>OX103976.1:20040912-20056943 GCA_944470395.2 Schistosoma turkestanicum | reverse complement strand
AGGCTCTCAGACATGCATCATGTACTGCTTGTCCGAAAGGTAGGTGTCTATCGGTATGAGAGTATGTTTTTGTTAATTCTCTTCTTCAAGCGATACACTTAAGGGGCTGTGGTGACTTTGGCTGGTAGAGCACTCTAAGTTGGAAGAACTCTTAACAAGAAAAGTGGGAGCGCACCTGAATGTTCGCTATTCGATATCCATGCCCCCATACACGTTCTGGCAAAGCAGTAAACAGACTCTAACCTTATGTTCGTTTTGAGGACTAATTAAAACGAAACTAGGTAAATCAAGAAATATGTGAAGACAACTTACTATCATTGATAGGATAAACATCTCTCCTGGTTACACAATGAGTAGATAATACTGTACTTTATTACCTATACCACCATTTCACACGCATTTATTTTTATGGTTGTAAAACGGGTGGATTCTTGATATTTTTTATCAATCAGTGTTACGAAAAGGGACTTTTTCCCGATAGGAATCACAACTTTTGGTTGCTGTCACAAGTCATCACAACTGTTTGACAATGTTTATTGTTCTTTGTGATTCCTAACTAAACACACACTATGAACTGGTACACTAATGTAGTATGGGCTATCGACATACTCCATACTTCTCAACACATTCATCTCTTTTTTCCACAATATATTCTTAAAATAATACTCGCAATAGGTGCTCAAACGCCTTTAAGCGTGATCCATTCTTTTATACGTGTTACCTTCGGAAGCTCTAGGTGGAGCTACATGATGGTCAGCAGACCGGTTTCATAAACAAGTTCTATTTTTTATATTTCTCATAATCCCACTGGGTTTTAATGATCACTGTTGTCTGTAAAATGGTTATTTTGTCTTAATTTTGATCCCCCGTCACTTTCATCCAGAGCTTGCGCTTCATACCAGTTACGCCTCTCAAACACTTCTCATTATCTCCTGACCAACTGCCACGAGAACAGACACCTTATATATTTGTTATTCATGTACGTTGATGGTAATAGTCTAGTCATTAGTCGATCATTTTTGGCATACATCGTTTTGATTATGTATATCATATTTCCTCAATATTGGTAATTTCTTATAATCGTGGGTTGCGAGCCTAGAAAAATACTGGAACACGCATCCTGCAAGCACTTTACTTAACGTCCCATATTAGTTTTCTGTACATTTGGGTGTCTATCATTGCTCTATATTCCTTTTAAAATAAGTCTATTGCCATTTCGATATTGTCGAACGGTTGTTCCACCACAATATCCCCAAAACAATGCGTAAAATTGTATGAGGCAGATTTACCAAATGTTTAGTTTATTTTGAGAATCCAGTTCTCAGTAGGCGATCACTGATGTTAGACACCGTTGCTTAAAGCCAGATGTCCTCAGACTTCCAGATGCTCAGAAGGGTTAACACAGATGAATGTTGTTCTTCGTGCTAGCCCTCAAATCTGCCTGAACGCTTCTACCCTCCATTTTCAGAAAGGCACCGATAGGCAGAACTGTTTCCCAACAGTCATGACTCTAATAGAGTCACCACTAACCCACAATCTAGAGCTAAGTTGTCTGTAGTAAAAGTTATAACTGACGTTTCACTCTGATATATTCCCGACTTTGTCCATTTTCCCCTAAACAGTCTTTAGCTTAGGTCGTGCTTCATCCGGTTCTATGCAGCACCTTACATAAATATCCGATGGCATATCACTAACGTGTAAAAGGTCTTAGAATCAATATTTGATCGTAGAATTATCAGCCAACGTTTTCCCGTAATGATGATCCATAGTGTTTTGAATATTCTAAAGAGTGTCTTTCTTATAAGCGAATAAATGTTCCTCTAGTCTGGTGGAAAATTCGCATACTAGTACATTCAACTTAGGTTACCAAACACAAACGTTCCACTTGTTCTTGTCTAAGACATGCTGATGGGTTTTAATGAACTGATTGGCTGTAAGGGTATGATTATTTACGACTCAACACAGACTTCGAAAACGAAGCATACCACCGTCACCTGGTGTGCATAAAAAAAGAAAATACCTAACACGTAAAAATAGATTTTGATTTTTTGTACAATATAAAAAAAGTACGAAAAACAGGAAGCTTACAAATGAAACATAAAATTAACTAGACAGAATGAATACTGAAAAGATACAGTGCTAGACAGTTGGAGATGCGACCTGGTCTTTGGTGGACATATTCGCTTCCGATAAACTTGAAGACATTTGATTTAAAAGATCCATAATCAAATTTCCGTGATCACCGGTAAAGTAAACTTTGGAGTTTTGTGCCAAAGCTTGGTATTTTGCCAATTCCAGATAAGCTGGGGTTAATTTAAGGTGGCTGGATTCAGCCTCTTTCATGGCACGATAATATTCTGCATCTGTAAGCGCTTTGGATCGGGCCAATTGTGTGGCATCTGCAACTTCACTGATTTTTCGTTCATGCTCTTGAGCAACTAATTTAGCTCGCCATTCTATTGCAGAAACCTCAGCTAACTTTTCAGCCTCTAATTTATTCAAAAAACAGAACACAGAATATAAAAACTTCTATCAACAAGTAGCCTCAGTTAACAAAGATTTATTACTTGATGTAATGTTGTGGAGTATGAGAAACATTGAAAATTATTTTTAAAGAAACATGATAAACCTATTCACTAAGTATCGATCCATGCTATGGATCAATGATGTCCACAAATCCTTATCACATAATGAAAATTCAGAATGATAAAAATGCTACAAACGGAATCACTTAGTCGTTTTCCTAAATTCTGACAAGCAATAAAACATTGCACATTTTCTATTCTATTGCTATTGTAACCTTGAATTGTATAAACACTAAAATGACCGTAATTCTAGTATTCCTACCCTTTACGTTCAAAAATAATACTTGCCTATTGCCTATATTTCATTGTTATTGGAATAAAGGGGTTTGTAGAGAATGGTCAATTTGTAGTTGAAACCATCAACTGACTTCATGTAAAAAAAGTGATCAAAAATTACGAGGAATCGGGTAGTTATAACTCGTTTGAGTTAAAGTACTACATCCAGCAGTGACTGTGACACCGACCGCTTTGAGAACTCACAGTGAATGCATCACAGAGTTATTCTATTTACACTTGGAATTACACACAATTCCTATGCTTACACTATGACTGAGGTTCTGTTTATTTACTTAGTTTTTCATCAAAAATTACTGATAACATTCTAGAAGAAAAAATAAACAATTTTTTTACAGGTACAGCGATACATAAAAATATGATTGTCAAGTTTTGAAAATGAATTCGTTGAAAAACGATTCTTTTACTGAAATTCTATAGGGATAATAAATTTCAAGGTAAAATGGTCATTTAGAAACATTAAAAAGACTAAAATAGTTCTATGAATCATTCGAGTTCTAAAAGTTCAACAAGAATATTGTTAAATAAGAGGTTTCACTGGATAAAGTTAACCGACCATAAAATAGAGTCGACACCATATTTCACGCATAATTCAATCTGCATTCTTATTTCTTACGGTTTAATAATTATTAATAGGAAGTAGTCTGAGCTAGATATCCAACAAATTTCTCATTTTACTCAATTTTTATTACTCTGTGACAGCAAACCATCTATTCCGTTCTGTTATATTTTTATTAATATATTTCAGTTTACTTTCTCATTTGTAAATGTTCTCACTTCTTCTAATCGTTTAGTCTAATGGCGTGCACTACTTTATGAGACTTTGTTCACTTTGAATTTAGAAGATAAATTGTTGTCTTTAATTACTGATATTATCTGTCCAAACCAATTATGTACTGCTTGTCTTTTTTTCTACTTATTTAAAAGATGATTCTTTCAATCGGGTAGGGGATACAAGGAAATTTTGTAGTTTAAAGTTTGAAAAATGTCACTGCTTATTTAATCAGCTACTAAAACTATCTTAGTTTTGGAGAACCCTCGATATTTAGCTTTAAAATACTCATACAGGTAACTCAGTCGCACTAAATAAGAATATTTGTATGAATTCCAGGGGATGGCTTCAAATTTCTAACTCCAAAAAGATATGTCTTATGAAATGATATTATTAATTGACTATAAGTAAAATCTAACAGTCCATAAAAGTAAAAAAAATGTATCAGTAGTTTATCGTTTTTTCTTGTAAAGTAGTGGTGGGAACAAGATATACACTTAATAAAAATTAGAAGGATCTAACCCGTCGCAAGTATGTTTGCACGACATGTATAACGGTAAACAGATTGTTATGACAGAATTAAGTTCTAAACTAGGAATACGTGCATGACACAAATAAACTATATTCAAGTGACAAATTACATAAAAACACCTTACACAAGAAAACCCACTTTCTTAAATGAATAAATGCATTGTTAGTAAAGGGCTAGTGATTCATGGAGTGAAGTAATTTAATTAGTAAACAACATTATCAACTAACCAATTACAGCACGTCGACGTTCAGTTTCAGCTTCTCGTTCAATTAATTTTTGATGCTGTTCAGCTATAAGTAGTTTGGTTTTTTCCGCTTCCATAGCTTCATAATTACGTCTTATAGCTTCAGGAATTTTAGGTTTGGTGACTCGTACTGCTTGAATATATAAGCCAGGAGCCATTAGAACTAGATCAGCTTGTAATGTTCGCTTTAAAAATTCATCTATTTGATCTATTAAGAAAAATTATACAAATTTTGTTTATCCAACACTTTTTTGAAATATGAAAAGTGAATAACAAACTATAAATTATCAATCTTATGAGTATTAAATGCCTAAAATTATTCAGCATAAAAATAGACTATTAGATTTACATTTCTAAACAAGAAATGAGGAAGTTACGTCAAGTAAATGGTGCTTAAACCAGGTTAATGGTTAAAATGAAAGTTCAGTTAGATCAGCTGGAAAACTATATTTCCAAAGTAATAGATCTTAACGATTCTGAAGGATCGAACAATGTGTAGATCTAATTTGGTTAGCAATTCCTACAGAACTGCACCTCTTGATGTTGACCCATTAGCTTAAGAATTAAACATTCACAAGGTTTCAAGGCTTATTTCAGAAAGCTGGATCAAATCGATAAATGAAAGCAAACAAGCTAATTGTAACCTGGCTGAAATGACAAAATAATAATTTGAGCCACCACTTAAATAAAAAGCCTCAAATAATTATGATGTTTGGTAGTGCAGAAATAGGTTGGAAGAAAGCTAGGGGCGGTCAAATGAAAGTATAACATCAGTCCATGAAGTCATTGACTAGTGGTTGGAGGCATGTTAGTAAATATAGATTGATCATGTGATTGACCTCTGCATGATAACTGCGATCAATGGTTGAAGACTTTGAGGGACATGGATAAGAACCTTTTACAAAAGTACATATACATCCACTCATTATCTCATTTTCGATCATGTATTCTAGGAATTCTCCTCTATACCTTCCCCCTCTATTTCTTAAAACCACGTTTAAAAAGTTTGATTTTTTTATTTTTTAACATTTGTATTAAATTGTTTCGATCATTTTCGTCATTTCTAAGGCATTTTACTGATCAAATATGAAGACTTAGTTTAAGGCAGGTATGTGCCACGCTTTCTGTGTTGATAATGACTGCCAGTTGACTTGTTAGCTATCAACAAATATATATTTGATAAAGCTATTCTGAAACCATGTGAAATTGAAACGTTCAGTTTCTAGAAAAAGCAGTGTAGACTGAACAATAGCTAGATACGACCCTGTAAACTCTAGCTATTAATATGTTTATCGTCTATCACAGAATCCTATTTAAGATATAAGTGAACTAATTTGAATTGATTTTTTATTTGTGTCAGAAAATACTATATTCGAAAGTATCCTAATTGAAACAGCAATAATCAACTGAAGAATTATTAAGTTTCTACGTGCATTCATTTAGAATAATAAGCAATTAGATTAGGAAAACGGAACTTTTTAATCATCTAAAGCCACGTTTTAGAGGAATGAAATCTAAGCATTCCTAAATAAATAAGGAAATGATAGAGTGGTACGAGTCATGCTTTGTGATACAGCCTACGATGGTTTATGTTGGGGACGTTAGATCCCCAGAACTCGCTTGATAAATGCCTTATCTTGGATTTCACGTTTGCGAGCATGGGCTGATCAGTTGACCTTGAGATCTCGTTTCTCACCAGGAGAATCCTTGGCTGTGATTGGCTGCTGTGTATTTTAGTGTGTTATTTTTGTGACTGTCCCAAGAACGTTTCTAGGATGTATAAATAAACGAGATTTGTGTGCTTTATTGTATTGTGATTGCTGGGTGTTCTACGCTTATCAAGACTTCTCTTTTGCCGTTTTCGGATAAAGGTAGCCTACCTGGACGCTTGTTCATTGTCTCGTTCGCGTTTATCGACTAAGGTGAACCCGTAATAGCTTCAAGCGTACCTAGTGACGAACCTAACAGTTTACATTTACAAATAGTTGGTAGATTCCTGTAATGCAAGACAGAATCAATACGAACTAGACAGAGAGGACGACTAACGTATCACACAGCTTCAGCATTAATAATCTACACGCGAATAAGCAGGCAGACAGAACATTCGTGAGCGTTTAATTGTTCCCAACAGAAGTCAAACTTGTAATAAAAACAACCCTCTATGTGGCAACAACCAACTTCCATACACAGTAAAAATAACAAACCAAAAATGATAATAACCAGTCAGAAAACGGCAGAGGCCATTAGGGATGTTAACAGCGAATTACATATATTTTAGAACTGTCACTTATTACCAAAAGTAGTAAGAAAACTGTATAATTTGAGGTTTCATAAGCAGTATGGATACAGAAAGAAAAATCAAATAAAAGGATCTTTCGTAAATCGTAGAGATGAAAACAAACACTTACCAAATAGTTCAATGTACACTTCTTGTAGTGTATGTATACTACAAAATTGATTTAGTTCATGATGAATTTTATTGTATATTAGTGTTTTGTCATAATCAGCTGTAAAATTTTTGACAATATCATGAACTAGAAAGCAGATGTAGAATAGAACAAACACATATATAGAAATGGTTTACATAGTCAAAAAATTTATTAATTAACTAATTAAACATTTTAGGTATGCATAAAAAAAAGTGTTTACTGAAAATTTACTTGATGACTAAGAGAGTAAATAATACTAGTTTAGCGATTTCTGTACAAGTCCTGTTTGTACATGTATTATTCAGGATTTGAAACATACTTTGTCACAAGAATATTGCTAATTATGCAGTTATTCAAACAAGTTACGGATGATGATAATTGATTAATCAGTAATTTAGTACATATTTACGCAAAATAAATATTTGAATTTAACCTACTAAAAGAAAACCGTTATGAGAGAAATTCGTGTACTGTTACGGGTATGGGGGCGGATGTCACTTCCCGGCTGCCCACACCGTGGAAGGGTGTTTCTTGAGGAGCCTGAAAAGGAAGGTAAGTTAGCGTTGGTCTTAAAGACCTGGGAGTCTGACCGCACAGCCATTTTATGAGTTTTTGAAGTGTTAACTCCGTTCTTGTTTAAAAGGCCTTTCTGCCCAGAGACGGATATCCGTGAGGTAAAGTGACATTTTTAGGGTCGACCTTTTCTAACCCTTCCTTCCTTGTGAGAAGGCAGCATCGCTGCAGATGCTGGTTGTCCGAGGGAAACACCTTACTGCTGTCACACCCCTCTGCAGTCAGAAGTACGACTTCTCCATCAGACCTTTAGTCTCACCGTTCTCCAATCGACCTGCCTGGCATGGTAGGACCTAAAGGAACAGATGTTGCAGCCAATCTAGCTCGACCGGATCATCACGATAGGTGAGCCCGACCACCACGTCAAGGTTGCAGCTACGGTCGAGCGTAAGAGAAGTTCAAATTTCGTAGTGGTCGACTGGACCACATAATTAAATATACTTGAGCAGATTAATAGTTTACAACGTGAATAAATCCTTTTAGTGAACCGTATTACATATTATTTTCAGTATAATCTTACTAAGAATCTTTTCTCATTTTTCGCGATACTATTTGCTTATATCCTAATGAATGTTTATATAAATTTACCCAGCTCATGTCTAAAAATATCAAATCGATTAGCAAGACCTTTCGATTAAATATCGATCAATGATGGTTACTAAAAAGCTGGATTGAATTATTACTGCATTTGAACAAACTAAGAAAAAATTATAAATACATGTATGGTAGCTATTAATCATGAATATATGGATCCGAAACAGTTAATTCCCCTAATCAATTTAGATAGTTATTATAATCCGCGATGTGACTATTCGAAATTTTACCGATTGACCAATTTCAAATATTCCAATACGACACCAAATATTGTTTCCTAAATCTCCAATATATCAGAACACAACACCGTTAGATGAAAGTTGTTTATGGGATCAGAATGCAGAATACAGAATAGTCAAACTTTACAGACAATGCTTATTCATACAACTAGGACGACAGTGAATATTAACCAATAGCAAACGACGGGTGAAATTATACAGTTAGGACGACCGTTAAATATTGACCAATAGGAAAACGTCATGTGACATGTGAAAAGTCTGGAAACAACGATGGCATTTGACATAGAAAATAATGACGAGAAATCTAACTTAACTAAATCAGGGTCCAACGCTCGTTGTATTTTAGGTACTTGTGAAGAAATACTGTTTAGACACTGTTTAGAGTTAACATCATCTATCAACTTATTGAAAATAATGTATTTAATTGAAAAAGTTAGACCACCGAACTTACCACTATCAGCTGCCAAATAATTGACCACTTCAACACGATCAAAATAAATGACAACTCCACCACTGATTACAGTAAAGAAGAAGACGAAGAAGAATGAAAATAGACAATCAATATTCAATGATCAATATGATAGCACAATAAAAATCAATCAAAATCTAGATGGATTATAGTTAGTAATATTTTAAATGCCAAGCAACTTTTCGTATTTAATTGAACGAACATATTTAAACTTTTCATGAGATAAAATGCTCTAACTAGAAATAATGCCAAATTGTTTAAATAATTACAAGATATTTGTCAGTATAACCTGAAAAAATTTAAGCATGATACATAAATTACTACCCATTAGAAAGTTATCTCCAAATATTCTGATCAACTAAAACTTCCAAATTTGTTTATACAGGTACAGTAAGAGACATCCAACTTGAGTTATTTAGATGACTTCTTACAAAATTAGAATAACATACCTTCAAATAGTCATTAGATAGCAACCATTATCATGATTACGTGTCTAATAAATTTTTAATTGATCAGAACATTTTCTTTTGTTCTTTGATCATTGAAGAAAGCGAAATTAAACACCTTGTATTAACTAATCAAAACCGTACGATAACTTTAATTGGTACACAAGTAATGGTTGCATAAAATACTGGGTTTTTTTAATGCAGTCAGTCAGTCAGTCAGATGCAACGTAGAACTTCGTACGTAAGTACATCAGTTCATGTCGCCATACCACATCAGCACAGAGATGTAATTGTCAATTCAAATCCAATAGTAGAAGAGGTAGTAAAAGTATTAGAAGTAATCGGAGAGGTTAGGATTTGAAGATATTATTCAAGAAGTATAATTCAGTGAGAAAAGTTTAGAAAGTCAAAACTAGAGGTGTTGAAGAATCCAGAAGATTAGGATTTGAGAGAACACAAAGAATAAATGCACCTGCACCAATGCAAACGATTTTGAACCATGTTGTTCAAGGTCTCTAACCATCAGTGACTTTCGTCTCGCGGACACCAACCAGGTAGCCTACATCTACCAACATGACTCAGTCCACTTGTCAGTGACTTCATGGATTTCTGCCATGTTTCGGTTTGGCCGCCACTAGCTTTCTTCCAACCTACTCCTGCACTGCTAAACATCGCTCGTCGCGGCAGTCAGTGATTAGGCATACGTAACACATGTCCCAACCACCTCAACTGATGAAGTTTCACTACTTCATCTATTGATTATCCGTCCCTACCTAGAACTCGTTTCCTAACGACAGCATTGTTTATACGGTTGTCCCAGGATACACGAGCAATGCTTCGGAGACATCTGTGATCGAAGACTAGTAACCTACGAAAGTCCTCTACTCTTAACGGCCATGTTTCGCATCCGTACAGTAGAACGGAGCGAACTGCTGCACAGAACACTCGTCCTTTGGTTAGCGAGCGGACATCCCGCCTGCGCCATAGGTGACGCAGGTTGGCAAAGGCCAACCCAGCCTTCTGTATCTGTGCTGAGATTTCTTCAATCACCAGGCCATTAGCACTGATGAGACTCCCCAGATACGTAGAGCGGTCTACACGTTCGACTACTTCACTCCCTAGCGATTATCATCAAGCTATGGATTATTGAATTTGTAGTCAAATATTTTAACTTCTGGGCCAAGATTTTATCTATTATCATTATTTAAGCACATGATTATTAGTACAAAGAGACTCCTAAATACTTATGCACTACACATCACTGAGGTTGTGTATGTACTAGGATACTCTACAAGCGACTGATTCAGAACAGGTGATTTTCTTACGGACCACTACTCAAGTCAATCACTTACAGATCTAACCCACAAGGCAACAGAGCAACGTTCCTTGGTGACCGATGACCAACAACGGGTTCAGATATCATTTCTTTACCTTAGGATTCAAGAGTTTATGTGCACCACTGGTTTGGAATCAAGATTTTCCAACTCTACATAATGGATTCTTCGTATCCATTAACATGATTTAAGCACTGGAAATTTGCTTTTCGTTTTCCAAGTTCCCCAGAATATACTACATCCCGAAAAGTCGGTGAACAGGACTTTGTTGGCAGTGACTATGCACACGAAACCACATAACAGTATTTTGAGAGAGTGAACCAACTGTTCACATTCTTGGCCATACCAGAGCATTTTAGGGAATATGTATTTCACTGTACATATTCTAGATTGTATGACAGCGTAGTAACCTTTGCAATTCATGTATGAAATGAACATTGTTTTGATAACCAAGTCATATCATTTCACTTCACCGAAAGACAATAGTGATTATAATAACGCTAAATCTTAACATATCATTCTTGCCATTACCTACAATTATTAATATTTAATATGCAAAAACGATTAGGAGTCATTATTTACAATAGTGTGTTTTAGTGTTCATCCTACAGCATAAAATGCCTTCTTGTACATATAAATACAGAGACGAACATCTAACAGCTTAGATTGTGGAACAGTAGATATATCATTTAGGTTAAATTCTAAAAAGAGGAATACCAAAAATAAAATTGAAAATAATCACAGGAGAGCAGAATCGAAAATGTTGTAAGTAGAAAAATTTGCCTGGTAAATACATGCATACCATAGTAGTTTAGTTCAAACTAACAAACCTAATTTACAGAAAAATTGGTAGCTATTATTGTGTCGATGAAGATGTGTGAGGACGCTATTGCCATCGTTTTACTTTTACTATCCAACAGTACGAATGTGAAATTTCAAGTCTTAGCTTTCAATACTTATCAATTGGATTTACTATTATCATTACACTTTAAAGTAAACACAGAGTATTACAAGGGTTTGAGTCTAATTTTTTGCATTATGGTAAATGATACTGACTTAAAATAAACAAGTACATAGATGGAGAAAATTTGTAGTTCAGGTACATGATTGTCGTGGAGTTTCGTTCTATAAATTCAGATAATACCACAAACAAGTATATAGAGCAAAGTTTATAGCTTTAACCTTGAATTAGCGAAGCTTAACCACCGAGCTTTACATCAACCCCATGCTTTTACATAATGTGGATTTGGTTCTAATTGCAACCAGATCACATAGAACGTGGTGACAGCTTGAGAGTGAAATTTTTATGGCCGTACTATAATAACAAGGAAGGTGAATCATTAGATCCAAATAAGAACACAATTGAAATATACTTTAGTCCTCCTGAAAGCGTTTTCCATTATTTAAGGACACGAACTATCAATCACATTAGGACAACAAACTAGCATGATCGTCACGTCCACGTGGCTGTTGCGGTGATAAAAATTAGTTGCAATACATCAGAGAGAGACGTGATAATTTCTGAAGTATATGAGCATCAAAATTTAATAGTTTTGTAATCTGTAGAGCGTTCGATAATGTTATTCACAGACTAACGTACAAAGATCGTACCAGTTGGCTGGGATTCATTCTAACATTAAGATAGAAAGAATCTAGGGTGCCAGGGTTTAATAGTTTGCACAATCATATCAAGTAACATTTTGATTGCAATATCAGTTTTGAATTCAGAAGACAAACAAAGGCACATAATTGTCATTAAAATTACCTCGTACCACAAGGAACATTCTTCACTTCATCGGTTTGCAAAGTAATCTGATTAACAAAATGTGTTCTCAAAAAACTCAATTCATACCTGTACAGACTTGTATGTAGTTATGATGGGAAGCATCAGATGATAACCGGGTCCATTGGTTTGAGAAAGCAGGGCACCACCACGGTAGTACACACCAACATGACCTGTTTTTGTGAATTTTTGCTGGCAAACTAACCTTCATCAATTTGATGAAAAGACATTCCAAGTAAAATACTCCATAAGGCGAAAACTGCAGCGAAAATTGGTAACAATGACTGGCAATTTTCCATTCCACAAGACTTTCTATGGCAAATGCAGTTAGCTACTTGGAACCGGCTAAAATAACGGGAAGCTGGACCAGATGGATCTGTAGTTGAGTGTAAAATAAAAGTCCGGTTACAAACGGATTCATAGAGATCGATTTCATATTTCAAAAGACTCATCACAGTAAATTTTATAACTTGAAATTAGCCAGAAACTAAACAGTAATATCGTGATGGAAGAGATTTCGTAGCAGACAACTGAAAATGATGCAAGGACAATGTTCCATTGTATCAGTGAATGGGTACTTACGTCAATAGTAGAGACGCGCTTATTTCTGGAGCCTAACGACACTAATTACTCTTCCAATCCAATCAATATACATGAAATAGTGCCGGAACTAGTCAACACTCGTAGTAACAGTTAAGGTTTGGAGTGACAATACCAGGATTAACTATGACATATACCATGATTTTGGTTGTGAGCTCAAAAAGTTGCGAGTACTCAAGTTAGGCAGTTCCGTATTAGGAATAAAAATTGATCAATTTATATGTGATTCCAAACCCATTATCTCCACCAAAGCTTCAGATATTGCTTAAGCTGAGACACGGCTAACACGCGTTTAAAGGACTTTGTAGAAAAACGGAAGTTGTACATACTTCAGGCCCGAAATTTTCTAAAGACAGAACAGTCTTTTGTCTTCCGAAAAATTCGAAGTTTTTAGATTCCTCATAAACACCCTAGTTTCTATTTCACCGACTTACATTTCTGTCTTGAGTCTTATCTACTACCACAAATACTGTTACTAGCTATCCGGCTATAGGATTCCCCCTGACGATCTTATCTTGCTGAGCTAGTAGGGTATGAAGACTTGAAACAATCAACATGTGCCAGGTTTTACGTTGAGGATGAGTAGCTGACTATACATTAAATTACCAGTAAATGAATCTATAGCGTAGAACACTAGGGGGGTTAGACTGACCCGTTAGTAATAAGGAAATGAAATTACCTTGTTTACCAAGTTTGGGTATGAACCACACTGCGGGAGGGTTAATAGTACTGTCGAAGTGTTCAAACTGAAGATGGGGAACGGTCCGAACATAAAGCTTGACGGTTCAAAACTGAGCGCCCTAACCGATAAACCACCGACTGAAAACATGTTACATTGATATAACTGTTCACTACACTGTGAGGGCAACTCCGGAATAAGTCCTCTTTTGGAGTGAGTATTATTTTTACTGAACACTGGTATTATGCACATATGCTTTTAGAACAGGTGGAAGCAAAGTGTGAAAACCAAACCACTACTTCAGATGGAAACTCGTGCATTTAATTTAGCACACAAAGGGCATTCGGGAGGTTTGAAATTTCGTCATATAAGTCCGGGACCTACTAAAATTTAGGGAAAATATTGGGATTTCCCAAAACCGAATCATAACATTTCAACAACAGGTGCGAACACTGTGCTAGATCCGGGAAAACCCCAAACGTGGGAAAACCTTGATGTTTTTATTGTTTGATTTTTCAAAAAAAATTTCCAATTTCGTCTCAAAGTTTGGAGCGCTAACCCTGAAGATTCAGATCAAACCCTAGCACTGAAAACAATATTATTGCTTAACTTTGGTAAATTTAGAAAAAATCAGAATAGCAAGTCTTGTGTTAGCGCTTTATAAATGTTATTGTTGGGATGTCGGTACATCAGAATACTTACAATGTATAACTACTACACACACCACAAGACAAGTCAGCTGGTAATTAAGGCTGTATTGACCTTGAGCACCGAAATGGTCAATTCATATTCCAATACCCAATATCTTTTCACAAACTAGTATAAACCAATTGATTTCCATCCACTTGATTCTTGTTCTTTCGGTAGGGTTACATGTACTTTTAGTGTCCAATGGATGGGGCTCTAGCCACTCGACTGCATCCAATATCTAATCCAATATCTTTTTCACGAGCTAGTGTAAACCAGTTTGATTTCTTCGCGCTTGATTCTTGTTCTTTCGGTACGGTTCCAGGTGTTCGGTAATGTCCAATGGGTGGAGGTCTAGCCAATCGACTGCCTAATTCTAGTCAGTTGGCAGTTGGTTGTGAGTTTGTATGTCACGGGATTTGAATGAAACGTTTGTTTCAGGGCAGTAGGGTTTCTGGATACTAGCAGCCGTCACATTACCAAACCGGAGATCAGTTAGTTGCGATGTGGAGAGTAATAAGGGTAATAAGGATAGAATTCTAATGATAAAATGAATAAAATTTCAGAACTGAGTAATATATAGATGAATTTAGTTTATTAATTGGTAGTGAAGATTGTGAGAGAGGACAGAAGTGTAAGCAAGGGAGAGGAAACAGAGATAATAGGCGAGATAGATTAATTGAGTGATCTGAGGAGATGGCAATGGTAACAACTAGCAGGTCTCAAGATATGCATCAGGCACAGCTTGTCCAAGAGGGAGATGATAGTCCATATGTGAGTACGTGATCATCAAGTCTCTTCTTAAAGCTGTCCACTGAGAGGGCTGTGGTCACCTCGGCTGGGAGAGCACTCCAAGTTGCGACGACTCGCAATGAGAAAAAGTGTGCACGAATCTGAGTTTTCGCTCTCTGATTGCCTCGAGGGGAATGGTAGTGATGGATCGGTAAGACGCTCACGTTGAGATTGTTTGGCATGATTATTATGTTGTACGCCACAGTAATATTACTTCCGATTCTACTGTAACTCAGAGGGATTAATCGCATGTGCTGGGGTCTATCTTCGTAAAGTTTATTCTTCCACCCTATCACCCATTCCGTTTTTAGTCTCTGCACTCGATCCAATAGATTTATGTCTCTTTTAAGCAGAGGGGGCGCGATGACGTTGTGAACCTCCAGATGTGAGCGCACCTATGTCTTAAATAACGTTAGGAATAACTCAGGGGTGATAACACTTAGTTGTCTTCACATAATGTGAAGAGTTGCATTTGTCTTGGCTGCGTCCCCTACATAGTTTGAGATTCTGTGGAGGATTTTTCTGCTTATTAAACCGAGATCGCACTCTGAGGAGACATTCGGGAGCGGACTTTCATTGAGGGTGTAAATCGTTTGCGTCATGTGGGGCAGAATGTAAGTGACGTAACACTTGGTTGGTTTAGTTTCAAACCGTTTTTTACTGCCCATTCCTCAATGGACGTGAGGTCCTTTTGAAGCTTAGTTGAATCCTCTTAAAAGTGCCTCAGTGGCATGTTTGTAGACTAGCTTTATTTAGTAGTACATGTCCAGTTAGTATTTATGTATATTTATAAGTCCAAAAATCACATAAAGCCATGTCTTCCCGTATTTTATGCATGATATCTAAGCTCTAGAACCTGTACACGTACCTAAGGAAGCTGCTCTTCAATTACTCATTAACCTCAAACCTGGTAAGCCACATGCTCCTGATCGGTCACATGAACGACTGCTACCGTTTCTTGCAGATACTATTGCAGATG
>OX103976.1:20011932-20040414 GCA_944470395.2 Schistosoma turkestanicum | reverse complement strand
GCATGTTGCATGTAACCGGTTGTCACATGAGGATAAATA
This sequence comes from Schistosoma turkestanicum, assembly GCA_944470395.2. Classification (NCBI taxonomy): domain Eukaryota; kingdom Metazoa; phylum Platyhelminthes; class Trematoda; order Strigeidida; family Schistosomatidae; genus Schistosoma; species Schistosoma turkestanicum. The sequence goes on along the minus strand of OX103976.1, from coordinate 20,040,375 downwards.
TTATTACTATTGCAGTGATTCACTGAGTGTCTGAGCTGGTAGGTGGAAACTAGGACGAGGCATACGTGGGTTTGCTTATTACGTAGCTAAGCTCTTCAGCCCATCATGGAAACAATCGTGTACTTACTGCCTCATCTGCTAAATGGAACTAAAATTAGGTCTTCAAGTGTGTTGGCTTTGAAACTGGGAGGACCTAACTAGGAGCTTGCATGTCACTACGAGGAAAGATCTGCCTGGTTCTATCAAATATTTTACGGACCTATGTACATTGGTGAGCCAAATTTAGCCCAAAGTGGCGTTGGTTGACTTCCATTAGCAACCCACGTTGCAGGACTCTAAATAAAGCGACTCAAGAGAGCCGAGCACTTCAGAAGATAAGGTCACGGATTGAGCGAGGCACTGATGGCTTCATACAGACAAGAGTTGAGCCTGATATCCGTGAAGTCATTCTCAAAGCTCCCGATCGTTCGCATTGAGAAACAGGTGTAACGCCGAAGTCCAAAGCGATTGCGCGTGAATCTAGCTTCCATAATAAACACGAGCCAATAATATCGTGCTGCCTTTGTGACCGAAAGGAATTCCACAAATATGAGGTTGTGTGGATCGGAAAAGTCACAGCAGCCACAATATAGTCAAGTTACTGCCAAAACTATTGACAGTAATGAAGGGGCTTGTGAATGAAGAAAAATAGGAATGAAAGGATGAAGGCGATAGACTCATAGAAACTCCTCATGAGTCTAGAAGTTACCGGTCGTGTGCAGTGAATATTCTCTTGCATGTGACAGTAGGACAGCTTGCTGGGGCTGAAAAGTATCAGTACATATATTATTCATCGATTTCGCAAAAGCTTTCTAAACTGTACCTCACGCCCGACTAATTGCTAAAGTTTTGAAGATTGACTTCCTTGATCCACTTCAATTTCCGATCGGAAACTAACTAGAGGACAGGATATTTAGCACCATGGTGAAGAGAGTACTTGCGAGCTGGCGAGTCTCACGGTCAGGAATTTCGTAGGGGAATATCTTGCACCCACTCCTGATAATTACCAGTGACTTAGATAAAGTTAGCTCAGCGCAAATAATCTATCTGGATTATAGGAAGATCTGCAGGTTTAAAAGAAGCGAAGACGATTCATTTAAACTCCTAAAGGACCTCACGGTATTTTAGGAATCAGCAGTAAACAACCAGTTAAAACCTAACCAGTCGAAATGTCACATCACGAATATTCGGCCCCACGTGACGCAAATAATTTGCATCCTCTATGGAATTTATCCCCTAAACGGCTACTCGAAGCGCGATCTCAGTCTGATAATCACGAAGAGCCTGAAAACGACTTCAAACTACATAGGAGATGCAAACACAAACGCATCCACCACACTTCTTTAGGTAATCTTCGAAAAATCGCACATGAAAGAGCTAACATTCAGGTACGCTTCTCGTTTTCTCACTGAAAGTTTTACCAGTACGGGACACTTTTCAAGCCAAGGTTGCCGCAGCCGCCTCAGTGGGTAGATGAGAGGGGAGGCCTGATAAACACGTACTCAAGGATTACCATCACCCTCTTGGACTAGCTGTGACTGATGTGTGTCTTGACACTTACTAGTTGTTGTTATGGTCACTTCCTCATATCACCAACTTAATCTGTCTCACTTATTATCTATGTTCCCTTTCCTCTTGCATTATCTTCACTACCAATTAATTAATTAACCCATTTATTTACTTAGTTCTGAAATCTAGTTAACATTAGAAATCTATTCTTATCCTTCATCACAATGACACTAACTGATATTAGGCCTGGTAATATGATACCTTCCGGTATCCGGAAACACTACGGCTCTGAATCAAGCACACTGATTCAAATCACGGAACATGCAAATTCATAAATAACAGCAGACTGACTGGAATAAGTTCAGTCGATTGGCTAGACTAACATTCATTGGGAAATCTCCAAAACCTGGAAGTGCACCGTAGGAAAAAGAATCGAGCGGATAGAAACCAATAGGTTTCTACTAGCTCGTGAAAAAGACATTTGGTCAGATATTGGATGTTGGATTACGGTAACACTAAACAGCGATCTGGCGGAGTTTCGAAAAGTCCGTCTTTTGTTTACATTCGATACACAGATGCCTGGTTAGTTCTATAAATTTGTTTGCTTTTGAAATCCCTAATTCATTTTTTATTATTTTTAATTTAATTATATTCTAATCGAATCTTTTATCAGATATCGGAATTATGAATGACTCCGTTTAAGTTTAACTACTTTAGGGAAAACATCATTAGTTCCGTAGAAGCTGGCATGGTTTGAGTTTGAGTGAGCAATCGAAGCAGGGTTATCAGGTATTCACATAAAATCCTTTTGCCTGCAAATAAACTTGAAAGGTATAGTTATTGAAACCTCAAAAGTAGTCACAGTAATATTTAAGTGGTCTACTTTATACAGGATTTGTTCTTTCATAACCTAAAAGAAACATGTGTTCTTGGATCTACCGATCGTTCTGTAAGTTAGTTCTGATAGTTATTTGATTACTGGATGGCGGTAAATGTCGTCTAACTTGCCTCTTCAAAAGATGCAATCAGTGTTTTTTCATTACATGCTAGTCACTTTGCTGGAAAAGCGTCAGATGCAAGCAAACTTAATAATCATTTGTTTCAGTAAACCTTAGTAGCCATCAGAGTTGCAGATGGGACTGTTCATTCTAATAACCAATATTTCATCATGTAGCTTCTGAATCTCCTATCTCTTAATTTTGTAATATGCATGCTACAGCAAGTGGATGCCATTCATTTTCCAATAGGTTACTCAGCTCATGATTGATAAACATCAAACCAAGCTTCAAAAGCTTTCATGTTTCAAACGCATCTGGGTTTTCTGACGCTCAACGTTTTATATGGCATTCACAAAATTCCATTGAAACGTTTTTAAAAAGGCCAAATACCAGATGATATACAAATATACTTCGCGACATAGGTAGTATTATCAAACATCGTGTGATTATTTAGTTATTTACTTAGAATAAGTAATATCAGAGATTATAATGTTTGCCTTGTCAATGCAGAGGTGGGTATTTATAGGACTTTTTTTAATTGGTTTAGTCTTCTTTTTATGTAAAACCGTAGTATCAAGCTCATTTCATGTTTGATCATCCCTTTCTAAGATTTCTACTCTCTCTCTCTCTCTCTATATATATATATATGTATATATATAAAACGAAATACCTTTGGGTGAATTGTAGTGTATTATTTCGTGTGATTGATTGTTCATAATAAAAAAAGTTTGGTGTAGCCTAGACGCATTGCTTTCAAAAACAAAATCAATATAAACTATTCACTTTTACGGCGAATTCACATAGTTTGGCCACTTTTTTGGAACTTATTGTATTGGAGATTGTTAGATGGTCTTTCTTTAAGACGAATGCCCTGGTACGGTTGATGATGGAATGAGTCCTTTCCCCTCGCAAAATCCTTTCATATGGCCATGCATATACAGACACTGTCATGGGAATACTACTCATTGCCTTCTCACGGCTTGAGTATTGTTTAAAAAGCTAAGGAAATGAAGAGAGAATTCCCGGCGTTTTGTCGAGTTGTGGGTACATAGAATCCTCCTGGAAAAGCTAGAGAACCGTGAATTCAAACCGACAATATACATGAGCTTCATAGTGGCTTATAAATCCATTATTGCTCATTTACTATCATGGGACTGCATTTTCTGACGTTGCTCCATTGCCCTATGAAGTATACATGTGGGTCAACAACTTGAGGAATGGTCCCTGATAAAATTACTTGCTTTGGTTTGGTCACCCTGATAGTACTTTAGCCCATACCTTGATGCTGTGGCTTGTGACCCATGTGTATTTTGTTCCCACTTTTTGTACGTGTGTATGTTTAAATAAATTACCAAGGTAATGGGCTTTGGAATAACAGCTGTATTTTTCTATGTTGACATACGACTCATTAATGAAACAACTAGAAAATTCAATTAAACGGCTGGTTAGGAATTGAGCAAGTTTACTAAAAATAAAAGATTTAAAATGACCGAACTCCACCGCCATCTATTAGATATCGCATGGCTTCCGTTCATCCATTTTTCTATGTAAATATGATGTAGAAAAGCACTAATTTTGTCCCCAGGAACTGTAAATCCTCTAAACAATCCAAAACTACATAAGTTTTATAATCCTTACAGTCCATGGATTTACTGAGATCCCATTTTGAATATCATTCTCAATTTATCGAGAGTACGAAATTATAAATACTGTCAAAAGATTATAATGTAACCAACCGTTAAACAAACATCATATAAAGCCATATGTTGAAATCGTAGGTACAGCTTTCATTAGGCTGAAAACCACTTTCCGATAACAATTTTTATGACGTTTTCAAGTAAGAAATATATCTTTGTTTTTCAGAACGATCAAGTCGAGTTTCATTCCACTCCAATCAACGTAATCTTGTCGCAGTTTATACGAACTTACCTCCTGGAATTGACTCAAAAGCAACAGCCTATCTCATCCTGATTGTTCGCTTATTTCGTCCAAACTCAGCATACACCGGGTCAAGACGTCAGCATTCGTTAGATAATATTTATGTACAAGTTCGATGGTGGGGTGAACCAGCTAGAGAGCAATGTGCTATTTTTTACCCTCGATTATCACATAAAGTTGGACACAAACAGGCAACATGCACTAAAGCTCGTTACAAAATTACCGTGCCGTTAAATCGATTTAGTGACTATCTGAAAGGTGTGATATATTTTTAATTACAGTTAAAATCTAAATAATTAACTTAAGTTGTACGTTGTACAGTTATTTCAGTCTGAATTAGTTCGTTCTCGAAGGTGAAAAGCGTTTGTTCTGGAAGTTTTTTCGATTGCTAACTAACACCAAACACAGAAAGATGGTGGACTTAGAAGGAGACTAAAACTTCACTGTGGAGTACATTCACGCCTTGCATCCAATCAGCCTCATTGCTTTTACATCTCTTATCAATCACAGTAAATTTATATCAGCGAGACAGAAGTTAATTGCATACATTCACGGTTACGTCCTCAAGGTATAGCGTTATCCTTATCTAACATCTTCGGTAGATAACTGCTTCACTATAGAATTGACTGGTCTTTTGTATTACAACGTCTGTTGTAATTTCGATAGATGTAACTAAAGATTTGTCAATGATGATTGTACAATGGCTTGGACATTAAAACGTTTTATTCCAGTAATTAATTTTTTTACAATATATATATCATACACTTACAAACTACATAATAATACTGATAAAAAATGTGATTGATCCCAATTTTCAACGTATGGACCACAAAGCTGAAGAATTCATTGACATATTCCCTGCATATCATATCGACTACATTGGTTGCTTTTAGTTGACAGTTTGTAATAATTACGTGAATTTTCTGGTAAAATATTACTTTGCCTAATTTACGCTTTCATCAGTTGATTTTTGAATAGATATTTGTATGTTGTTGTAGATATGCGTGAACTACGTCTGGATGTAATAGATATTAATAATCAAATTATTGGACGTGGACGATTAGATAGAATTGATCGTTTGACTACAACTACACCAATCGATACGTAAGAAGAGTTATAATTTTTAAAATAATATTGAATTATTTTTAATATTAAATTTTGTGTTTACAGTCATTAGTTAATCTGCATGTTAAATGTTGAAACCATAAATTGTTGGTTATGTATTATTGAAAAATTCGAATCGTCTTGTTTTAGGCATTAAAAACTACGTTTTGTCAGTAGTGTATTTTAGGATACACGTTTGGTGAGTCGATTGCCTTGGTACTTCCATGAAGACAGAAGTAAAACTCAGGAAGTACAGCTGATGAGTTCTAAATAGGCCGAAACGTTTGTCCTAGACGTCACCACTCGTTACAATCTGATTTTAAAGAAACGTAAATTTTCAGGTTGAGATGAATCACTAATGTTAAGTTCCAGAAGTGACAATCACCTGGAATTGACATGCATTCAAAACTGTATACTAACTATCTTTCAACACACAAGAATAATCTATATTCAATAAGAAAATGATAATTCATAGATATGATGTTGTATTTTACGAAAGTCTTCTTCTTAACATTTTCTCTCTGTTTATGGCTTACTTAAAACAAAATAACATTTCATACCGTTGTTTTTTAAACTGGTGGAATGACTAGCCTAGGACAAATACGAATACCAAAAACTGATGATAATCTTTCAATATCACCCATAAACCACTGATATCTAACCTTTTTCTACATTTTTAAATCCTGCAAAGTGCAGGAGTCGTGAATGTACACTGCCGATGAGTCCCCATACCAGGACGAAACGGCCATTCAGTGCTTCCAGGTTTCTAATGCTGGTCTAATAATGATTGATTGATGATTTCAGATGTGCAACAAACACTCATCTTCATAAATTTAATTGAAGAAATAAAAAGGAACATTTTCTTTTCTTTTAATAACTGATGAATTTTCATGTTGATTTTCTTGTTTTAACTGTAAAGCATTTTACCTGTAATTAATGAAGCTGGTGAAAAATTGGGTGATTTAAATATATCTTTAATGATTGAACCAGTTTTGAGTAAGTTTTATTTAAGCAAATATTGTCATTGTAATAGTTGTGTTTTTTTTTAAATTTAAAAATGAATCCATTAATTGGTGTTGTTTAGCCCCAAAGTACCGGTTTATTTTCCTGGTTAAGAGATTAGATTGTCAGTGCTACTGAGATTAAATGTTTATATATGCTTAATTTCATATTTCTTCAGTACATGATGATAAAATGAAACCAATTAAAAAATCAACTTGACTTTGTATACATCTTAATTAATTTTGTTGATAACTGTTAAGCCTTCATATCATGTCGCTCCTTATTAAGCATTACTTCATGAGAAGCTCTTTACTCGAATATTATTGTTGGATCTTGTTATGATCGTCTTTAAGTATGCTTAAAACTATTACGGGTTCACCCTTAGTCGAATAACGAGAACAAAATAATGAACCAGCATCCAAGTAGGCTACTGTGATCCCTTGACCCAATTGTACCAGTAAGAAGTCTTGATATAGCGTAGAAAGTGTATTCTACAAAAGAACCCAGCCAGCACACAATCGTTCCAAGCACTCAAAATGCGTTTATTTATACTCCATAGAGACATCCTTGGAACAGTCACAAAAACAGCACACTAAAGTAACACAGTAACCAATCACAGCTAAAGATTTTCCTGGTGGGAAATGTAACCTCAAGGTCAACTGATCGGTCCATGAGATAAATCCAATATAAAGATATTTATCAAGCGAGTTCTGGGGATCTAACATCCCCGGCAGATTTACAGTACAATCTACATCAAAGTTTTATTTTATCTTACAAAATTGACTCTGTGTTCATCATGAATAAAAAGTTTGATGCAAAAGTTGTTCTCGTTTACCACATATAATTCATGGATTATTATTTTCAAATGTCCACTATCTAATATGTTTTTCACTTAAAAGATTTAATACAATATTTATTTTGATTTATTGGTCTTTAGTATTTTGCTTGTCCTTACAGTATTTCAAAAAACTATTAACATTTAAACAATTATATTTGCTTATCATAAATTGATGTCCAATCTGTCTAGTTTTCGACAGTTCGCGTTAGACTAAGCACCCAGTTCAAATCCAAGAGTGATATCAGTAATAGAAGTATTAGCAGTAATGGAGAAGATTAGGGAGCGGAGATATGATTCGAGAAGTATAATTCAGTGAGATAAATTTAGAAGGAGAAAGATGGAGATTATGAGGAATTCAGAATGTTAGAATTAGAGAGAACACAAATAATGGATGCACCTGCGCCATTGCAAACGATTCTGAGCCATGTCTTTCGAAGGTCTCTAACCATCGATTATTATCATCTCGCGGACCCTAACCACGTAGTCGACAACTACCGACATAACTCAGTCCATTTGTCAGTGACTTCATGGATTTCTGCCATTTCTTGGTCTGGCCGCTCCTAGCTTTCTTCCAACCTACTCCCACTCTGCAAAACATAGCTCGTCGCGGCAGTCGGTTGTTAGGCATACGTAACACAACCCAATCACCTCAACTGATCAAGTTTTAATATTTCATCTATTGATTTGCAATCCCTAACTAGAACTCGTTTCCTAACGATAGCATTGCTTACTCGGTCGTCCCACTGTATACGAGCAATGCTTCTAAGACATCTATGATCGAAGACTAGTAACCCACGAATGTCCTCTACTCTCACTGGCCATGTTTTGCATCCGTATAGTAGGACAGAGCGAACTGCTGCGCAGTACACCACAGGTGATCTCTCTATTTCCTGTTGAGAGCAGTCATCCGACAATAGAATATAATACCCACATTGTCGAGTCATTTAGACTAGCTGGTTCATTGCAACTGGACTTATAGAATTCGAAAGTACTCGAATAACATGACACATTGACCACTGCTTAGCAATTACTCAATATAATTAAGTTATTGGCTTTTTCTTCTGTTATACGACTAACTTTTTGCTTTTGTATTTTCTTATTTAATCCAACACTTTCTGTACACTTTATGATTTTTATAAGATTCAAATCCTAAACCTACTGGTACACGTTTTAATTGGAAAGAAATTGATCATGCTGATGGTGGTGGTGTTATACAGAAAAAAACAGAAAATGATGAAAATTCACTGAATTCACTTAGACAAGAACATGAAATTTCACTTACTAGCAATGATCAAATTGATATAAATGAACAGGTAAAATGAATATATATATATTTTTTTCATTTTAGAACAAATTATCTAAAGCTGTAAGTGAATAGGTTTCACGTAACACTTTCAACGTCTGACTTTTATATAGAGTTGATCTTTTGCCAGTAGGATGCACTTGTTGATTTTGAATACGAAAATAACAGTTGCTTTTGATGATAACGTTAATAAAATGCAGTCTTATAGCCATCGCAAGTAGCAATGTTTGGAGTGTGATTTTGCCTAAAATGTCGCCTTTAGATTCGGCTTGCATTCGCACTTGGACTAACTATTGGGAATGGTCTGATGTTTGAGAAAATTTCGGCATGGATCCATAAGACTCGATTGGTTTTCTTCAACTTGTGTCACTTATGGCGTAGGCAAGTTTAATGCAAAACAGTTCACTCCATTCTATTTAGTGAGCGTGAAACATGGCTTTTAAGAATAAAGAATATTCGGAAGTAAATACTACCCCATCATAGGTGTTTTTGAAATACTGCTCGTGTATTCTAGTACTATCGAGTAAGCTGTGTCTAGCTCAAGTCTAAAGAACAAGATAAGGATGGCGAATCACTTGATGAAGCATTGAACTTTCACCAATTAAGGTAGTTGGGACATATGTTACAAATGCCCGGCAGCTGACTATCTCGATGAGCGATGCTATCTGGTGTAAGAGTAGGCTGGAAGAAAACTAGGGGATGTCAAATAAAGGCATGGCATTAGTTTAAGAAATCATTAACAACTAGATTCAGTGTGGACTACCTGGTTGGGATCCGCGTGATTTTTGTAACTCTCGGTTGGAAACGTCGAATGATATTGCTCAAAATCGTCTAAATTCATCACAATTTCTTCATTTCACTGACTCACCTTTTTTTCGTAACGTATTTACTAAGACTCTTCTTTTACATCATCACTGATATTATCACTACCTTTACTACACCAGTACTCAGCTTGACAGTTTCATCTCTCAGTGCTAATAGGATAAGGAAATTTGAACGAATGTACATACGATTGGCTTTTGCCAACCTGCGTCACTTATGGCGTAGGCGAGATATCCGTTTGCCGACTAAAGGGCGAGTGTACTGTGCAGTAGTTTGCTCCGTCCCACTTTATGGCTGTGAAACATGGCCAGTGAGAGTAGAAGATATTCGTAGGTTACTGGTTTTCGATCATAGGTGTCTTCGAAGCATTGCTCGTATATCCTGAGACACCCGAGTGAGCAACGCTGTTATTAGGAAAAGGGTGCTAGGTAAGAATGGCAGATCAATAGATGAAGTACTGAAACTTCATCAGTTGAGGTGGTTGGGACATGTGTTATGTATGCCCAACCACCGACTGCCTCGACGAGCTTTGTTTTGTAGTGTAGGAGTAGGTTGGAAGAAAGTTAGGGGCGGCCAAACCAAAACATGGCGGAAATCCATGAAGTCATTGACGAGTGGACTTAGCCATGTCGGTAATTGTAGACTACCTGGTTGGTGTCCGCGAGATGATAATAAACGATGGTTAGAGACCTTGAATGACATGGCTCAAAATCGTTCACAATGGCGCCGGTGCATTTATTCTTTGTGTTCTCTCAAATCCTAATCTTCTGGATTCTTCAACCCCTCTAGTTTCGACTATCTAAAAGTTTCTCACTGAATCATAGTTCTTGAATAATATCTTCTAATCCTAACCTCTCTGATTACTTACAATACCTTTACTACCTCTTCTACTATTGGATTTGAATTGAAAATTATATCTTTGTGCTGATGTGGTATGGCAACATGAACTGATGTACTTATGTACGAAGTTCTACGTTGCATCTGACTGACTGACTGACTGACATACCTGATTCTACGTTGCAATTGATTGACTAATTGACTGTGTTTCATGTTGTAAAAATTGCTTGAAATATAATAAAGTATGTCGTTTTTATACTCCTGACTCCTAAAATTTTGTTTTTTGACATGCCTTTTTCACTAAGTACCATTATTGATCTGAATTCTGTATGAATTTTTCTATAACGATAATATTAGTTAAATATTGTTCTGAAATCTTCTGAATTAACAAATACATTTTAATTGTGTTCGGTTGCTATGGCAACAGGTTATGGGAAATAGTTGACCAGTTGGTGAACATACTGTGTCTACAGTCCATCAAGGTCACAGAGTAATATACAAAGTAGTTGAAAGCAGATAACATATCGATATTTGAAGAAGGCACCGCTCGATTACAAAATATATATACACATAATCTTTAGAAAAATCTGTTTGCAACCCAAGTAGGATACTAACTTTCTTCTAGGTTTTCATATACTCAAATCGCGACATGCATTTCAATCTCCAGGCCTTCGTCTTTTTGAAAGCGACTTCTAGGCCACGCTACACTAACATACTACTTACATGCCACCTTGTGAACACCATTCACCACTATAGTATTCATGAATTCTGCAGCATTAAAGGTGAATAGGTTGTAGTTAAGGCCTTTGAGTGATATGACTCAGAATTGATCACAGTGGTAGAGGTACATTAATTTTTCAAACATTTCATAAATTGCTTCTGTTTGAGCTTAATTCTTTCATGTTCAGTCTGTCTCACGATCATTTTAGGTTAAAACTATTCTGACTCATCTTTTGATTCATTTTGTTAATACCATATGATTGTGACAATATGACTTAGTAACTTGAACTGACACATATTAGTGCCAGGTTGTATATTGAATACGATTGACTGGATGGGTTAAAACAATTTTACCTAGTATGTGATCTAAATACTTTTTTCATAACACTTATGGGGTTGGCGAGATATCCGTTTGCCAACCAAAGGGCGTGTGCACTACGCAGCAGTTCGTTCCATCCTACAATATGGACGTGAATCATAGCCAGTCAGAGTAGAGGACATTCATAGATTGCTTGTCTTCGATCATAGGTGTCTCCGAAGCATTGCTCGTATATCTGGGACAACCGAGTAAGCAATGCTGTTGTTAGGAAATGAGTACTAGGCAGGGATGGCAAATCAATAGATGAAGTATTGAAACTTCATTAGTTGAGGCGGTTGGGACATGTGTTACAAATGTCCAACCACCAACTACCTTGAAGAGCGATGTTTTGAGATTTAGGAGCAGGTTGGAAGAAAACTAGTGACGGCCAATCCAAAACGTGGCCCAAATCCATGTTATTGGGTGTAGACTATCTGGTTGGGGTACGCGAGATGATAGTAATCAATGGTTAGATACCTTAAAATGACATGGATCAAAATCATTTGGAATGTTGCCGATGCATCCACTCTTTGTGTTCTCTGAAATCCTAATCTCCTGAATTCCTCATTACCTCTATCTTTCTTTTTCAAAAATAATTTTACTGGATGTAATATGTCTTGGATAATATTTTCGAACCCTAATCTTTTTGATTGCCATTAATACTTCTACTACATCTACCACTATGGGATTTGAACTGACAATTGGGTCTCTATGCTAATGTGGTATGGCAAACTGAACTTATTAACATACGTACCAATCTCTACATTATAACTGACTAACTGATATATTCTTTTGAATTTTGTTCATTCCTTATCAAAATTAATCATCACACATCCAAATGTCTTCATATAATCTTTTTTTCTTTCCTTGCTTATTACACAGATTGATTCAATTCAATCTCAACAAAATCATAATGCTGTTGTTCATGAACATCCAATTGATTTAGACGTTGGATCACTTGATGAAAACAATAATCATTCAATTCATCATTTAAATTTACTTAATCATTCAAATAATTATAAATTCTATACACTTCCTATTCAATCATCTGGCGACAATGAATTCATTAATAAACATAAAACCAATTTATCCTGTCATCAAGGAAATAATCATGTTCATCATTATTATTATAATTCAAAAAGAGATGAGTTATTATCAGTTGCATTAGAAAAAAGTAAACAGCTACGTGAAGCATTAAGTTGTTCATCAATATTTACTACTCATCATGATCCTAATGAAGACGATATGAATAATGATGCTGTTGTGAATATGTCAAGAGAATCTCAATTTTCTGTTAGGCATGGACGATGCACAAACAGTGTAACATTTAATAAGTTAGTCAAAAATCAATTTTTGTTTTTGTTTTACTGTTTTTTATGCGTTATTTGATTCATATGAGTTTTTTCTCTATTTTTTTGCTTGATGACAATTTGTGAGAATACTGTGTTTGTTTGTTTGTTCAAATAAAACTAGCTTAAAAATAACAAAATAGGATTTTGGAAAAAACAACCATAGCTGTGTTTTATTTTGCAAATATCACAAACAGAAATCAACGTCAATGAGATAGGTTTAAAATGTACAATAAGTAGATGATTATTTATTGTTCACAAAATTAAGAACTATAACTCTCTTAAGGTAGCCAAATGCCTTCGTCATCTAATTGAATGGGTATATTATTTGACGCGCATAAATGGAGCTTTCTAGGGGTTGTGGTGGCGGCTGCCTCTTCGTGGACCCGTTAGAAACGTGGCGTTATTTACAGCGCTGCGACCAAAGCCGTTCCGAACGCTTAGGATACCTAGCATGCCTAGCATGGTCCAGAATAATGGTACGTGTTCATGGTCGCAAGGCTGTGGATGCGGCTAGCGACTCGGAGGGATTAGAACTGAACGCCTCTAAGTCTGAATCCCGTCCATCGAGCGTAGGTAAATTAAAATAATGGTTTGAGGACTTGTCCCCTATCATTCCGGTAGTAGCAAATATCTTGAAAAGGATATAGCTTTCCAGGATACTTGAAGGCGGCCCTAGACGATTTGTTTGGGGAAGCAGCCGTGGAGATCTTGAACTATTGACGCCGACCCTATGTGGTTGTCCCAAACACTGCATAGCGGTGTATTGTGTCAATTGACGTCGAGGCCCCTTAAACAAGGGTCAGACGGTTGGAACGGCTGCTGGTTAGTGCACTGCTGGGTGGCTCGATAATCCGTTCGGGGTGCTAGGTCCAGCTGGGTAAGCCCGCCTTGCCGCTCATGCCGATTGGGGATTTCGTGTATTGGATTGGTGGAGGGATCTTGTTGATCCATAAGTGCCCGAATGGGGTCCATTGTTCGTGTGCGTGACTTTTGGACGTCCGACCTGCTTGCGGGCCATACTGGACAACATGTTCGTTCCCTATTGGGGCAGGGGTGGCCACTAAAACGGCTACAGTGAGAATCCTTTTGTTGCCTAAAAAGCAGTGATGTGCATGTGCAGCAGGTTTGTCGTTTAACCAAGATTTAAGAGTACATACACTAAATCGTTTGAAATGAGGCCGGTGCATCTATTCTTTGTTTTCTCTGAAATTCTAATCTTCCGAATTCCTCATCACTTTCATCTTTCTCCTATCAATTTTCACTGAATTATACTTCCCGAATGATTTCTTCGAACCTTAATCTTTTTAATTACTACTAAAACTTTTGCCACATTTACTACTATGCGATTTGAAGTGACAATTGCATCTGTGTTCTAATATGGTATGGCAACCTGAACTGATGTGCGTACGTACGAAGTTTTAAGTTATTGCTGACTGACTGAATTACCTTCGGGTTATTACGTTCTGACGTTCTAAAATCTACTGGAGTCATTTATCGTGTCATCTATTTTCTTAACATAGGAAGATAGTGGAAGATATTCGCTTACGCAATAAATAATGCTGAACCATAATTATAATCTCCCTTGTTTAAGTTAGTTAGATCATGTGTTATGAACCAATGTTCTTTAAATACTACTACAAACTAGATTGGTTTGAAACCAAAGCAAATCTTAGATTACCATAAGAGAAGAGTCATCATTATTCCATAAAGGTATTAATAAACAGTACTGAATAAAGTCTAAATTTTCTATCTATTATGATACCATGACATAAAAATAATTTGATATTTATCTACAATACATCAAACGTAAAACTACATAACAAATAGAACTTATGTTTTTCCAGTGGTTAAAACTAATCGACGGAACAGCATACTTAACCTAGTAGATTTCATGTTGATTAAAATTCCTCTAGTTATACCTGTAATTGTAAGTTAACTGAGGCTCCAAGAAAGACTTGAAACTGCTTCACTCATTCTCACAGTCTAATGCTTTACCACAGAGCTCTTTGACAGTGAATGGTTTCCTATATGAATGAGATGTTTATATTTTACTGATCATTGAGTAGTGATCAATTTCACATTTGTTTAGTTCTTTAGTGTTTGGTGATGGAGATTTGAATCAATCAGAAAGTATCACTTCCCATGATATTACAGGTATATCTTTCTGATGAGCGTGAGATAGGACAAAACTTTGGTCAAGCAGAGTATCCTGTAAGGTGTCTCCAACTACCTAGCATCTCAACATAGTGCACGCAATATCAAATTACTTAGACTAGCAGCCACTCTGTAATTTTTCTGACAGAATTTGATTAACACTGAAGAACTAGACAATTCTTGGTCTTCTTGTTATACTAAGATTTTTCGTGACTGATTAATAGGTTCGAAACACATGTTAGACAATCCAGTATGTAACAAAACAGTCATTAATCTATGACTGAATGTCATCAATTGAGAAAGTTAATTTGATATTAGAACATAAATCCTGTCTTATTAAAAGTGTTCAAATTCCAGTCTCTAGGGGAATAAATCTCTTCAATTATTACCTACTATCAAACTATGAAGCTAAATCATATTTCTTTATATATTTCAAATCATTATTGCTCAGTCCGTGACCTACTAGATTCCTTGTGTTTATTGACGGTAGTTTATATCACATTATTAGTATTAGCAAATACCAACTTTATTATCAAGGTCGTTTAATTTAAGCTAAGCAGATTTACACTCTTGACTGACTTTGACTAGAAGACTACTTAAAATTAGACATCAGTGGAGAGTTATTTTGTCCGCGTGGAATATTGGATGTACCTTGGTAAGGGATTCTAAAGTAAACAGCCAAAGAACTGTCTAGCTGGTTGAATTTCGACAAGAAACTTTAGTGATTTGAAGTCATGCTACTTTAGGTATAATAAGTAGTATGAATCTAGTGATGCAGATTATGAAAACTTAGTGCCAAGATGGCTTAGAATAAAAAAATCATCTGTATCCGCCGAAAGATGCTCATGCATAACGGATGATGTTGCTTATGTGAATGGTTTTTTTTTGTATATTTTCGTCATAACAATAAATAACTTTTAATTCGCTAATTGACTAATTACTTTCAAACATCTCATAAGCCACTACATTGATTATAATTCATTAATATTGATTTCTTGATTCGTTCTATTGATATATTTGAGACTGTAGTTGGTCAATCTCTTTTGAAATATTTGCATCTTATACAGATTGCCTCGATATCCTCACCAATTGGAAAGTATTTTAAGCAGAGATAGATAATGGCGAGTACTAAATAGAATGAAATATGAGTCCTTGATTCCGTAGCCACTGCCTATCCATCTCTGCTCAATATATATATATATATATATATATATATATATATATATATATATATATATATATATATATATATATAGTTATGCCTGCATGTAAACACATCATTTGATGTGCTTGAACTATTACGAGTTTACCTAGTCGGAAAACGAGAGCGAGGATCCGGTGACACGACAGGCTACGCAAATCCGATTATCCCATCCCCCAAAATGAGTAAAAATAAGAAGACTTGATATGAAATGGAACCTGTATTATACAAACATCCAGGAAGTACGAGGTCCGAATCCAGAAGAGAATCAGGATCCCGGACTAGGGATTCCGGACCGGGTCCTGATCGTGGTCATAAAACGTTACAGATAATGCGTATTTATACATTTTGGTCGAGTAGGAAACAGCATCGAAGTCTGTGACATTGACAGTTAAGACGACCAATAGGAAGTAACATTGATAGTCAGGACAACCAATGAGAAACAACAGTGGAGCACGTGACATCGATAGCCAGGACGACCATAAAATTGAACAGTAGGAATGAACCAATAGGAATTGACCAATAGTTCTCTTAGGATATTGGATGAATATCCTAACATATATATAAACTCCGTATTATCTACCTAAACGTTTCCCATGACGTAGTGATATATTTCTTATTGAACCAGTTAATTATGATATAAAAAGAAATGTAGTCCTTCAAAAGACAGAAGCACTAACTAATTCCGATTCAAGAATAAGAGCTAGGTATATCAAAGAAACATATTCTTATCTTGATGAACCTTAAACTAAAAAAACATCAGGTTATCTTAGTTATTTAGTCACTTAATTTAACTGATGTAAATACAGTGTTTACTTTTTGGCATCTTAGTAACTTAAATTTATTTAAATAGTATATTGTATGTGTGTTTCAAATGGAGTAGTTTTTTTTGAATCCTCATAATTTTCTGAAAGCTTACATCATCTTATCACGCTCATCATTAATCGAAATTTACACGTTACATGAAATTCTATTGAAACATGCATTTTAATTTTAATTGAAACTAATTCGTATCAAAAAGGAAGGATAGTTTTCATCAGTATTCATGTTTATTAACTAACTCAATTGACCATTCGATATTGATTATTGGATTTATTTATTTATTTATTTTTTTGCACCCACCATAGATTACGTCATCATTCTAGTCCTGATCTACGAAGTATTGTATTTGAAGCATGTTCACCTAGGCAAAAATTTGATTCAGGCAGTAGAACGCCTAATCGTCACCAGTTAACAACACCATTGAAAACTAAATCAAACAATATTGATTTAGTGAAATATATTCTTGACAATGAATCGTTTGATGAGGGTGATGATGATGGTGATGGCGTAGTTCAAGTCAATACATCCAGTCGTCATCGTCAGTATCAAGCTGATTGTAAAAAACGTGTACATTGTGATCGAGATACAAGTCGAAGAATTGGTATCACAGAAGATTATTCATCATCAAAGAATAACAAGGTTGTTCAACATGAAAATTCAGAATATATAAAAGAAGATGATAAATTGATTGAAAATCTATTATATAATAAAGAAGTAAGCTATTAATTTATGATATGCAGTGCTTAACACTTTTAGTTGAATGATATGTATGTGGTGGATAAAGTAAATCAACTAACTTGTAAGCCTTGTTTAAGAAATGAAATATCATGACTGTTGGCCGAGGAAAGAAACAGAATTACTAAAGTAGGTGATATGCTCGAAGCTGATATGCTTGAATGCTATTACAAGTTCACCTTACTCGGTAGATGGAGCATAGATCAATAATGCAGTGAAACTATAGGCTATTGTAATCCATTTGACCCCGGCCCGGTTAACTAAATCAAGAAGTCTTGATAAGGAGTAGAGAATGTATCCTACAAGCGCCCAGAGATTATGATGTTGACAAGCACACAAATCTAGCCTATTCGTACATGACAGAAACGTCCTTGTGAGAGCCAAAAAAATAGCGTACTAAAATAATACATCAACCGATGACACTTAAGGATTTTCCGAGTGGGAAATGTAGGCCCAAGGTCAACTAAGCGACTTATGCGCGGAAAAGTAAAAAATTTAAAATTAGGACCCTTTTCAAATGAGTTTCGGGGATCTAACGTCCCCAACAGTAGGGAAGGATTTGTGAAAAATGTTTATCCTTTACGTAAATTTTTTTTATCATCAGTCGACATCGACACCACGTGAATAAAACGTCTAACAAAGGTGCTGATGTTCACTACTGAAGATCCTAACATCATTGTTTCTTAATTTTTAATGATTCTGTAAACAACATCCACATGTCATTGAAAACTAACAAAAATACATTTATACGTTATTAGTTTTATTCATCATTATTGAAGTAACATTAAAAACTACGAAGTATTGAATAGCTATTCCGTTTTAGTTAGTACAGGACTTTTCAACAGTGTGTATTTGTACGACCTTGTTAAGAATGAAAATCAGAATCTTTTAGGAAATTTTTGTTGCTTCGGTCCGACTTGAAATTAATTTTAACCTGAATCATTCTCATGAAATCGTTTAGCATCCACGAAGTACTTAAAATAGTAAGATGTAAACTGGAATAATTTAGTATTTTCTTCTTACTGAACAGCAGAGATAAACTAGTATATTTGAATTAATTATTGAGCTTCAAGGTCGACAATAATCATAGATGGAATAACTCAGTTAAAACAAAAAGATCAGTGGTAGTATTAGTAGTAGGAATATTGTTACTGTACTTGAAAAACTGGCAAGTAGTCACGCAGTAGTGTATTTCACATAATCAAGACAGTCATTTGCAGATATATTCAGTATCACAGACAATATTTATTGTATCGAGTATTCGGAATCTATGCTCATTTATGCGTCTAATCATGCAGTATTGAATGCATGCAATTAAAGTAAGGGCACATTAATGTTCTTTTTTTTTTTACAAAAAACATGATTTACAAATCACTTTGGTTGAACATTTATCCTAAATGTAAGTCATTACGATGCATATTAACCTTATAATCAGAGCTAATTAAATTTTAGACTATATAATGGTTATCCGTTGTCTTTAATGGTTAGTTTGTCAGAAACATAAATTCACTAGGAAAATAACATAGTCATGATCATTTTTGGGTGATAAATGATCGTGAATAAAAACCGATATTTCTCTTTATCAGTACCATTAAAAAATTAATGTTTGTAAAGAGAAACATTACATAGTATAGCGTAGGATGATTCAACTTCTTTCCAAGATTATAACCAAAGGAAGGAAAAAACATCTGGACCACGTAACAATCAGAAAAAGTGTTATGATACGTCTATAGTCCTGTATTTGTTTGTTTGCTGATGAGCATTCTGATTTAGATTTTATTTCTGAAACCTAAATGATCATACGATCATCTAGCAGTAGCAGTATTTATGCCCAGTCTGGTATCAGCCTATAATGTAGATTCTTAGCATTCCACTTTACTGAAACCTACTGGGATGGCCAATTTTGTTGACATCGGGATCACCATTTGTGTACACTGGCAAGCGAATGCGCGAAAGAATGAACGAAGCAGCAAATAAAACGAATGATGTGACGTGAATTGGAGAAGGCTGTTGAGCCAACTCCCAGGATTACAATGCGAACGAATGGGCGAAAGAAGCGATGTGGAGATGGCTAATAAGCCAACTCAAAGAAATAGAGCATGACTAAGAATATATAGTCAGACAAATATATAATACAGACATGCAACAAGCGAAATAGGCACACATGAATAAAAGTGACGAATAGTTGACAAGGTTAAATGACAAGTGAGACACGTCATGTGAGCTTACATAAGCCAGACAATAATAAGAACGAATGGTACATATAAATTGTTGCAATACAAATGGCTTGGTTAAATAAATTAATCGAAAGGGCTTAGCCAAGGTAGATGTAAGCGAACTGGAATATATGTGGCGGCACTACACTACCATTTTTGCATACATCCGAAATTAGTGTTCATTTTCCATAAAACTAAATCGTTGAGAAAGTTCAAATCATAATTTAACGATCTTAACTAAAAGAGATTATCAGCAACCTCTGTTACTTACGTCCCTGAAAAGTAAGATTTCAATTTTTCTTTACTCAATATTATTCGTATTGCTTTTCTACGTCTTGAAAGGCATTTGACTATGTATGGAATTTGTAGATTTTATTTTATTTTGTTTTAAATTCTCTTTAGAAATCTATCAACGAAAATGAATTATTGACTACAAATAATTTATTCAAACAACCTAATAATAACATACACTCATTAAAACAAGATATTTCAAATGGAAAAACTATGAAGCAACACTCTCAAAATAGTCAGTAATAGTTTTATACACATATTATACTTCTTTTAAAAATTAGTATTATTAAAATGTATTCATTTTGCTCCAATTTTTATGTATTTTGTGTTATGTGTTGGGACACCTAATGTATATAATCCATCAACTATTCAAACGTCTCCAGTCACTGTCTGCATGTCTAATTATTATTGTTTTTATGGGATATGACTTTAGAAAGTGTGCAATTATAGAATCTTCTAGGTCTCTCTCCCAATATATATATATATATATATATATATATATCGATGCTGAGCTGTTAGCCAATATCTGAGTCAGTCAGTCAGTCATCAACGCAGAACTTCGTACGTACGTACATCATTTCAAGTTTGCATACCACATTGACACAAAGATGCAATTGTCGATTCAAATCTTATAGTAGTAGAGGTAGCAGAGGTATTGGTGGTAATCAAGAAGATTATGGATCGAAGATATTATTCACAATGTATAATCTGGTGAAATAAATTTTAAAAAAGAGAAAGATAGAGGTGATGAGGAATTCTGAAGATGACAGTTGAAGAAAAGACGAAGAATGGATGCACCTGAGCTAAGCCATGTCATTCAAGGTTTCTAACTATCGGTTACTATCGGCTTGCGGACTCCAACCAGGTAGTCTACACCGACCAACATGACTAACGTCTCTCGTTGAGGCATTTGGTGGTTGGAAATTCGTAACACATGTGCCAAATGCCTCAACTAATGAAGTTTCAATACTTCATTTATTGATTTGCCATTCCTACCTAGTACTTGTTTATTAACGACATCGCTGCTTACTCAGTTGTCCCAGGATAAACGAGCAATACTTCGAAGACATCAGTAATTAAATACTAATAACCTACGAATATCCTCAACTCTTAGCGGCCATGATTTGCGTCCATAAAATAGGACGGCTATCTTGCCTACACCATAAGTGACGCAGGTTGTCAAAAGCCAATCGAGCCTTATGTATCCGTGCAGAGATTTCGTCAGTCACCAGACCATCAGCACTGATGAGACTCCCGAGATAAGTGAAGCAGTCGACACGCTCAACTACTTCACTCCCTATCACTAGTTCCTTTGCCGATGCGAGCAAATCGTGAAGCAACACTACATTTCGAGGGGGAGGATTGCATCCTGAACATGCTTGCATTGTTGCTTAGGGTGGTCAGAAGACCCTGTATTTTGTCGGTGTCTTCACCAAGTAGAACTGTGTCATCGGCAAACGATTCTCTTAGTGAAAGTCAATCCCTGAAAAGTCAGATGATGAAAGTGTTATCTCTAAGAACACGTCAATGACAAAGTTAAATGAAAATGGAGAAAGTTGAAAGCCCTGACGAACACCACTTGAAGTATGTTATTCATGATAACTGCGTATACCTTGACGAGGTAGTCTCCGTCTACCTACGGGGTTCAGTTAGAAAGACGGTGACTTCAAAAACTGACTCAATATTTTGATTCATCCTTTACTGATTTCCTCTAGTGGAGCTAATTCTCATGAGGTTGAACTAACGTAACACTTGCAAGATAATTGAAAAGCTCTCCTCTTCATGGGGTAGGCATTAATGCTACTGCCCAGAAAGACAACATGGAAGTCTCAAGAAGTAAACCATCTAACTCAAAATATGTAACATCACTCAAAGTTTTTATACTTATCACTTTGTCATTCATGAAAATCTAATTTAGCCTGCCTTATTCCTTTTTTATTTTTAATTTACACATATAGATTTTTCTAAATCTGGTGGTTATACATTGAAAGCAGCTAATTTACACTTTCAATGTTTACGTTTATGCAAAAAATATGTCATGTATTTAATGTCTAATGTTGTTCATTCTCCTAAATCTAAACTACCTCACAAAACATTGAAAAATTCAACAAAAGTTTCATCACAAAAAAAGCCTCATTCAATACCAATATCATCATCTACTAAAGTTAAATCTAATCATGTCAGGTTAGTTGTGATTGATGAAAATTGTTAATAAATGTTACAATATTATTCCGTCTATAGGGTATGGAATAATTGTAGTGAACGAGAACACAGGTGGGGCAACCAAATTGTATATCTAGCCGAATTACAGAGTTACTCAGTAAAATTGGAAAACTATGTCGTAAATTGTTCATTTGCAAAAGATCAGTTCATCCTATCGAACTGGACTGTTCCTGTTGCGAAACATCAATCCATTGTCACTATTCATGATGCGTTTCATACAAATTCCATTGTGTTCTTCTAACTCTTCCTTTCTCTTGATCTTTCCCCATCTCCCGCTGCCAGACATTACGTTGACGCTCACGTCATATACTACTTATAAGTAGCTCACACCACATAATAACTGTTTGTTATAGGTGAATTTCCGGTCAAGTTATATGGAGAAATCCTTATTGATTTTATGTGTCAATTGTCTGCTAACATGAAACCATAAATATAGGTTTTTTTTCTCTTGACAATGATTAATAAACTACATTGTGTCGGTTATGATGTGTTCTATATTGAACAGTCTTCTTGTAAAATCTCGACTCATTCCAAAATACACTTAATCTGCACAAAAGGACCTGATAATCCGGCAGAGCTCTGAAAAGTTGCTAATTTAATCGAAAATAGCAGTACATGCTATTTACTATAACCACTAAATCAATGTCAAAAGTATCAAAGTAATTCAGAAGTGTTCTTCTAATTATAAGGAGAGACAAGCAGCCGAAGCATTTCATATAATGCTAAATCCTTCTGCCCTCAATGGAAAAGAAGGTCTGGTTATTCACACAGCTTGAATAGCCCCATTTGACTCAATTCATTAACTAAACAATTCTTTGCACACGAGTAGATTCTTTTTTCTATATTTAACTCCATTTCATCATGCCTTACGCCTGTAACCCTTCATGATGTATAGGCCACTGACCGTCATTCTCTAACCTATTCCGTCATGGGCTTCCCTTCCCAGTTCTGTCCAATGTTTGTTCATTCTTCTCATATCTTTCTGTATTTTTCGACGTAATGTGTTTCTTGGCCTTCCTCTTTTCCTTTAATCTTGAGGGTTGCAGATGAGGGATCGTCTTGTGATGCAGTTGGGTGCTTTCCTCAATGTGTGTCCTATCCACTTCCAGCTCTTCCCGATTTCACCCTACTCTGGAATCTGGTTTGTTCTATCCAACAGTAGGTTATTGCTGATGGTGTCTTTCCAACCGATCCTCAGTATTGTGGGTAGACACTTCCTCGGGCCACAATTTACTCATTCCTTCTCACACTCCTTCACAACAAATAAAGGTCCCACAGAATCACCTTGATCAAACAATTAACCTACAAATGTCTAAACATGATTATCGCAAAATGTTTATCAAGAATGATGAATTCTATAGTTTGCATAACGGGATGACCTTCATTGACCAACTATTGTAAACCAAACAGCAATGAACAGCTTTTAATATATAATATATGACTCTTAGGCAGTACGCATTTTCAAACTCATCGGGTATGAAGCTTAAGGACCTCCAAGTGTTGCAATCACTGCTTACTCTTTAAGCAACTGATTCAGCATTCGGGGTTTCAATCTTCCAGGGAGTCTCAACACATGTATGAAACAACTGTCTAGGGCTTCTTGATTTTCAGTGGTTATTCAACTGAGGTCAGTTCGTGATGTGAACTATAGATTCAAATTTGTGCTTTCTAATTCAATGAAATAATAAACAAACTATTCAAGTAAATACCACTTTTTGATCGATTAATTTGAATCATTTGATCGTTAGACATAGTCAGTGTAATTGTAGCACATTGTTTATCAATCTCAGTTTAGGTATAAATATTTTGTGAGTTCTAAAAATTATTGTAATTGTACTCAATCAATTATCACATTGGGTTATTATTCATAACTAGTGTTGTAGGATTGTGTGACTTCTACTTAAACATGTACATAGCAATATGAATACACGACCCCATAATCAGGAATCGAGCCCAAGGTCTTCGCCTTCACGCGCGAACTCTTAATCTCTGAACTAATAAGCTATTATCCAACAGTGTACATGTCCTAATTTGATCGATCCATGAAATCGTTCAATTGTCTTTGATTAATCGTAGTTATTCATGAATATCTTTGGATATCAGCACAGTGGTTCACAGCTCAAGTATTTGCACATGAGGACGAAGATCTTGGATTTGATTTCCAGTTGCGTGGTCGTAAATGTACACTTCTGAAGAGTCCCATACTGAGACAAAACGGCTGCACAGTGCTTTTAAGTTTTTAGTAGATTCTTAACTTAGGTTAGTGTTCCATCCAAATAAACTAACAGTGTCATTTCAATCAGAAAGACTTAAGGAGTTTTGTGTCTAGCATCTTTTCACAGTCACGCATTATCATACGGTCTTATTATTTGATCTAACTATATATTACCTTCATGCAATGGTATCTGCCAACTTTGGATACTACTTAATATTTGGAATTTTAACAAACTATATAAAATCTTACTTACGTCGAGAGCCTTGAAAACTTCTGTAAAAAAATATTTGGAAGTCGGAAAGAGGCTGAAGAGATTTCATCTAGTCAGCGTTCAATAGAGACCCCTCAAATAGTTCTAATAAAATGATGGATTGAATTCATAATTATCACGTCTGTAACTAAGTTTGGCATATTTTCAGCGGCTTTCAGAATATCAAAGTCATCTGTTAATTCTATCGAAGCTACCAACTATGCCGTTAAGATACACGTAAAGCTGAAGGCCAATTTTAAGAACGGTTCTATTATCAAGAAATGTACGTAGATTGGTTAGAAACCTCAAATCGTGGTGATCAACGAGTCTGTAAGTCTAGAACGAGGAAGACTTTCTGCAAAAATAACCGAAAGAGTAGTTACAACATACGATAGAATAAACAAAAGCTTATAGCTGCATCTACTGTCAACAACAGTTTATCAACAACCAAAACAGGAACTAAAAGCATACAAAAGTGGTAGCTCTTGCGTTTAAACAACGATCCAGAGAGAATGTACAAAACTGGGAATAACTTACAGAATGGTTAAGAGGAAGCAACCATCTTAATGAATACAATAAATGTTATTGGTTTATGGAAATACTTTTAACATGTCACAAAAGCATCATTTTCACAAAATCCACTTAGAAATAATTAAGAATATGACTGTCTACTGAAAATTAACAAGCACTATTAGGCAATACACAAACATGAGCAGAATGGATAGAGAATAGAGATGAAGACTAAACGAAATTGACATCATTCAATACATATAAATATCATGTTTTCTTATTATGTTTCCTACCATCTTCTGTTTCCTTTATTTCGAGTTCACATGTATGGGAAATTCTAAGGGATCTGTAAATGATTTAAAACTCAGTATCGCATGTTCAAGTTCCAATTCTATCAGATAATATGGGCATTTGAAAATTAAACCAACGAAATTGAACAATACTTTAATATGATTTGTGCTTGTTTAATCGTTATGTACTACTATTATTGATCATTAATCAATGAATGAAAGATTCAAGCCGTTACAAGCTATGATCTCTTTAGATTTAATAGCTACTTAAACAGAATGTTAGTTATTTGAAGTGAAATGTATTAAGTTTGAGTCGTTGTGTAAGTATTTACCACGAATGTAGTTATATCTAACTAATAGGTCCTAGTTATAATGATTTCACTGCTAGGCATTGAACTTTTAGTAATATCTGTCTCATACAAAATTCTATAGATTTCAATAATTCAAATCAAATTATTTCAGTCATAATGACTTTTATTCGATTATGTCCAAATATCATAATATTCACTCTTTTAATGTACTTTAAAACAATGTGATAGTGTTAAAACCTTAGTTGTTTATAAAATCACCTTTCCGCTGTGCATTAAGTAGTTGACGACTCACTATGTCGAACAATATTGATTTTTCTTTCATTCACATCTTCTTATAGTAGTACTTTGTCGAACAGTATGAATATGGAGTTAGAAATCTCTGTTCCAACCTCTTCGTCCTCCTCATCATCATCATCATCATGTATAGTTGGTGGTACATGGATTACAACTAGTTTTATATTATCTACAGAATTACATAATCATCAGTTGGAAATTCAATCAATTAAACGACAACAGCAACAACAACAGAATGATACATGTATCGATTTCTATTGTCTAACAAATCATAAAACTCATACTGATACCGCTGGGGATGCTTGTATTCAAGTTAATTTTGATCAGAAATCTTCTTACAATGAGAAAGTGAATGATCATGACAATCATATTCGTTTACGTTTATACTGTTTAAGTAATCCATTAAAAGAAAATGATGATACTACTCAATGGGAATCAGAGGTGAATTTAAGATGTTTTCTGTGTATCTTATTTCTGTTTATGAATAACTAATGAAGGGAAGGTTTGGTATATAATACATATGACTGAATGTAGGTAAATTTTAGGTTGTATTTTTCACGGGCTGATCTCATCTTGAGTTTCATTGGTGATCAGTAAACCATAGACATCATTGTTTTTTTGAGCTATGTTTTGTGGTGTAGAAGTAGGTTGAAAGAAAGCTAGGGGCGACCAGACCAAAACATGGCAGAAATCCATAAATCCACTGACGAATTGACTGAATCATGTTGGTAGATGCTGACTACCTGGTTGGGGTCCACGAGATGATAATAATCGATGGTTAGATACCCTGAATGACATGGCTCAAAATCGTTTGCAATGGCGCAGATGCATCCATCCGTTGTGCTCTCTCAAATCTTAATCTTCTGGATTGGTCAGCACCTCTACCTTTGTCTTTCTAACCTTATCTCACTGAATTATACTTCTTGAATAACATCTTCAAACCCTAGTCTTCTTCATTACCTACCATTAATACCTCTACTATCTTTATCACTATGGGATTTGAATTGACATTTGCGTCTCTGTGCTAATGTGGTATGGCAACATGAACTTATGTATATACGTACGAAGTTCTCCGTTGCAACTGACTGACTGGACATCAGTTTTATATGTTATAGGGCTTTTCAGCAGTTCCTAACCCAGTTTTGTTAGAGAATCATCGTAGTAGATTGAAGTTATGTTCGCACATTTGGATCTAAGTTCGGCAGTTCTAATGGTTAAACTCTATCAATCAGATATGACGATCCTAGGTCAACTCACCAACAGGATCGTGGATGCGCGTTGCTGAGAGTCCACGTGCTAGGATACAGTTTACAAACAAAATGCACACACTTCTTCAAACTTCCAATTGTAAAGCAAGCGGATTGTTGACTCCCTTCTCGTCTTCAGAACTCTTTGATCATGATTTACATCCGGATCCGATACTATTCTCGTAGGCAGTAAATTTTGGGCGACACTCCACCTCATACTATTTAGAAGCAGCCTTGTGAGTAGTAGAGACCACGCTATAAAGAAAAAATTTCCACTGTTCTTTGAATACACTGGTACTCCAAATGATATCGGTCCGCTAAAAATGTGGATTACTAATTAAATCAACCTCCACAAAAGTCTTTTAACTAAGTCGTAGATATATTTTTCATATACTTTACTGTTTTTGATACTCTTCGTACATTGCGAAATTATGGTTTTGTCGGGTATTTCTAATTACAACTTTCTAACTACAACATAGTTTGGTCATGAACATTGGCGATGAACCGATATCTACAACCAATAGCCTGCCTAATTGGTATATGCAGGATATTCAGAAAAGCATACCTTCGTGTTGATAAGAATGTGTAGTAGGCCGTTGACGACGGCCTTTCATTCTGCCTAAATTTTCAATACAAAAATCGTTCTACTTGCGAAGACTATCCAATAACATGAAGTGAAAGAAATCTTGATTCTTCTAGACGATTAATTTTGTGACTAATTCTTCTTCATTTGGAAATCTTACACACAAACGTTTCTCGACACATATTGTCTGTTCGATATCTATACATGTGAAGCAATGTGATAGCAGTAAGAAGATTCGTGAAATGCTTCTCCTTCGGAGATAACCAATTTATATTTACCAG
>OX103976.1:19992672-20011470 GCA_944470395.2 Schistosoma turkestanicum | reverse complement strand
ACTAATTCTCCTTTGGAGGTAACCAGTTTGCATTTATCAGAAAGCATGTTCTCAGCTAGACTACTAGAACTGCGTGTCTGATGGAAATACAATTCGCCTTCCTCTAAAAGTTAAAACCCATTGACATAATAAAACGATATTGAATTTCAAACGTAAGCCATGTTATTATGAAATAACGAAAGACGCTAGGAGAAATACTTGCATATAAAGATAAATGCCATCTAATCACTGATGAAAAAAATTTTTCACATATATTTTGAAAGATAACAAACTAAACATATATTAAATAGGGGATTTATTTCATAATGCACGTTTGTTCTTTGAATTCTGAACTGAAATCGAACCTATAATTCTGAATAAAACTAGGTTTGTTATGATAATTAGAAGGCGTAATCAGTAATCAATGAATTTGAATCAATTTGATTTCAACTATGTGGATAAAATATAATATTACAATGTGCAATACTTTGATTTTGTGGCGAATTAGCGTTTTATGATTTGTAGTTGAAAGATGTTTAAAGATCGTTAAGTTGATAGATGAAATACACTGATCACTTCATAACACGTTATGTTATGATCCAAAGTAGCCGAATGAAAACTGCTCACAAGACCGAACTATCATTATTAATATAAGTAGCTTCCGTTTCACCTGGACTGATATCAAAAAGCAAGATAGTTGCTCAATGGAATAGGCTTTTCTTTTCTAATACAATAACGCATTAATACAGGAAATATTATTGTCCTCTTGCACTTCTTAAGTCATATCTTGAAACCCTAATCTTCTCCATTACTATTTATAATTGACTATCTTTACCACTTTGTGATTTTAACTGATAGTTGCATATCTGTGTTAATGTGGTACGGCAACCTGAACTGATGTACGTACATACGTACGAAGTTCTACGTTGTAACTGACTAACTGACGGGTTATTTTCCTCAATAATAGATATGATTAGAAATCAATTAACAAATAAACGATTTGAAGTTTTGTTCATTTTCCAATGGAATTATTTCTCAATTATCAGATGTAATTCGTACCCATCATACCATAATCATGATAAGTACAAATGTATATTAATTTATAGGAGTCATATTTTCGATCCTAGCAATTGATATATCATGCAGTGAGCTTTTGAAAATCAAGTAGTATTTAGATTTCTCTCAATATTCATAATAATAATAATATCAAGAATTATTTTTAAATCTCTTCTCAAAAAAAAAACTTTTCTAGTTGATTAGTGTGAATTTTGTCAATCCAGATGAAATTCGTTCAACTATCTTATCAAAAGTACATTTAAATTCTCCGAATCCTACAACTCACTTGTACATTCATTTATGTTCTGGACAAAAATTGAAAGCGATCGATTCAAATGTGATTGGTCGTTTAGAATTTGAATTAGAACCAATCTGGAATATGAATGTTACACCGAGAAATCAAACAAATATCAATATGATGAAAAAAGGTAACTACAGTTATTTTTTTTTCATAGTTCATGTTATGAAATGATCTTAGTCACACTACAATTGAAAGCATTTAAGTTCTAAATAATTATTTCTTTCTTGTATGAAGTTCTTCGGTAGTAGTAGTAGTAGTGCTCTTTTGTCTGATCTTTGCTGGGGTTTGTCATGATTATCTCTTTAATACAACCCAGATATTCCTAATGCTCAGTATTCTCGGACACCAATTTACTTGAGACGTTCTCCCGAATCAGAACACGGTTGTATATTCCAATAACAAGGTTAGATGGAAGTCAGAGAAGTTCAAAATGTTAATATATCTATAGTTTCTTACATGGAAAGATTCTAGAATGTTCCCCCAGCTTGACTAGCGCTGATTGAATACGAAAGAGCCAATCAGCGTGCAACAGCGCAATCATGTATGGAATATGTTTTAATCCAATCTATGTCCCCCTAACAGGGTTATTTCACATATTCACGTATATCGATATTTAAAACAATGATTCAAATCCATACTATAGTCATTCAGTCAGTCAGATGCAACGTAGAACTTCGTACGTAAGTACATCAGTTCCTGTTGCCACACCACATTAGCACAGAGATGTAATTGTCAATTCAAATCCAATAGTAGAAGAGGTAGTAAGGGTATTAGAAGTAATCGGAGAGGTTAGGACTAGAAGATATTATTAAAGAAGTATGATTCAATGAGAGAAGTTTAGAAAGTCAAAACTAGAGGTGTTGAAGAATCCAGAAGATTAGGATTTGAGAGAACACAAAGAATAAATGCACTGGCGCCATTGCGAACGATTTCGAGCCATGTCATTCAAGGTCTCTAACCATCGATCATCATCATCTCGCGGATCCCAACCAGGTAGTCGACAACTACCGACATGGCTAAGTCCACTTGTCAATGATTTCATGGATTTCTGCCATGTTTTGGATACTATAGTCATTATTACCAACCTGTTTCTGCTGACATTGTCAACATTAATTCAACAGGCTGTATGAATTTTTTCAAGAGATATTCCCTCCGTGACTTTGATAAATCTTGACCTAGACGTTGAAATACTTCAATCTACCTAACATTGTTAGCACAGACAATTATCTGTTCTTCTCCTTCATAGCCGCTACAGATAAGCTAAATGCGAAGTCTTACACTCAGAGATCGAATTGAATTGAACCTAATCAAATAAATTTTGTGTATTAACTTGTTCGCTTACAATAACTTTGAAAGCAGAACAACACATGAACACATTTCCTAAACACTGTCAAGCAAATTAACAAAAAGCTATCTGTGACTGACATGAAATCGAATAATTAAGTACATTGTATAAAGTGACTTAGTGAACATCAAAAGAAATTGAATTCTTCCAAAACTCCTCTGTTCGATCAATTTAACTAGAAAGAAAATATGATCAGTGTCATGCAAGGCACCAAATTAATTGTTAAACCTAAGTTCACATTAATGTGGACTGAATAAAAATTTTCTAAAATTTCAAAAGATCTATTGATTACGGAGAAATTATAAAGTAAAATTCGGGTTCTTTATTTAATCAAATAATTCTTTTATTTAATGACATCTAATGTTGCAATTATTACTTCTCGTTTATTTTGTTCCCTTTTGCTGTAATTTTTCCAACAGAAAAGATCGAACACCAGTATTTGTAATTTTTACAAGTTCCAAGTTGAATGTTATACACTGACTAGTGTAATGATTCAAACATCCCGATCACATGATCACATGATCAGGTCATTTGACGACATAGTCCACTAAGTTACTAGATCGTTTACGTGTATTCGACGATTAATCTTCACTTCAACTGGTGGTAACCCAGTAGCACTGACCGGTATACCCTAAAATCTTATTGAGGCAATTGAATTTATTTATTCCCATTAGATTATCAAAAAACTAAGGACACTTAGCTGATCTACCTCGTATTATTAAAACACAAAGTTTACGTTACATTAATCATCTGATCACAATGCAACATACATAAGAAATAATTTAAACAAAGTTTATTCATCTATGACAAGAAATGTAACAAAATGTCAATATTTAAGTCCCCTCTTAATTCTGTAATGGTTAAACTTATTACTTACTTACTTACTGACACCTGACCCCCAATGGAGCGTAGGCCACCGAACAGTATTATCCAGCCTACTCTGTCCTTCGCTTCCCGTGCCGATTCTGTCAAATTTTCGTTTATTCTTCTCATGTCTGTGTTCGTTTCTCGGCGTAGTGTGTTTCTGGGCCTCCGTTAGGGAAGTTAGATCCCCAGAACTCGCTTGATAAATGACTTTATTTTGGATTTTATTGATGGGCTGATCAGTAGACCTTGGGATTTCATTTCACACCAGGAAAATCAATGACTGTGATTGGCTGTTGTGTATTTTAGTGTGCTATTTTTGTGACTGTCCCAAGGAGGTTTCTATGATGTATAAATAAACGCGATTTGTGTACTTGAATTCATCGTATGCTGACTGGGTGTTTGTAGAATACATTTTCTACGCTATATCAAGACTTCTTGTTAGAACATTTGGGTCAACGGATCAGAGTAGCCTACCGGGACGCTGGTTCATTATCTCGTTCTCATTTATCACCTAAGGTGAACCCGTAATAGTTTCAAGCATACCTAGTGACGAAACTAACAGCCTCCCTCTTTTCCTTTGATCTTAAGGGTTCCAAGTGATGGCTTGTCTTGTGACACAGTTGAGTGCTTTCCGCAATGTGTGCGCTTCTCCCTGATTTCCTCTTCTGCTGAAATCTAGTTTTTTCTATCGCACAATAGGTTGTTGCTGATGGTGTTTGGCTAACAGATCCAAAATATTTTGCGTAGGCAATTGTTAATAAATACTTATATCTTCTGGATGATGGCTTTGGTAGTTTTCCCAATTTCTGCCCCATGCAGTAGAACTGTGTTAACATTTTTATTGAAAATTCTGACTTTGGTCAGAACATATATCGATAGTTAATAAAGTAAATAAAAGTATTATATTTAGACAGATATTGAATAATAGATAACACATAATAATAATAATAATAATAATAATAATAATAATAATAATAATAATAATAATTGATCATTTCATATAGCTAAAAGTTTCACCTTCCCCAATTTTTTCCCTTTTTCCCTACTAAATAGATTTCTGTGTTTGATTTACACCAAATATGCATGATAATTGTGTTTCACAGTCGATTACTACTCACAACTTATTATGTGAAACATAAAATAATGATGTAAAATGATTTTCTTTTTTGTTGTTGAGGAATTTCTGCATGTACCTTAGTAGGAAGAAGCTTGAAACAATGCATGCTTAGTTTAATTAAGTTCATAGAAATTCAAACATCATATTCGTAAGTGATCGATTGTAAATCTTCGATTCTAAATATGTATGTGTATCATCACATGTGTTGAATTTTTATTTTCTTTTAATTCAGACTATGAATCAATTCAAAATAAGAAATTTCATTCAGTTCAAAATTCAATGATGGTATGTTACATGTTTGATTGAAAGTATCAATTTTCAATATATATATTTTATTATTTTGTTTATATTGTCACTTCATGTACCAGAAATAATTTTTCTTGAGTTGATGATAGTGATCGAAACCAACTCGGTTCGCTAAGCTACAGTCATGTTGGTCTATGACTTTGGTTATTATTTATAATTTACTTAAATCATAAAGGTAATCGCATATAAAACTGATTGGCAAATCGTAATGGCAACGAATTAAGAAGCAGATAGACAACAGCCAATTAACAAAATTTCTATTCTGGTATTTTAGTTATTTACGTTTCAAAATATTTCAACAATGTAAAATGATTAGTTCTCAACCCTGACTGTACTTACTTAGGACTAAAAAAAATCTGTGGAACGATTGTAAACTTTCTCGGGGATTCTTCGTGCATCAATAACATGAACTGAACGTATTTAGGTAATTATTGGACAGTTGTTTCACCCTGGAGTTTGAGACTCAAGTTGACATGTTTCTTACAGAGATGAGGCTGGGGTGTTAAATTTATAGATTTGTTTGCTTTTTTCTTATCGCATCACGGGGTTGTGAAGATTGTTAAGTTACACATTGAAATCATGAATAAATCAATGTTAGACCGCCGTTATGCCGTGAATTGAGTGCAGTTAGACATTAACATCGTTAGATACCTGCTCAGTGGTTCAGAGGTCAGGCGTTCTCACGCAAGACCGAGTGTCCTGGGTTCGAATCCTGCTAGGTGCCGATAGTCGTGGATGCGCACTGCCGATGAGTCCCATACCAGGACAAAATGGCTGATTTGTGATTTCAATTTTTATTATTCTGAAAAACTACTCATTTGACTACTTTGATGTAATGCTTGTCTTGATTTCTCATTTATGGAAATCAAAGCAATGATACAATCACTATTTGACCAGGAGACGTCCTATTTTAGATGGTTATTCATTTTTGAACTGAACCATGTTGTATGTGGGTGCAGATCACATGTTTCCGATCTGCGTGATCATTGTGACAATTGCTTGGAGACTAAGTGATATGTCTCAGATTTGTTCTCAATGACCAGTGTACATTCACTTTCTGTTTCCTCTCAGATTTTTTACTTTTCAAATAATTGGCAATGGTTTTAATTGCACATATTCTTCATGAATCATGTAGTCTATACGCCTAATCTTTTCTATCACCACAACAACTGTTATTACCTCTACTGCTCTCAGATATGGCTTGACAATTTCATCTCACTATGCTGATGAAATATGAGAATGAGTGGTGGTTACATGTATCATAATAATAGATTATTTTCAATTAAGTGATCGAATGGAGTGATTTTGTAGTAGGTCTAGACTCATTTGATTTTGTCTCCCAGCCAGTTGAAAAATAATTCTTAATCTTCTTATCGTATATTTGTTTGTAATTTTCGTCCTCTTTCTGTTTATATACTTCATTATCTAATTATTTACACACTTCTTATTATTTAATGGTCTCCTCGTTTGACCTATTAGTGATTAAACTTTTGTTTTCGTATTTTATATTTTTCTTACTAATATCAGTACACCTTTCTTCCTACTATCAACTTGTACTTTTGCCTATTTTGTGTAGTGACCTAATCTATTTCATTGTGATTATTGACTCATAAATTGCCCTGATTAGTTTTAAAATTTTCAAGACAAATACTCACGTATATTAGAGTAAAGCCTGATGACGATCTGATTGTAAAAAACAATATTGTTCGCTTATATGTGTTGTTCAACCAGTTGAATCGTTACAGAAACTGAACTTTACAAATAAATAATAAGTAAATGAAAGATTTTATTTGACTAATATCAAAGGCAGGATCGATGATGATTTCTTCACTAAAAAAAAACCCTCTTGAAAAGTTTATGTGAACGTTAGATTTTGACTTCGTGATATCTAAAAGCTTTGGGAATAAATGAAAAGTGTATTTTTGCCTCGAAAGACAAAAGAAGCCTGGAATATAAATAATATTTGGAAAGAAATGGTCGACTAGAAGATATTATTATTATTGTTGTTATTGACAAATTTTCACAAAGTACTCATGTAATTAGTTCGATCTCATCGACAATCTGATTCAGACCAATGATATAATCACCCTTATTTTTATGGCAATGTGATTGGTTAGAGCCTATGGTGAATGAATAGTTTTCAATGAGTCCATTTCTGAGTTGGTAAGAAAATCTTATATAGAGCTGCTGCGATTTGTGTGTACATTACAGCTCAATTTGGAAATTAAATATTTTTACTCATTTCAGTCTTCGTATTTGCATAAGTGAGTTTGATGTAAACTATCGAAGTTGCGTGGGATAGCAGAACAGAACATATTTTCGCTATGACAAGTAACATGGCTCGGTTGGGCTTCGATATTAGGTCCTCAATCCCATCTGACTGGTTTCAGTCGCTAATTTTCCCAATCTACAAGAAAGGACAGAAGTACTCTTGTGACAATCACAGGGGAATAAGTTTAACTAATATAGTTTCTAAATTGTTAGCCTCGTGAGGTTCTTTGGCAGTGTCTGTCATTGAAAGGTGTACCAAAGAAGTACATTAACCTTATACAAGCACTCTACTCGAACACCACTGGTCGGGTGAGAGCATATGGCGAACTGTCATCTGAATTCTCTACATCAAGTGATGTCCGTCGGGGATGTCCACTCTCTCCATTCTTGTTTAACTTTGTGTTAGACATCCTCTTAGAGTTAACATTAAGCTCGTCAGATTTTTCAGAGGTTGACTTTCCACCAGGAAAGTCGCTTACTGATCTAGAATATGCCGATGACATTGTCCTACTTGGTGAAGACTCTGACAAAATGCAGAGTCTTCTGACTACCATAAGCAACAATGCGAGCATGTTCGGGATGCGGTTTTCCCCCTCGAAATGCAAAATGTTGCTTCAAGACTGGGTTGCATCTGCACCTGAACTAGTGATAGGGAGTGAAGTAGTCGAACGTGTAGACCGCTTCACCTATCTGGGGAGTCTCATCAGTGCTGACGGCCTGGTGACTGACGAAATCTCAGCTCGGATACAAAAGGCTCGATTGGCCTTTGCCAACTTGCGTCACTTATGGCGTAGGCGTGATATCCGTTCGCTAACCAAAGGGCGGGTGTACTGCGAAGCAGTTCGTTCCGTTCTCTTATATGGCTGTGAAACATGGCTGGTAAGAGTAGAAGATGTTCGTAGGTTACTAGTATTCGATCATAGATGTTTAAGAAGCATTGCTCGTATATCGTGGGACAACCGAGTAAGCAATGCTGTCGTTAGGAAACGAGTACTAGGTAAGGATGGCAGATCAATCGATGAAGTGGTGAAACTTCATCAGTTGAGGTGGTTGGGACACGTGTTGCGTATGCCCAACCAGCGACTCCCTCGTCGAGCTTTGTTTTGTAGTGTAGGAGTAGGTTGGAAGAAAGTTAGGGGCGGCTAAACCAAAACATGGCAGAAATCCATGAAATTACTGACTAGTGGACTGAGCCATGTCGGTAATTGTCGACTACCTGGTTGGGATCCGCGAGATGATGATGATCGATGGTTAGAGACCTTGAATGACATGGCTCAAAATCGTTTGCGATGGCGTTGGTGCATTTATTCTTTGTGTTTATTCAAATCCTAACCTTCTGGGTTCTTCAACCCCTCTAGTTTTGACTTTCTAAACTTTTCTCATTAAATGATACTTCTTGAATAATATCTTCTACATGTCCATTTCTGAGTTGGTAAGAAAATCTTATATAGAGCTTCTGCGATTTGTGTGCATATTACAACTCAATTTGGAAATTAAATATTTTTACTCATTTCAGTCTTCGTATTTGCATAAGTGAGTTTGATGTAAGCTATCGAAGTTGCATGGGATAACAGAGCAAAACATATTATCGCTATGACAAGTAACATGGCTCGCTTGGGCTTCGACATACCGTCTTGAATGTATATAGCTTTTGGCGATCCCCTTTGTGTTTTCTTATTCTCTAAGATTCTACAGTGAATTATTGTGTGATTTGTGTGGAAAATGTAAACAGTTTTTTCGAAAAATTCTTTACTTTATCATTTTTTTTAATGTATTGTACAAATATATTTATTGTATGTTTATCTTTGTTTTTTTAAAGTATCCTAAACTAGATATTATTACAAAGACAATTAACTCATCAAATACAATAATATTAAATACAATATTACATATATCTCAAGGTAAAGCATTAAAATTATCCAATAATAAAAATCATCATAATAAACAATTATTAACATCAAAATATATTACCAAATTGCCAAATGATTCCATATTGATTGAACATTCTTATTTAATTGTACGTTTACCTTGGTGTCATCAAATGCAATCATTATACGATTCATCAGCACCTAATTTAGATCAATATCATTCTAATGTTTCATGGTTAAGTGGTTCATGTCCACAATATGCTTTCACTTTGAGATCACAATGTTTGTTAAATCAAGTAAGTGTGTGTGTGTGTGTGTGGTATGTATCTCTTCTTATTATTATTATTATTTTTTCTATTTTCTACCGGATGATTAAGTTTGAGTAGGAATTTTCGGGTGTTACATAGAGAAACTGTGAGTAGTAGAGTTTAGTTATGCTGAGTGTGAAGCAGTTGTTCATCAGTTGCACTGAAAGATGTCTGTCCAGCAATATGATTTCATTGAAGTTAGACGTCTAAAGACTTAGCGCCTATCAAGTGATCTGATAGTTCTAAGTTCGATACGTGGCGGAGTTGTGAATGTACACTGCTATAAGGTCTTCCTGTAAGGAGAAAACAGCTGTCCAATGATTCCCGATATTCAATGACTGCCTAATTAATGTCTATCCATAATGTAAACTGTGAAATAAAGTGAATCGATAGAAATTTATTATTGACTAACCATACATAATCAGTAACACAATCTGTGAATGACTATTTGATAGAATAGTAGATTGAAATAGAATGTTGTATTTTATACAGTTGAGAATATTAATCACTTTATACACTTCATTAATATTTATTAGATGATTAGTTCAATGTTACTAGATATTGAACGTGTAGTTAACTGAATCGGTATGCAATGGATCAAATTTCTAACTTGAATTAGTTCGTAATCATCTTTGAATGTCGATTGGTTTGTAACTGTCTCTCATTTGAAATGTTTAGACCTTCCCTCCCTTATCATGGATTCTTATTCATATATTAATAAGTAAGAAAGTGTTGCTGTAAAGATGTAAACCGTCTTACTTACTGTTTAAGCTTATGCAACATTTTCTACAAGTCAACTAATTACATATTTTCTTATTGATTTTCACTGTAGGAATCAATTATTCGTTTGACCAAATCATCTATTGTCGTAGAAGTATGGTCTAAATGGATGAGTGGTTTACCGGATCATTTAATTGGTCTAGTGAAAATTCCAACAGATCAATTGATAAAAATGTATGCTCATGTAGATTTGATTACATCACAAATTTTGTGGCATTCAAATAATGTCATACAAAGTTTATTGAAAGCACATGTAAGTGTTCATTGTTTTGGATGATCGTGCTTACTGGTTACTGACTAAACTGACTATGAGGCAAATCTTCCAATTAACACTACCAGTCTAAGAAAATAACGTGTGAAGTTAATTACTTTGAGATTGAGGGATTTTATAAATAATCTTAAAAATGAATCCATTAAAGTCTTCAAATATATTTTTTTCGAAAGTTCGAATCGATCATCTAATTTCACCATACTAGTCTCTGCAAACATGAAGATGATGAGTTCGATCGTATGTATGTTACAATGTTTATTATTAGTGTATAAATTGCTTTCGTATGTTCAGTCCATCAAATTAGCAACACTAAGATCAGAAGCAGGACTCTAGCTGTGAAGATGTTCAACTGGTTGATGAGATAGTAGTAAATCTTCATTGACTGTTATGTATACCAAACCACTATCTACCTGGACGGATGACATAGTCTTCTGACCACCATCAGCAACAATGCAAGCATGTTCGGGATGCGGTTCTCACCCTCGAAATGCAAAATGTTGCTTCAAGATTGGGTTGCATTGGCACTTGAACTAGTGATAGGGAGTGAAGCAGTCGAACGTGTAGACCGCTTCACTTATCTGGGGAGTCTCATCAGTGCTGAGAGCCTGGTGACTGACAACATCCTACTTTGGCTACAGAATGTTCTGCTGGCTTTTGCCAACTTGTATCACTGGAGTAGGCGAGATATCGGCTTGCTAACCAAGGGACGAGTGTATTGTTCAGCAGTTCGCTCCGTCCTATTATACGGATGCGAAACATGGCCGTTAAGAGTAGAGGACATACGTAGGTTACTAGTCTTCGGTCATAGGTGTATCCGAAGCATTGCTCGTGTATCCTGGGACGACCGAGAGAGCAATGCTATCGTTAAGAAACGATTTCTAGGTAAGGATGGCAAATCAATAGATGAAGTATTGAAACTTCATCAGTTGAGGTGGTTGGGACATCTGTTACGTATGCCTAACCACCGACCGCCGCGACGAGCTATGTTTTGTAGTGTAGGAGTAGGTTGATAGAAAGTTAGGGGCGGCTAAACCAAAACATGGCACAAATCCATGAAATTACTTACAAGTGGACTGATTCATGTTGGTAGATGCAGGCTACCTGGTTGATGTCCACGAGACGAAAGTCACCAATGGTTAGAGATCTTGAACGACATGGCTTAAAATCGTTTGCAATGGCGCAGATGCATCCACTCTTTGTGTTCTCTTTAATTCTAACCTTCTGAATTCCTCATAATCTCTATCTTTCTCCTTCTAAATTTATCTTACTGAATTATACTTCTCGAATCATATCTTCGCCCTCTAATCTTCTCCATTACTGCTAATACTTCTATTATTGCTATCTCTCATGGATTTGAGTTGACAGCTGCGTCTCTGTGCTGATGTGGTATGGCAACCTGAACTGATGTACTTATGTACGAAGTTCTGCGTTCTATCTGTTTGTCTCTCTGTCCACCTGGGCGTGCAATACTGAGTAGAATGGGAGTAGACTAGGCAAAAACTAAGGACAGAGATATTAGAGCATTAAGTCACCAGTTGTTAGATTGAACCATGTAATTAGGTGAAGACCGCAGAATGTAGGTTTTTGCAATCATCGTAACCGTTAAACTGAAGCTTCTGTCCAATAAGATGTGTAGTCTGTTCTAGTAAAATTATCTTATCCTTTTTTCGACCTTACGAATTCATTCTTATAGAATCATATTTGTAGATTGAATCAGTTTTTTAACACTGATACTGTTACTCCTACTCCTATTGCTTTGACTTATCGTGATGGGTTTGTCCCACTACTCTTATGTGGTATGACACAACTTCAGCTGGTGTATGTGCTTGATAATTCTACGTTGATTATGATTCACCAACTGATCGGATCATTGGTTATTAACAGTGAATTATTTCTTCTGGTTAGCGATTTTTTGGCAAGTTAGTTTTTTGACGGGTTGGGGTCACCAATCTCATGCCCAACCTTCCTCCCTTATCCGGGCTTTGGATCGGCAGTAGCCACGAAGGATCTACAGGCGGAGTTAGTTATTAACAGTAGAAAAATATTATATGATCAGATAAATAATTCTCTTGATCTGCTCAATGTTATTATTTGACTAGCTGAAGTTTATTCAGTAATGTACTTGCTAAATAGGCTTGAAAGCATAATGAAAAATCATTGCTAGATAGAATTTTGATTAATCGTACAATCTATAAATTGTTGTAGAAATATTTCACTGTAAACTGGTTATCATTTCATATACTAACTTACCTCGTCTCTAATTAATTACAAATATTTATGAATTGCATCAACGTGTATTGTTTCTTTAAGATAATTAAGAATGAATGTAATCGAACAGGCTTTATATCAGATGATTTTGATCTAAACATTATACCTCTGACCATCACATACAGTGTTTATTCTCTGCAGAACTGAATGTGTCACTGATGTCAATTACAAATACGTTAAAAAAAATATCAACTAATAAACTCAATGGTTTGAGGTAACGTGTCAATTACCAAACTTTGACTTAATTGCTAAATGCTGAAACATTCAGGGCCCAAACCTGGCTAGTCCCTGGTAAATCTGTTTATGCTGTAGAAACGTTTCTTATGAAGCCAGAACACAATGTGTCTTAGTACTTCTCTAAATTTTCACTAACTTTCAACTAGTTCTAATTCCCAGTACATTTCCGTAAACACAAACATACATCTGTGTCGCCTAACTGATCGTCCGTATTTCCTTGTTTGTGAATTCTTCTGTTTGGTTTTTTGACATGTAAAAATGATTTCATTGAATGATGCTTTTATAATTTGACTTATTCATTTCAATACTCAAATTCAAATATCGTGAATCTAACTTAATTTTTATGAGAAAAAACTATATAACTATTAAGCATACACGTAAACATATCAATTTGATAGACTTAAACTATTACAAGTTTACCTTAGTCGGAAAACGAGAACGAGGATCGAGGATCCGGCGGTATGACATACTACTCTAATCCGATTGTTCCAACCCCCCATTGAGTAAAAAGAGAAGACTTGATATGAAGTAGAACCTATATTCTACAAACATCCAGAAAATACGAGGTCCGAGTCCCGAAGAGAATCATGATCCTGAACTAAGGATCCCGGTTCGGGTACGGGTCATAAAACATCACAGATAATGCGTATTCATACAGTTAGTTCGCATAGGAACCAACATTGAAGTCTGTGACATTGACAGTTAGGATAACCAATCATAATTTATAATCTGCAATCTGTATTTATTTCTACTTTGCATGTGGTAGATGTAGGCTACCTGGTTGGGGTCCGCAATACGAAAGTCACCAATGGTTAGAGACCTTGAATGACTTGGCTCAAAATCGTTTTCAATCGCGCAAGTGCATCCAATCTGTGTGTTCTCTCAAATCCTAATCTTCTGGATTGGTCAGCACCTCTACCTTTGTCTTTCTAACCTTATCTGACTGAATTATACTTCTTGAATAATATCTTCAAACCCTAGTCTTCCTCATTACCTACCATTAATACCTCTACTATTTTTATCACTATGGGATTTGATTTGACATTTGCGTCTCTTTGCTAATATGGTATGTCAACCTGAACTTATGTACATACGTACGAAGTTCTACGTTGCAACAGACTGACTCTATTTGGCATGTAAACACATATTTGTTGTTTTGTTATGTTTTATTATTATTTTTTTTCTTACAAGCATCCAATGATTCCTGTCGATGCATGGTTGCCCATTATTGATCCATTCTCTGGTTGTGAAAATGGTCAAATTCATGTACTACTAGCTGTTGGTACTCATGAACAAATTGACAATCTGATCACATTACATAATTTAAAATGTACCATTGATGTGAATAGTAACAATACCTTTATGATGAATACAGTAGATCAAAACAGAAAAAGTGGTATTGTTGTAGGCAAAGAGATTATGGCAACTAGTGTAAATAGTGTAGATTTGACAGGTATGTGGAAATTTCTCTTTATATTATTCGAAAAGTTTTTTTTCCAAAAAAAAGTAAGAACTTTGAAAATAAAACAAAAGTTGTCGAACATTTTTTTAAGAATAAGCATTTTGTGTAACCCAAAGATAAAATCAAATGTCAAGACAGTTTGTCTACTATTCTCATATTCCGAATCATCAATCAGTGATTGTTAGACCACCATTAGAGACCTCCAAGCACGAGACGGTCGTTTCGTCCTGGTATGGGACTACTCATCAGAGGCAGTGCGCATCCACAACTCCTGCACCTCGCAGGATTCGAACCCAGGACCTTCGGTATAGTGCGCGAACGCCTAACCATCGGACCACTAGGCTGGCATCCAACAGTGTTAATGTCTAACTCTGATCGACCTAGGGATTTTGCGCGACCTCGCCCATTTTTCTTTGGTATTTACTGCCTACACCAGGGTTCGAATCCTGCGAGGTGCAGGAGTCTTAGATGCGCACCGCTGAAGAATCCCATACCAGGACTTGACGGCCGTCCAGTGCTTCCAGGTTTCTAATGGTGGTTTAACAATGATTGATTGATGGATATTTGGATATTCAACCAATGTCGTAAGAGAATCACTTGTAAGTCTAATTCAATTGATCAGTTCCTATCAGTTAATCCCTACTGGTCAATATTATGGTCGTCCTAGCTATCAATGTCACGTACGTCAATGTTGTTTCCCATTGGTCGTCCTGACTATCAATGTCACAGACTTCAATGTTGGTTCCCATTCGACCCAACTTCATAAATACGCATTATCTGTATCGTTTTATAACCTAAACCCGGACCGGGATTCTAGTCCGAGATCCTGATTCTCTTCTGGAATCGGACCTCGTACTTTCTAGATGCTTAGAGAATACATGTTCTACTTTATATCAAGTCTTCTTCTTTCACTCAATGGGGGTCGGGACACTCGGATTAGAATAGCATGTCGTGTCACCGGATCCTCGATCCTCGCTCTAGTTTTCCGACTAAGGTAAACTCATAATAATTCAAGCATATTAAAATGACGTGTTTACGCGCCCGCGCAACAATTATTTATAAAGATATGAAGAATACCAAAATAGTGCAGTTAAATCTATTTTCATAATTCCCGTCGAAAAACAGTTGAGTCACGTGGAAAATCCAGTATCACAATAAACGATTTGTCAATAGAGAGGTGGCATTATTAATGACAACATAAGCAATGCATATTACGAACTTCAATTTATGGAATATATAAAGCGTTTATGTGAATACCTTGATTTATTGTATATTCAAATGACGAGCGCAGAATGCGACAAGCTCAAAAATTATTGATGCTTACATATATTATCAAAATATTAGTGAGTAGTGTAGTCAAGTTCACAAAATGCAACCGATTAAGAAAGAAATGATCATGAAACGAGCAAACAGAATTGACAGATGTCTTAAAAATAATAAAAAGATAAATTATCAACCATCAAGCTACACATTCAAACATTTACTATTATGAATTTCAGTTTGATCATTTTTGTATTAACAACTATTTCTCACAGACAAGCAATAAAGTGCTTTTTGAGAAATTTCATACAAATAGTTCCTTTTTTATTATCTTGACGAGGGCATGAGCAAAGTATAGAGCAGAATAACATGAATACATTTTATTTTGTAGGTTTCTCATCAGCTGTTTGAAACTCATAACACCGTAGGATACGGGCCCATTGGTTCAGAGGTTAGGCGTTCGCGCGCGAAGTT
This sequence comes from Schistosoma turkestanicum, assembly GCA_944470395.2. Taxonomy (NCBI): domain Eukaryota; kingdom Metazoa; phylum Platyhelminthes; class Trematoda; order Strigeidida; family Schistosomatidae; genus Schistosoma; species Schistosoma turkestanicum. The sequence goes on along the minus strand of OX103976.1, from coordinate 19,995,300 downwards.
GAAAGTCCCTGGTTCGAGTCCTGCTTGTAGCAGGAGTCGTGGATGCTCACTGCGGATGAGTCCCATATCAGGACTTGAGGGCCATTTTTCAGAGTTTCCAGGTTTCTAAAGGTGATCTAACAATAATTGATTGATTATTTCAATATGTGAAAGAACTCTAAATGAAAGAGTACTACTTAACTCAGAAGTATTGCGAAGTTTATATACTCATAATTCTTTCACCATGGAACGTACCCCTTGTTGCTGTGATGTAAACTTTACAATAATTCTGATTTTTACAATATTATAGGTTGTAAGTAATTGATACGATCCTTACAAACTAAAATCTATTCATATTATTCTAGTCAATTCTTTGTTCTTGCCCCCTTGTAAAACATTGAGTGACTGAATATCAAGTAGAGTCACCGTTTTAAAACATATGTTGATTGCTTTCACTCCATAAGTATCACTAATTCTTCTGTTTAATTCCATCTACTTACTACTACTAGTTGAGCATAAAATTGGTATAACTATTGAACAGTTGATTGATTTCGATCCACACATTCCACTTCAATATGATGCCAATTATAACGGAGCTGTACCATGGGGTGATTTAGATTGTTTTGTTCAATATTTTTTTCCTACAGGTAAGTTTAATTGATCATTCGATGAATTTCATTTTTTTTTGATTTCGCTTAATCTTTACAAAAATTGGAATAAAACAGTATATATTTTTTTTCTTTGAGATGAAATCAAAATTTCTGGATTATTATATATATTTTTTTCGCATATTATGCGAATTTCGATAAAAATACTAAGCAAAACAAGTGATTGTGATGAAATCAAAGCATTCATGGGAGATTTATTCATTGGGAAGTTACTTGTTTTCACTTACTTACCCCCCAATGGAGCAAAGGCCGCCGACAAGTATTCTCCAATCGATTCTGTCCTGGACCTCCCTTTCCAGTTCTGTCCAAGTTTTTTTTTTCATTCTTCTCATGTCTGTTTCCATTTCTTGGCGTATTGTGTTGCTTGGCCTTCCTCTTTTTCTTTGACCTTGAGGATTCCAGATGAGGGCTGTTTTTATGTTAGGTTCGAATATAAATCAAAGTAAACATAGTCATTTAAAATCTGACCATTTAGTCAAAAACCAGAAATTCCTTAAAACAACATAAGTTGTCATAATACAGGATGAGAAAGCATAAAGAATTACTTAGCATTATGAAATAATCTGTCACTTATGTGATACATAAGAGTTTATCAGTCTGTGATTGCTAGCTACTCACGGTTTACTTTTGATCGAAGAATGCTACTAGTTGTTAAATCTTAGCCGATAACTATGTAAGTATAGTCATCCAATATCCTAAGAGAATTATTGGTCAATTCCCATTGGTTGATTCCTACTGGTCAATTTTATGGTCGTCCTAGATATCAATGTCACGTGCTCCAGTGTTGTTTCTTATTGGTTGTCCTGACTATCAATGTCACTTCAAATGTTGCTTCCTATTGGTCGTCTTAATTGTCAATGTCACAGACTTCGATGCTGTTTCCTATTCGACCAAAATGTATAAATACGCATTATCTGTAACGTTTTATGACCAGGACCAGGACCCGGTCCCGGATCCCTAGTCCGGGATCCTGATTCTCTTCTGGATTCGGACCTCGTACTTTCTGGATGCTTGTCGAATACAAGTTCTACTTCACATTCGAGTCTTCTTATTTTTACTTAATATGGGGTTTGGGATAATCGGATTTGAGTGCCATGTTGTGTCGCCGAATCCTCGATCCTCGCTCTCGTTTTCCGACTAGGTAAACTCGTAATAGTTCAAGTATATCCAGTAGACGTGTTTACGTGTAGGCGTAATATACTAATTTTTAAATCAGCCCTCGCGGAGTTGAGCTGTAGACTTTCAGATTTGGTTGTGAACACGATAATATTTATCCTATTAGATGATATCTAATAAGACTTGAAGATAACACGTTAGTTTATAATATGGCATACTACTTCAATGCTCCAAATTAAACTGTCTTGTATTATCTCGAATATTTTTTTAAAAAAAATGCTATTACATCTACTACATGAAACTGAATTGCATATTGTATCGAAATTCCCTCTTTTCTAGATACAAAAGCTAAATGTTTAGCTAGTCATCGTACAACTGCTCATATGCTTATGAAACCATCCTTGTCAATCAATAATCATAAAATTCATGAGAAATCAACACAACATGTATCTTGTACATTTATATCAACAAATTCATTAAGTCGAAATGAAAATACTTCATTAACTTCGATAAAATCACCACCACTACTACCAACCTCATCATCATCATCACCATTATCATCGTCACATTATTGGAATCAAACACATAAATTGTATACAACCATGCAACTCACTGCAGAATCACCAAATAATATGAATTTATTGAGAAAAAAAATTGAAACACAATTTATTCAATGGATTTTAGATATGTTGACTCGTGCAGATTTTGAAAGTAGTAAGTTATCATGAACAAAAATTATTGTCTTGTTAAGTTTTTTTTGTGAATTATGACAATGATATTTCTAGGAGAGAAAAAAGCCAAACAGTACATGTGTAGTGTGAGCGAACAAAATTTTAGGATATTTTCTAAAAATAGCAAAGAGAAA
>OX103976.1:19961796-19992179 GCA_944470395.2 Schistosoma turkestanicum | reverse complement strand
ATAAGTAGTACCGTTTTAATAAATAAACGATTCCTATACACCTCCATCGAGCAAACACTCATGCATCAAGCATTAAGATGTCATTGTTTGTGCTAGTACTGTTGATACTACTGCTGGCAGATCAAATCATAGTGTAAATGTAACCTAGTTTGGAACTCAATGACTTGATAAGCAAACCTGAAGTTTTCTAACCACTAAACAAACCTCTAAGTTGGATTATGTAACACTTAATAATAAATGATTAACGTAATTGGTTGTCTTATTTTATAAATATTGTTATACCAAAATATTCACACTAGTTGATTTGACATTTTCATTGTGTTTCATTTACTACTAGTCTTAATATTTTAAATATGTGTCAGTGGTTTGACCTTCTCTAAAGCTGTATGTTAAACTTGTGACTTTCATTTTGTTGTGCTGAACAAATTCATGGGCACCTACTTAATGTATTTGGGTTATAACATCATATTTCAAGTCTTTTCATCTGATTTCTCTATTTTGAATAGAGACTTAATAAGTGAATGGGTTTCAGATCAATAAAATGAATGAATATTGTACTGGTCGATAGATTGTGTACTGTTACGGGTTGATAGATAATATACAATGATCAATTATGACCGAATAAGCATTGCTAATGAGACTCAAATCTTAGCGTAAGGTCTCAAGTGAATGGATATCATGAGAAAAGACAGTTTTCTAGAAGAATAAGGTTTTTATCTAATAAAATGACACACACAAAATAAACATGATTAAAAGTCATCTGAAACAAAAGTGATTAGAAATTACAAACTTCTTTGATCACCCAATGGTCAATGAAATTAAAATCTGATTATCAATTTTAATTCTTACCTAATATAACTGTGTCTAATCGTGTAATACGAACATCTTGCTTGTGCTTCAAATATGAAGACCTTATTTCTTGAAACGACTTAGCGAACTGATGTACGGTCTGATGTTGGTCGCCTGTAACCTTTTTTCAACCTACACTTATGATGTACCTAATACAGATCCACAAGCCTAACAGCTGCAGTTTTTATAATTTTCTTTACATTGACTGATTATTGATCAACAGCAGCAGTAGACAGTCGAATATTTTTCAAGTTTTTAGTACTGATAGAAATGTATCGAAAGAGTTACAATTTGTCTAATAGTTCAACATGTACAGCTTCCTATTGATTTCGTTCACTCGCCCATCATCACAACATAGTGCACATGATAACACTCTGGTAGGTAGCCCCCAGTCGATGATTAATCTGATATTCTTGAACTAGTACGAGTTCACCTTAGTCGGTAAACGACAGCGAAGACAAATGATCCAATGCCACGATAAGTCTGCTCTAATCCGAGCGTCCCAAAGCCCTGTTAACTGTATCAAAAGTCTTGATAAGGCGTAGATAAAGCATTCTACAAGCACCCAGAAAATACGAGGTTGAAAAGAACACAGATCGAGCTTATTTATTATACATGAAATAAACGTCCTTGTGAAGACCAAAAAAATAGCCTACTAAAATAATACATCAACCAACGACAGTTAAGAGTTTTTCGAATGGGAAGTGTAATCTCAAGCAAGGTCAGCTGATCAGCCCATACACGAAAGCATAAAATCAAAAAAAATTAGTACCTTTATCAAGTCCCCAACACAATCATTGTAAAAAATATCTATCATACACAAAAGATTAATCGCTATTGAACAGGTTTGATGATAAATCCTGGTTAACGAGAAAGTGTATCTTTAACGGATCATGCCAAATATGAAGTTGGCATTAATCAAATGAATCACAAACCTCAAATACAAAACTCAACAGCCAAACTACAACATATTACCTAATAGAAAATTAGTTATTATATGTCGATTGATATCGATCAATATACATTTTTCAGAATGGTGTAAATTTTGATACTCAGTTATGTGAATTACCAACCAATCAATCAATCAATTAATCATTTGTTGTTATTTTCTTTTATTGATTACATTTCAAAGAGTTCCTGCACCTCGTCATATTGGCACTGCAATTATTCCATTGTATCATTTAGTATATCCAAGACCACAAGTTATATCACATGTAAATAATAGTAATTCTATTCATTGGTTAAATGGTGACCCGTCTGGTTTACATTGGTGGTGGAGTAATAATAATCAACATCAATCAATGAGCACAGATAGAATCAATGCCAATGGTGGATTACCAGTATATCCTTTATATCGTGCAAACACACCGGATTTGTTTGATAGTTGGATTGCTGTACATATTGAAATGACCGGTTCAAAATCGGAAAATTGTTTATGGGTAATGTAAAATTGTAATGAATCAGTTGTACTTTTATTATTGCTCAATGTTAATTTATTTTTCTCATTCAATAAATTCAAGATTTTGATAAAATAAAAGTATGACTAATACTTATTGTAATGCTTTATCAATCTATCAGTTAAAATAATCTTGTTTTACAAGAAATACATGTGTGAACCATTCAAATCAATCAATCATAAGGTCATGATCATTAGACCTGTAAGAGATAATGACATTCCAGTGAACTTGGATTGTTGCAGTATTGTAATTCAAGATGGATATACCTACATCTTTTTATTAGCATTCATGCAGAGACTTGAACCCAGCATCTGCCACTTCAAAATGTAATGTACTTTCTATCTATTTACGAACTGCAAATTGCAACTGGGCTTGTTCGATGAGTATGAATCTATTATTTCTATTAGGTTGTAATTTTACATTGTTGATATTACGGACTCCAGTCGATCCGGTTGACGTATGTGTTAGGATATTCATCCAATATCCTAAGAGAATTATTGGTCAATTCCCATTGGTTGATTCCTACTGGTCAATTTTATGATCGTCCTAGATATCAATGTCACGTGCTCCCATGTTGTTTCTTATTATTGGTTGTCGTGACTATCAATGTCACTCCAAATGTTGCGTCCTATTGGTCGTCTTAACTGTCAATGTTACAGACTTCGATGCTGTTTGCTATTCGACCAAAATGTATAAATACGCATTATCTGTAACGTTTTATGACGACGTTAAATGATGAATGCATATTATTGGTCAAGAAATGGGCTCATTTTCTAAGGGGGTGGAATATTTACACATATTGTTCCGTAGCCAAATACACTTTTTATTCCATTCTTTTCTTCTCGCTTTATTAGTCAGTTTAGTGGGTTAGCGTGTATCACATTCAGATCTCGGACACTGCACATCTTGAGCAACTTCACCTCAGCTAGAAATTATGTACCTCTGGATACAGCTTATCCTGGCAGTTAGTGAATTTACCGACTAATATTGTTTATTTTTCTCTGACTTCTAGTTTTCTTCCGAGCTCATTTTATGCTATTCACTGGAACTGAGTATTTTAGTTTAGTTCTTAAAGTTACAAGTTCTTTTTTGCTCACTCCGATAACTGTAAATGTCTTCAGCTCGATCTTCTGTGATTGTTAGTTTGCACTGTTGTTCAGTGCCCACGGGTTTCAATCATTCTCCAACCATAGAGTAAAAGTATCTTTGAACTGAGCAATTCTCCATGGACTTGATAACATAAGAATATAATTTGATAGAACAGTGAGAAGACGTAGAGTTGATCCGAAAAACGTGACTTATTTGCATCATACATTTCGAACTATCTGTTATAACCTTGAAGGATGATTTTAGAGGTTTATGGAAGCCTTGACTATACGTAAATTAAAAACCTCCCTCATGTGTACAGAGACAATTTGTCATAACCTAGAATTTACCCTGGTAATCTTTAAGCCATTGTGTGGCCTAGGGTAAAGTAACAATTTTCCTACCCTTTCTTATTCTTTTTATATTACGCTAATTTTCTCTCTCCTTCATTTACAATTATCATCATATGTCTATTTGAACTTTTATTTAATTGACCTTTTATTAATCTTCATATGAAATGCCTTAACAAGTATGCGTATGTGTTATCAGATTGTTCGAAATGTATAGCGTAAAAACATCACATCAACTCAACGTCTTCTCACTGTTCTATCAGAATTTATAAAAGAGACAAATTGTTTTACACAACCATATATCTCTTTTTTGATGTTTCATTAATTAATGTGGACTCATTTTTTTTAACTAGAAGCAACCTGCTGACCATTAATCTCTTCAATCACGGATTCCTTTTTATAGTAAAATAGTTATCCATACTGTCTGAATATATTTTTACACATTTGAAATCATCGATCCATCATTGTTAGACCACTATTACAAACCTGGAAGCACTGAAAGACGGCCGTTTCATCCTGGTATGGGACTCATCAGAGGCAGTGCGTATCTACGACTATTGCACCTCGCAGGTTTCGAACTCGGGACCTTCGCTCTTGTGCGCGAACAGTGTCCGAGTCCTGCGAGATGCAGGAGTCATGGATGCGCACTGCCTCTGATGAGTCCCATACCAGGACGAGACGGCCGTCTTTCAGTGCTTCCATGTTTCTAATGTGGTGGTCTAACAATGATTGATTGATGATTTCAAATGTGTAAAAAAACACAAACCTCTAAAACTCCAACTGAAAATATTTTGTTTGATTTTCTGTCTTATTTTTTATTTTCATTATTATTATTATATTTTTTTCATATCTTATCTAAAAGTCAAAACGATATCATACTTGTAAAATGAATAAATTCATTATACCTGAAATCAATGGATATTTGGGTTGGAATTTAAAACATTACAAAGCAGCCTCTTCCATTCATAACCGATTACATAATAAAAATATGAGTGATTCAATCGGTGAATTATACACCGATGATGATCAATGCATTGGTTATGATATAAAGAATAAAACATTTCCTGCGGAAATTATCATTGAAAAAGCATATCATTTACGTTTATCTAATTAGTAAGTTGTTGAAGCATAATGATTACATTACATTTCATTTCATTTGTTGATTGTATATGAATCAAGATATTGTCCGAAGTTTCCATTTTCTAATTATGTATTTCTAATTATGAGATTCTTAACTGTGGCACATATATAACACTGAAAGAATACCCATCATGTACTTCTGTCTTCCAAAGAATAGGAATTTTGGTTGATTATGAGACATTGGGCATCTCGTTTATATGCTTATTAATATGCATCTGATGATAGTCTTTTTTAATATTATTACCTTCATTGAACGAGATATGTGAGGTTAAAATCATTTTTTTTTGGATTGGATAACTTTGGACATATTCATGATGTCATCCGCTAGTAGCTAAAAGGTTTTTACTTACAGGTACGAGTGGAAGAAATGATCTTGAGTTTCGGTCAGAAACCATGAGCCTGAGTCAGTTGCACTGGCTCAATTGTGTTCACCCAATATCTTCATCGAATACTTGAGGTTAAAATCAATCCACAGTTTTACTACGTCTCCCATCACATTTAGTTCTTTTTAATCTTATTTCTTATAATCTACAGTACATTGTGTCTAATTCTATGTTACATTATCCACTTCACACCTTTTAAATTTCATTCTTTGATGTGTTGATGCGATAAATATTCAGGTTAAACCCTTCGTTCTCTTTCCTTGACTAACGTGTACATTAACAACCATTAAAGTTCACGAGAATAACGGAAGCATTCATGAACTTGGTTAGAAATCTGTAATTAAACTTCAATATATTGCAAGATTCTTTCAACAAGTGTTCGCTACATTCGTAATCATTTTGTTAGGTTATCTCTATCTAAAGCAGTAATATTGTAACAAATTTCAACACATTCGGTCGACAGTAAAATCCAGGACATGGATTTCATAATTGATGCTAATCACAGAGTAACATGTAAGTAGTATACAGTCTAACGTCGCCTAAAAGTTACTACCAGAAAAAGAAGTGTCTGAAGATCAAAATGCATACTGCAACCAGAGTGTATTTTGAAGACCAGAAAAGATGTTAGCGAAGACGGTCAATATCTTGGTTGTATCTTTTCTGAGAATTATGTATAAATATTTTGTACATAAACAGTATCTTCTCCAATCAAATATATGGTGTTGGGGACGTTAGATCCCCAGAACTCACATTGAAAAGGTCCTAACTTTGGATTTTTTATGGTTTCGCGCATAAGTTGCCTAGTTGACCTTGAGCTCCCATTTCCCACTTGGAAAATCCTTGACTGTCATTGGTTGATCGACTATTTTAGTACGTATTTTGTGACTCTCCCAAGGACGTCTCTATCATGTATAAATAAGCTTGATTTGTGTGCTTGTCAACCTCGTATTTTCTTGGTGTTTGTAGAATACACTTTCTACACCTTATCAAGACTTCTTGATATAGTTAGCCGGACCGGGGACAAACGGATTAGAATAGCCTATCGTCTCACTAAGTCACTGCTTTCGTCCCGTTTACCGACTAAAGTGAACTCGTAGTAGTATTCAAGCATATCAGCTGACGAACAAATCATATAATCTGTCTAGTCTTGAGTTTCACATATCTGTTACATCACTATAACTGTTTTTTTTAAGAAGAATTGAATTCTTTTGTTAAAGTAAACACTATTTTTTTTAATTTTCTAATATATTTCAATTAGTAAATCTAGTAATTCTGTTGAATCAAGTGAAAGCAGTGAACCATACTTTAAAACAATAAATGATAAGAATATTAACAATAATAATAATAAAACAACAGCTTATTCTGTATTTGTTACATTTCCTGTGGATATTGATAATCAACATTGTTTAAATACTAATCTACCGAATAAACATTCAATTACTGGTATTACTAATCAAGATGAAATATTATGGAAACATATCACGAAATTCTCTAACAATCATTTAAATCGTATAGCTGTAACACCGGAAGTGAAAAATCTTGAATATGCACATTGGAATTATTGTCGTTATATTCGTATCCCATTACGATTGATACAACCATCGTGTAGTCAGGTAATAGGAAAATAATCATTCAATGTGTTCAATATTACAAAATGTTTATTTCCTCCAATACATTTTATTAATGTATTATTATTAAAAATCTATACTAATGATTTTATAGCATGTCATTTTTATTCATTGGGAAACCATCGCTGAGACAACCGTATAAGTAATGCTGTCGTTTGTAAATAGGTAATAGGTAGGGATGGCAAGTCAATAGATGAAGAAGTGAAACTTCATCAGTTGAGGTGGTTGGGACATGTGTTACGAATGTCTAACCACCGACTGCTGCGACGAGCTATGTTTTGTAGTGTAGGAGTAGGTTGGAAGAAAGTTAGGGGCGGCCAGACCAAAACATGGCAAAAATCCATGAAGTCACTGACAAATGGACTGAATCATGTTGGAAGATGTAGGCTATCTGGTTGAGGTCCACGAGACGATAGTAATCGATGGTTAGAGACCTTGAACGAAATGGCTCAGAATCGTTTGCAGTGGCGCAGATGCATCCACTCTTTGTGTTGTATGAAATTTTAAGCTTCTGAATTCCTCATAATCTCTACCTTTCTCCTTCCAAATTTATCTTACTGAATTATACTTCTCGAATCATGAAGTCACTCCCTAATGTTCTCCATTACTGCTAATACTTCTACTATCGCTATCACTCTTGGATTTGAACTGATAGTTGCGTCTTTGTGCTAATGTGGTATGGCAACCTGAACTGATGTACTTACGTACGAAGTTCTGCATTGTGTCTGTGTGTCTGTCTGTCTGTCATTGGGAAATCATAAATATATATGAATGGAATGATTGCAGGTTGATAAGAACAAAAATTCCATTGTTTCTGGTAGCAAGCTGGAACTGAGCTGCTCCACATAATTTTCTATGCATACTTGACCTTTGAATTGAACTGCAAATCACATTTCGCGCGTTTTTCTCTATTGTTCAAGTTGAGTTGTAGAAGTAGTCTGGGGTTTATAGGGAACGGCTATGAAATCAGTGTTTAACGTTCTAGTATCGGATTAACTAATAACTGGAGTAAGTATTGAAGAAAATCATTGCTAACTTTGATTTCGATTACTTCCTTGAATAATTTCGCTCCAGTCCATTGGGAGAAATTATTTCAAATCTAATGTCACATTTGACGTCTTTTATCTACTTTATAATTAATTTCTTTCAAACCTTTTGTTTATATAGTTATATAAGCTATATTATTGGTTTGTCTTTGCCCTACAGTGCTTCATTCGATATACTGTCATTCAGTGTGATGGTGTTGTGAGCAAAAAGTTACATGAATGATGTTATTCTTTCGAGAATGTTCATATGTTTCAAAAATACGTTTTTTGAAATCAATTAGTGAAAAAAAACATTCTCTAATTCGCATAAAGAGACCCTAGATTCAACAACAATTTGTGCGGTAACGTTTGAACAGCACAGTAGATTCTCAGGAAAGTTTTTAATTTCATAAAAGAATAGGCGTCGAAACATTTCATTGATTAGAGAATTATCTTCGAAAATCTTGAGATATTAGACAACTGTTTCATGATTTTTTTAAGACCCTCCAGTAGTACAAACTCATTACTGCCTATGGAATAGAGCCCAAGATCTTGATTTTATTCTATGCACACCCTCCATTTTTACTGCAGCTGGAAACCATTGAACTAATAAATTTCAACTCAATATAACCAGTGTAACTGTTTAGCCTCGAAAATCCAAAATTCTGGCTTCATAGCTCATTTGTGGTTATTAGTCTGCACGATTATTGAGATATGAACTGAGTAAAAACTTTTCTGTTTGGAGATGATGGAGAAAATTTGTAGCTCAGGTGGATGATGGTGGTAGTGTTTGGTTCTCTGAGCTGGATGTTTAGGTTGTGCTTTATTGGAGCTTTCATTGTTCTTCTGAATAACATCATCTGCACAAACTTCAGATAGAAGTGAAGCGTTCGAAGTTCGCCACGTTTGACCTGTAGCTTGTTCTGCTAACCTAGATCTTGATTGGTTGTTGTTGACCTTAAACCTGTCGTTGTTTGCACTAGCTCAGAGAATCAAACACCATTACAAACTTTTCTGTTCTTCTGTGACCTTCGATAATTCCCCGAAGAATCGCAGGTTGTGGTGAACGAATTCTTCCTGCTATACATCGATTTTAGCTACCGAAACCAAACTATTAGCCAATCAATGAATTCAATCCGATACTTTCCAATCAAAGCTATCCATAATAACACTTAACCCAGTCACAAACGTTTTGAAAAGAGAAAGAAAATGTTAGATTTATTCACTGTCCCAGACACCGATTAAACGTATAAGAAAATAGCCCTTTTTTTATATATTTTCGCTTGATATTACGAACTGGCCGGACAGAATCCATATTTTAGATTACTACATTCGAAAGCCGATGCGCAGTTTGAAAAGAGATTCAAAATTGGTGATAATTAAAAATCCTTTCTTGTTGTAATTGTTTTCGGTAAATAATAAATGTTTGAACATTTTCAACTCGAATCTTTTGATTGTTAATTAAAATACATTTGTGTAAAACAAAAACTTGAATTAATCAATATTCTTATGTGAAAATTTTCTTTCTCTTTTATACACAAAAATATATATATAGGGATTAATGTTTTATGTTTGGGCTGTGAAACAGGATGATGATAATGATGATGATGGTTTGAATAATAATAATCATAATAATAATGACGACAATGATGATCATACTCATCATATACCAAAATTAATCGGTATTGCTACAGTGGATTTAACTACCCTATCACATTTATTCACTGATCCTATTCATTCAACTCATCATCATAATAATATTACTAATGAGTTTAATCAAATTTATGGTTGGTATCATATATTAAATAATGATACAGGATGTCCATCTGGTCAAATTTTAATTGGAGTTAAACCATTAATTCATATTGGACAACAACAACAACAGCAACACCCAGTTAATTATGGTTCTTCAACATTGAACATTAATGAATTTCTTACAAACAATAATCAATTCAATTGTCTATCACACAATACACACATTGATCAAGTTAGTTTATTTTATCTGTTATGAATAAAAAGTTTTGCTTTAATTTTTGAAATTGTAGATCGATCAATGTTAGACCACCATTAGAAACCTGGAAGCACTGGACGGTCGTTTCGTTCTGGTATGGGACTCATCAGAGGCAGTGCGCATCCACGACTTCAAGTTCCAGTGAAAAGTCGTGATCAATGGAGTTCTCAACCCTGTTCGGGTGTGAAGCAATGCTCACTGAGAACTGTGTATGAGGTTGCTGAAGACCTTGAATTGATCGAAGGTAGACATTAACACCGTTAGGTAGCAGCTGAGCGGGCTGGAGGTTAGGCGTTTGCGCGCAAGACTGAAGGTCCTGCGTTCAAATCCTGTGAGGTGTAGGAGTCGTAGATGCGCGTTGCCGATGAGTCCCATATCAGGACAAAACGATAATCCAGAGCTCCTAGGTTTCTAATGTTGGTCAAACATTGATCATTTTTGTAATTTCAAAAAGTAACTCAACAATCTCCACAACCCCATAATGCAAATAAAAGTTTTATCACTTTTTTTAATTTATGGAAAAGAATGAATAAGAATTTTTTAAAATTTTCAATTAAGTTAGCTTCAATTTGAAAATAGAGTATTCTTTACCAGTTCACTTACGAGTGTTGAAAATTATTAGAGAATTAATTGTCAACAAATAATAATTAATTAGTTTTGATCAACTAGAAATGTGATAGATGAAATTTTTAAGATAAATATCAAACTAGTACTTGTATTGGTAGTAGTAGTTTCAGTGATCGACGTAAAAATATTTGGCTTGAAGAATATAATCCTCGAAAAATGAATGAACTCACAGAATCATAGATATACAATAATTCGAAAACTCTGTATCTAGTAAGAGATAAATAATAAGCACATTTGTGTTCTAGTGACCAATTTTGAACAATGTTATCCGTTCCCAGTTATTGAATTCCGCCTAGAGCCCCTATGGCGGCGCTACTACCTGTCCCGATCCCGGATAAAGGAGAAGGGTTGGACTTGAGTTGGGCGACACCATCCTGTAGAAAACCAACTCGCTTAAAAAAAGCTATCAAGAAAAAATGACTCAAACTATTTAAACTCTTCCCTAGGAGTTATGTCTTCATGATGACATCTCATGATGAAAGCCAAATTCCTCCGGAAGTCACGAGGTCGATGCCTCTTCTGACAACCAGAGACCTTCCACGGTGTGGTCATTTGAGAAGTGATAACCGCCCTCATACCCGTTTCCAATCAATGATCCCAATAGTCATTTAGATCCTCTAGACTAGTTTTTTAAACTAAAGGTAAATAGTTGTTTTAGATTATACTTCCTAATTATTCTATGATTCATTAGATAATATTGTCAATCGACAATGAAAACTGTCTGTCAACTAAATTTGTATTATTATTTATTGTCATTCATGTTAAGTGAAGACAGACAGACAGATACAACGCAAAACTTCGTGCGTAAGTACATCAGTTCAGGTTGCCATGCCCCATCAGCACAGAGACGCAACTGTCAGTTCAAATCCAACAGTGGTAGCGATAGTGGTAGCAGTAATGGAGAATATTAGGGATTGAAGATATGATTCGCGAAGTATAATTCAGTAAGATAAATTTAGAAGGAGAAAGGTAGAGATTATGAGGAATTCAGAAGCGTAGAGTTTCATAGAACACAAGGAGTAAATGCACCTGTGCCATTGCAAACGATTCTGAGCCATGTCGTTCAATGTCTCTAACCATCGGTGACTATCGTCTCACGGACCCCAACCAGATAGCCTACATCTACCAACATGACTCAGTCCAATTGTCAGTGACTTTATGGATTTCTGCCATGTTTTGGTTTGGCCGCCCTTAGCTTTCTTCCAATCTACTGCTACACTGCGAAACATAGCTTGTCGCAGCAGTCGGTGGTTAGCCATTCTTAACACATGTCCCAACCACCTCAACTGATGATGTTAAGTGAAAGGAATCTTAAAATGAATAGGATTAGTAAAAAGTTAAAAAGACAAAACAAGCAACTACTGATATTTTATGTTAATGTGAACATTTAACATTAGACCACTATTGACCCGATTTAAATCAAGATCAAAAAATAGTAGATATTGAATTGTATGCCTTTTGTTATGTTGATACGATTAGGTAGGCTCTTTTAAAAACATTATTATTATTACCCATATGGTGCGCGCTACTTATAAGTAGTATATGACGCGAGTGTAAACGTAATGTCTGTCAGCAGAAGATGGGGGAAGATCAAGAAAGAAGGAAGAGTGGGAACACAATGGATTTTTGTATGAAACGCATGAATAAGTGAAATGTAAGACAATGGATTGATGATGGATTGAAGATTTGCAAATTAACCGTTTACGATATGGTTTTCCTATTTTTTACTGAGTAACTCTGTAATTTGAGATAAATACAATTCGGTTGCCCTCACCTGTGTTCTCCTTCACTACACCCATAGCTATTTACATATCAGTCTCTATTTATCAACTAATAGTTTTTCTAAGGGTTGAGTATTTCAATAAAGCGTCAATCGTTTTTTTTAGTATAGTATATTCATTCAACTGAAAATCGATAAAGTAAAATTTCTTACCCACGAACTATCTATCAGCTAAAATCACTCCAGCACTAATGAATAAAATGTATATTTCAATTGGTTTTTGCACAAATGTATCACTTAACGACAATTATAATTTTCTTTTTCTGTTTATTTTCCTCGGGGTTTTGTTTTTCGGCACAGATTAAACCATTTGGAACATATTCCATTTTTCAACAAGATTTCAATTCTGCCTTATTCAATAATAATGATATCACTAAATCAACTCATTCATTAATGGATTGTTGTAATACAAGCACAAAAATGCCAAATGATGATGTATGCATGAATAAAGAAGAATCGAATCATTCTGAATTAAATCGTTCTGTGTTATTTGAAAATTTAAGGTAGGCAATGTATATATATATATATATATATATATATGTCTTATTGAATATAATTATTTATTTTTAAACTAAAAATGTGTTTAATTTTTAAACTGATATCATTTGGCCAAACCCCACTGAAAAATCAATACCACAGAACATAGTCTTCTCACCTTCATTTTATTTAGACAGACTCCACAAGGATGCACATGCTTTTGAAGTTGAATTGGGTTGAATGCATGTTCCTGTGGAGAGGACAGTTTCACGGTAAGTTGGGCAGTCATTCCCACACTACAGAACCTGGAGATCATAAGTTCAGTTATGTGTGAAGTTGTGTGCACACCTTTTAAGAAGCGTAAACTAAGTTCAAACGGTTGTACAAGACTTTCTGGAGACCAGTAATTTTTCATGTGGTAATCAGATTGGAATGAAACCTTTTCTCTAATTGAAGTAATAGCTTTGTTAATAGGATAGAATTCCGACTACTTCAAACTGCGGTTATACTCATATCGGGATACTTAGACTGGTTTATTTTCAACCAATCACAGCTATGGGACTAAACGCAAAATTTCTAGAAGATTCATGTATAGATTTTGCAAAAGATGTAACGTTTTTACTGCTGTATCTTTGTTTTTCGGGACATTCGAATATTTGTTCTCTCTCTCTCTCTATCATCTCTATCTTTCTCTTTCATAAGTTATCTCACTGAATCATACTTGTCGAATCATTTCTTTCTACCGTAATCTTCTTCATTGCTGCTAATACTTCTACTATCTCTACCACTGTTGGATTCGAACTGACAACTGCGTCTCTGTACTGATGCGGCATGGCAACCTGAACTGATGTACTCATGTATGAAGTTCTACGTTGTAACTGATTGACAGGTTTGTTCTCTCTCGATTCTTGTTGTGATTTGGAAAGATTCGATCTAACTATTATGCTGGAAGAATATTGGACATGAATAGAACAAAACACTGCTTAAACCACTGAACTAAATAATTATTTTATTAGATTCCAGTTACCATACTGTTGGCTAAACGTATGTGGTATTTTATCTTAAGTACTCTTTATTTCACATATTTCACAAAACCACTAACTTCATGTTTTCAGAATTTTCGATCAAATAAACAGAAGATAGGATGAATGCTCACAAGTTTTTCGATGATTTTGTCTGAAATTAAAACCATACATGTTTATGTTACAGAGGAAAATGTTCATGAATACAGTGCATATTACAATGCGTTTTGTTTAGCGAGTTAGTTTCCTGCGAGATGGAGTCACTAATCCCATGACCAACGTTCCTCCTTTATCCAAGCATGGGACCGTCAGAGGCTTCAAAAGCGGCTCCATGTGGAGTTTCCATAAGTAGTACATCACTTAAATACGTTTGATAAAAAAGTGAATAACTTATTTGATAATCAACAAACATACTGTCCATTTCTTTTAAAATTTCTAAACAGTAAAACAGTATTTACTGATAAATCCAAATTAACAATCTATTTTTAGAAAATCTTGAGATTAAAATTTGCTGAATAGTTTTTTTTACGGCACATTGGTTTAATCATTTCTCAACCATGGATTTTCTAATCCGTAGCAATTCCCTTTGATTCAGTTTAGGCGGCTGAGTTGCATCCTTTTCAAGCAGTCATTAGTAAAGAGTGTGTAGACTCAATGATGAGCAAATTAGTCAAACACAAAACTTAAAATATTTCTAGTGGCATTTTGTGTTATAATGTAGCTGTACTTCCCAGGATCATTAGGTTTGAAGGTCAGATGGGATCCAACTAACTTTACTGAAACTAGACTCCATCTTATTAGTATCCCTTCTAGCGGCATTTTGTGTTATAATGTAGCTGTATTCTCAATAATTATTGGGTTTAAAGGTTCCATGGAATCTCAGTAGCTTTACTGAAATTTAAACTCCATCTTGGTAGTATCGTAAACTATCACACATATACATATAAAAATGGTGTCTCATACAAGTTGTGGTTGGAGGTAGTCGACGGGGGAAATTCTGCTAGACCTAAATTTCGTGATAACTCATACTCGTCAAGAAGCCATACCTGAAGTATTTTTAGTGAAATGATGCTTCTTTCTTACAGGATTCGAGATCATGCCATCCTTTTTTTAAATTATCCTATAAGATTTATTAAACAAGTATATAATTTACATTTTGTATAGATTTATTAATCATTCAAATACAAATTCTCTCATTTTTCTATTGATTTCAATTTTAGAGCACGTTTAAGTGAACTAGATGAAATGAATAATAAATTGAAGAATCGTTTGCATTTTTCCAATTCTAATGAAACATCATTTTTTAGTCATGTTAACAACACTAATGATATTCATACAGTGTCTAATAATAATAATAATAATAATAATAATAATAATAATAATAATAATAATAATAATGATAGAAATAGAAAAAATCAATTATTTTTTCATAAATCCTTTGGAAATCAATTACACTCATTCAGTAAAGAAGAAAATGATGATGATCATCATCATGAACATTTGAACTTGTTGACAGAGTTATCCAATTCACGACAGTACTATCCACATCATCATCATCAGCAGCAGCAGCAACATTCGGCAGGCATACATGTCACTAATGAAGATATGCATATCACTAGCAAGTTTCATGGTTCAGGTAAATTGTTATTATGATTATTATGATTTACACACTGTGACATCAGATTTTATAGTCCTCATGTTATTTTCTTTTCTCCTCTTATCTTATCCCTATTATATGTGTATGTGTATATATATACTGGTTTGTTTGTTTATTTGTTACATTATTTTATAGGCTTCATAATTGATTTTTCAATTGTGGTTATTTTTTAACTAACTGACAAGGGTAAATCCATGTGGTTTGTGTATTTATTTCAAATGCATCATAATAAATAATTTACAGTTCATTTTGCTGATTCTTCAGTGATTATGTGTGAAATTCTAGTGATTATTTAGCTGTTGGATTCTGTTAGTGAAATATTTAAAATCAGTTGAATTTTGAGATTTATTCTTTAAATTATCAAATTAAAAATTATTTTATAATTTCTGATTAGAGTCTTCTTTTTAACGAATTAGTTTTTTTTTGTGGGATGAGGTCGCTAACTCCGTGCCCAACCATCCTCTTTTATTCGGGCTTTGGAGCGGCAGTAGCCAGAGAGAGGCTCCAGACGGAGTTCAAAAGGACCATCGAGGATGTAAGGAGCAAGAAAGGAGCTGGTATAGCTTCAGATCACCATTTGCTGGTCGCCAAAATGAAACTGAAACTAAAGAAGCACTGGACAACGGGGCAGACAACATCACAGAAGTTTAATACGGCGTTTCTTCGAAATACTGTAAAGCTGAACGAATTCAGTATAACCCTCACCAATAGGTTCCAGGCCTTTCAGGATCTACACAATGGAGAGGAAGCAACATTGGAGAACAATTGGAAAGGGATTAAGGAGGCAGTCACTTCAACACGTCACGAAGTTCTGGGTCACAAGAAGCACCATCACAAGGAATGGATCTCTGTTGATACTCTTGCAAATATTGAAGAAAGGAGGAACAAGAAGGCAGCAGTGAATGTCAGCCGAACAAGAGCAGAGAAAGTTAAGGCACAAGCTGAATACACGGAAGCAAACAAGGAAGTGAAGAAGAGCATCGGAGCTGACAAACGAAAATATGTGGAAGATCTAGCAATGACGGCGGAAAACGCTACATGGGACGGAAACTTGAGACAATTGTACGAAACAACAAAGAAGCTCGCCGGAAACTATCGTAAACCAGAACGACCTGTGAAAAGCAAGCAAGGCAAAGTAATCAGCAACACTGAAGAAGAGCGAAATAGGTGTGTAGAGCACTTTAAGGAACTCTTGAAACGACCAGCTCCACTGAACACACCCAACATCGAAGCAGCATCTGCGGACTCCCAATTAATATTGGCACACCTACAATTGAGGAGATAAGCATGGCCATCAGACAAATCAAGAGCGGCAAAGCAGCAGGACCAGACAACATTCCACCAGAGGCAATGAAAGCAAACGTGGAAGCAACTGCGAAAATACTTCACATTCTCGACAACAAGATTTGGGTTGAATAACAAGTTCCAACTGACTGGGAAGAAGGATACTTCATCAAAATACCGAATCAAAGCGATCTCAGAAAGTGTGAGAACTACAGAGGCATCACTCTTCTCTCAATACCGGGCAAAGTCTTCAACAGGGTATTGTTAAACAGGACGAAGTACTCCGTAGACGCCTAACTCCGAGATCAACAGGATAGATCTCGGAAGGATCAATTGTGTACCGACCACATTGCAACATTACGGATCATTGTGGAACAATCAATTGAATGGAACTCACCACTCTACATCAAATTCATCGACTACGAGAAAGCATTCGATAGCGTGGATAGGAAAACAATGTGGAGGCTTCTTCGATACTACGGTGTGCCTGAGAAAATAGTTAACATCATATGGAATTATTATGATGGACTAAACTGCAAAATCGTACACGGAGAACGGCTGAAAAACTCGTTTGAGGTGAAGACCGGTGTCAGGCAAGGTTGCTTACTATCACAGTTTCTCTTTCTCCTGGTAATCGACTGGATTATGAAGACTTCAACATGTGAAGGGTAGCATGGTTACAGTGGACACTCAGGATGCAACTGGATGATCTGGATCTTCTATCGTACATGCAACAACAAATGCAAGAAAAGACCACCAGTGTAGCAACAACCTCTGTAGCAGTAGATCTCAACATACATAAAGGAAACAGTAAAATTCTCCGATGCAACATAACATGCACCAACCAAATCACTTTTGATGGAGATGCCTTGGAGGACGTTAACACCTTTACATATCTGGGCAGCATCATCGACAATCAGGTGGATCCGATGCAGATGTGAATGCGCGAATCGGCAAACCAAGGGATGCGTTTCTACGATTGAAAAATATCTGGAACTCCAAACAAATATCAATCAACACCAAAATCAGGATTTTCAATACAAATGTCAAGACAGTTCTACTGTATGAAGCAGCAACTTGGAGAACTACGAAAGTCATCATCCATAAGATACAAGTATTTATTAACAGTTGTTTTCGCAAAATACTTCGCATTCGTTGGCGAGACACCATCAGCAACAACTTACTTTGGGAAAGAACAAAGGAGATTCCAGTGGAGGAGGAAATCAGGAAGAAGCGGTGGAAGTGGATAGGATACACACTGTGAAAAGCACCCGACTGCATCACAAGACAAGCCCTTACATGGAACCCTCAAGGTACAAGGAAAAGGGGAAGGCCAAGGAACACATTACGCCGAGAAATAGAGAAAGACATGAGAAAAATGAACAAAAACTGGACAGAACTAGAAAGGAAAGCCCATGATAGAGTTGGTTAGAGGAATACTGGCTGGCGGCCTATGCTCCATTGAGATTAACAGGGGTAAATAACCTAAGTAATTAATGTAATTTTATATTTCATACTTTGAATATTCTTTATCATAAAAAAACTTTGAGTGATCCGTTACACGTACACTAACACAATTATAATCTCGTTTTAATATAAAATTGTGGAGATTTTTTTAATTTCTTTCGTTGACATCATAAACTTACACTTTTAACAGCCATTGAAAACCAAGATGTGCTGAATAACTGTTACATTCTATTATCAATCATCTTGTCAAGTGGATAAGCACAATATGGCGAATTAATTGAAGCTAGGCAGATGTAAACCATTACACATCAAATTTCATAGTGTAAATATTAAAGCTCTCACTATCAGATCCGAAATCCGCTGGTTGAATTCACACTTTTGAACGAGGTCCTTTTATATTAGAACTAAACAGTTGTCAAGAGCTTCTTGGTTTTCCAATTGGTTGTTTAAATTAAGATCAGTTTACTTTTATAAACCGAAGAGTCTACTACTCTTTTTATATATTCATTGTTTTATTCTCTCCACTGTTTTTTTTTTGGCATTTCAGTTGTACAATCTTCATTAAACCATCATGTTCGTAATGCGGATGACGATGCGGATGACGATGACGATGAGGAGGAGGATAATTATTCTACATATAAAACAAATGATGATTATACAATCAATAAATTTATCAATCAATGGAATTCTAATTTTCACATAAACAACTGTTCATTTGATAATTCTACCAATGAAACAACTATTCAATGTTCAATATCAAACTCATTAAAACAATGCATGGAAGAACATGGAAGAACATTGAACATTGTCGAACATGTCCATGTCAATAACAATAATATAGCATCTGATAATCATGTAGAAAGTGTATTAACGCATGATAGTAACAAAAATGATGTCATCAAAAAGGAGGAGAAGAATAATACTGTTCATACTACACCAGTACTACTTCATAATGATAATGATGAATCAGAGATTTCTATCATTTCACCTTTATTACCTGATCAATCGTCAACTATTTCTGATGATCATGATTATAATGATGACCAAATCATCATCAGTATGAAAACAGACGACATTCAACAAATCACAAATGGTAATGACATTTCTCATGAAAATAACAACAACCATAGTTATCATGTTGATAGTGGTGCAAATCATATTCAGGAGACGAAACTCGTAGAGGAGAATTTCAAGAAACTATGTGATAATAATAATAACTGTGATAATGAGACTAGTAATAAAACAACAGTACACAATAATGAAAGTGAAGACTGCTCGCCACCAACACATAAACAACTACTACTACTACATACAGAAATGAATAATAGTAGTGTAAACAATGAATTACCACAAACAGATCAAGAAACTGCATCTGAAACAGCAGCTTCCTCTGTATGGTTACCTGATGATGATGACGATGATGGCGAGGTTGTTATCGATGAAGATGACGATGATGATGATGTTGTTGTTTGTGATGTTTTACAAGACGATCCGAATTCTTTGAATACACAAACACCTCCATCAGTTGATAATCAATCACTTAGACAATTTGATGTGTCATTGACCAATAATCATCATATTTTACAAAATATTCAATTCGATCAATCAGCAGCTGTATCATGTGAAGATGAATGTTTGAAAAATGGAATTATTGAAAATAAATTGACTGAGTAAGAGATCTTTTCTCATCTTCGAAATTCTTTATCATACATACACAATACTATTTATTCCTAGACTATGAAATCACAGTTATTCGCTATTTGATCGTATTTCGCCTTACTTACTTACTTACGCCTGTTAGCCCCAATGGAGCATAGGCCGCTCACCAGTTTTCTCCAACCAACTCCGTCCTGGGCTTCTCTCTCCAGTTCTGTCCAATGTTTGTTCATTCCTCTCATATCTTTCTCTATTTCTCGGCGTAATGTGTTCCTTGGCCTTCCTCTTTTCCTTTTGCCTTGAGGGTTCCATGTGAGGGCTTGTCTCGTGACGCATTTGGGTGCTTTTCGTAGTGTGTGTCCTATCCACTTCCACCGCTTCTTCCTTATTTCCTCCTCCATTGGAATCTGGTTTGTTTTCTCCCACAGCAGTTTGTTGCTGATGGTATCTGGCCAACGAATCCGAAGTATTTTGCGTAGACAACTGTTAATACGCCTTGTTTTCGTGAAATTTATCGATTTGGATGTATCCGACGAATGTGATTACACTCATTGAATAATAATATCTTCAAACCTTAATCTTTCCGATTACTGCTCATACTTCTATTACTTCTTCTACGACTATGGAATTTGAATTGACAGTGACATCTCTGTGCTACCACAGTATGGTATAACCTAAACTGATATTGTACATTCATACGAAGTTCTGCGTTGTCGCTGACTAAGTGACTGACTGATTCGTTGATCCGACGAAAATCAGTCATGATAAGTTATTTTATAAGCATAAGCAGAAAGATTTATGTTTACTGTAATTTATATTTCTCTAATTGTTTGTACTTGTCATTAAATACTTTTGTTTAATTAATGACAGTTTTACTGATTTGAAGTTCTAAATATTATTACTTTTAGTGTATTGCTTGCTATCAGATTATAAGAACACTGTGTATGTGTAGATTTAATATGCAATAGTTTGGATTTTATTTTCTTTGTTAATATTTTTGACTGAAATTTCTATTCACACTTCTTCTGTCAATCAAAAACTAATCAAATTTCAGTCTTAAAGATCGACAATTACAAATGATATTATATTTCATATTAAGTACGCAAATGAGCGGCCACTTGAACTCAGAAGCTAAGTCGATGACGTTTTATCGTTTGAGTTGGTCGGTACAGGGTTTAAGTTCCAGAGTGAACATTAGCTCTGAATACAACTATGTACAGTTTAGGCGTTTCAAGCAGGATGAAACATGCATCATAGGTTCCAATACTAGTCAAATTTCATTTATTCTATGCGTAGATTGTGTATATTGAGATATATAAATTACGTAGACAGTTGAAATAGAAATACATGACAACAATCAAAGGTGAATGTGTAAAACTACTCATCACGATATACTTACTTTCATAATCTGAAGTTGTTAATCGAGAAAAATGCATACCTGAAAAAAATCTGTTGTGCTATTTTGAATATTTCATTGGAAAACACAAAGTTAGCGTTGAGTAAATAATATGATTATTATTATTATTATTATTTATTGGGAAACATAAAAGTTAGTGCAAATGGGGCACCTAAATATTTATGCACCATACAAATTACTGTATTTTTGAGTGGGATGGGATACTGTCCGAGTGACTGAACCAAAGTAGTTGGCTTTCTAAGAGGCCACTCCTCGAGCTTTGGATCCAAAAACTTAATCGAAGCCATTGACCAATTATAGTTTCGTACGCCGTTCCTTCCATCAGGATCCTGTAGCCCATGTGCAGAAATGGTTTGGAATCATTGTTCTCCAGCTCACCTAGATGGACTCTCTGTTTCCACCAAACCAGTCCAAGCATCAGCACATGCTTTTCGTCCTCTCAATTTTGTAAACAACAGTTGTGTATCTACTCTTGGTTGTACTAGGGCATTTAAAGGCTGTGTAGTTTAGTAAATATTGAGAAATGGAGAATACATTTATAGCCTAAATAACTAGATTTGACTTCAGTATTTTCTCTTTTGAGGCTAACAAATGTGATCCCCATGCTGAGATACTGATTGAACAGAGAAATATTTATCGGACTATCAAATGACGAGTTTACTGTTGTTCAATGATTCACTTTGTATTACATTACGACTATGAAAAATCTATAACATATGGCCTGCACAAACATTTTATGATAAGGAATTTTTAAGGGATCATTGCTTATGGTATTACCCTTAAATGGTGTTAAACTAATTCATCAGTATTTAGGACTTTTCATTCATTAAACTAGTAAGAACATGTTATGCATCTTCACTTATTCAACAAAATATAGATTATTGGTTGCCAAAATAGTGTAGTACCTCACATACATTTGGGTTTCTTAACAATGAGTTTGATTAAATCCTTTAGATTAACTTATTTTACTGAGTTATTTGTGTAGTAATAACTAATATGTACCATCGGCTTTTATTATTGTCGCGCTTGTATCAGCATTTAAGCTTAAGCACTGATTACCGCCTGCACTATATTCTTTCCACTCGCTTTAATGTTAACCTCTTAAATATTTCAATGACTCACTCACTCATTTTCCTATGTATATTATATATATGCATATTTTAATCTTATTCTATTCATTCGCTCACATGTTCTTCGGTACCCAAATTTCATTTTGATTGGCGTGCCTGGGTGGTTAGTCTCTTTATGGTGTGACAATAAATGCATTCAACACTTTGTATTTGTCTTTTGATTTATAAACTGTTGGGTATTATCTAGTAACGGTTGCCTGGACGAGTAGTATACGAAATGTAAGAATATTGTCGAACACAGACCGCCACAGAACTACTGGTGAGACAGTGGCCACCACAATAGTATATAAGAGAATAAACACGAAATCGATCATGTTAAATCTTTTCTAACTCATTCTCCAAATGCATTGGTTGTTTGTATAAACCATACTGAATAGTTTAGAAGTTTACCTGCAAGTTTACAATGCACGGTAATTTTGATCTATAATTAAGAAGGTATTAGTCAATGCATTTTCAACTATCTTTGAGTGGTAAACAGACAGTCATTCTTTATATGATTTGACAACTTCAACTAAAGTGGTGTTTCATACTTTTTTTTATTCTTTTTGGAATTATACACGCTTGATTTACTCCTAATTTGAAGTATGATACACTCGATCGATGCACATGTCCTTATTTCATTATGGGGTTGTGAAGATTGTTAAGGTAGACATTTGAAATCACGAATCGATCAATTGTAGACCATCATTAGAAACCTGGAAGCACTGTAAGACGGCCGTTTCGTCCTAGTATGGGACTCATCAGCAGTGCGCTTGCACTATTCCTGCATTTCACAGGATTCGAACCTAGGACCTTCGATCTTACACGCGAAAGCCTAATCTCTGGACCACCGAGCCGACATCCAACGGTGTTTAATGTCTAACTTCGTTTGAATCCTGCGAGGTTCAGTAGTCGTGGATGTGCACTGCTGATGAGTCTCATACCAGGACGAAACGGTCGTCTAACAGTGCTTCCAGGTTTCTAATAGTAGTCTAACATCGATCGATTCATGGATTTCAAATATCCTTCTTTGCCAACATTACAATAATGACCATTGTATGATGTTCCGTAGTTATAAAAGTATTAATTATATTCCATTATTATTAAATTGATTTACTGATACTTAGGGAATATTAGATAACTCATTCTGATATTCATTACATTTACAATAAACTATACTATCTATACGTGTATACCAGTTTGAATAATAAAAAATTGATTTCTAAAAGCGTCCAACTGTTACTTTCTACTTTCCCCATAGATCAAACAATCAGAAAATAAACAAAAACATACAAGACAATGAAAAAGACCAAAGAGCAGAAGAAGAAGAAGAAAATCTTCAATTGGACATTGCTGCTGCTGCTGCTGATCATGATGATGATGATGGCGACGACAACGATAGTGTTGAATATTCAAAGCACTCATTAAAATTGTCAAATAAAGACAATGATTTCATTGAAACTATTAGTCAATCAAGTGTTGTAGAACAACAATTATCAATGGATGATGTGAAATCGACAACAATGTTTATACCGAATTTTTTTCCTTCAACATCTTGTATAGAAGAATTATTATCAACTACTAATCGAATAAATGATGATGATTATTTATTGAATAAAAAAAGTTCAATGGATTTGACGAATACAAATTTAAGTATGATGAATAAAGTGAGTAAAATGTTGTTGATACAATAAAAATTTTGTAACTAATTTAATCTCAGTATTATTATTATTATGATTATGATCTTTCCACAAAATGGTTTTTTCAATTATGGAACTTTTATTACTGGTTATAGATAAGTTAATCAGTTCTGTAAAAGACTAGCCTATATAACAATGAAAGCTCAAAAATTAAATCAACTAGTGAACAACCGATACTCATCACTAAGGTACAAATTCCCGCTATTATTTCAATGTTTTGATTGGAGTTTAGATCGCTCTTGAAGCCCTTCTTTTTTAATCGTTTGTTCACATTTTTGGTGTTGAAAGCATTTACTGATGATGATCGGATGTTACACATTTTTGAAACCATGAATCGATCAATGTTAGACCAACATTAGAAACCTGGAAACACTGAAAAACGGCCGTTTTGTCCTGGTATGGGACTATTCATCAGCAGTGCCCATTATGACCAGTGAAGTTCAATCCTGTTTTGGTGTAGACAGTAACTACCGAAGACTGTGTATGAGGTTGCACAACTCCGTGAATTGATCAAGTTAGACATTAACACCGTTAGATGCCGACCCAGTGGTCCGATGGTTAGGCGTTCGCGCACAATACCGAAGGTCCTGGGTTCGAATCCTACGAGGTGCAGGAGTCGTGGATGCGCGCTGCCACTGACGAGTCCTATACCAGGACGAAGCGGTCGTCTTGCAGTGTTTCCAGGTTTATAATGGTGGTCTAAGATTAATCGATTCATGGTTTCAAAAATGTGTACCTTAACAATCTTCACAACCCCGTAATGCAGATCGGACGTTAATTTGCAACATATTCGATATTTACCGCCATTGTGATCTTCATTACACATTTCATTTTTAAGCTTTAACTTTCCCTTTGTTACTGTACTACATTGACACATGTTCATAGTAGACAGTTACAACGGATAACCACAGATGCTTTAGATGAAATTCACTCTCAAATATTCAGTACTTACTAACTAAATTAATGGAAACATAACCGAATATGCTGGATATGATACACTTAACTTAATAAATGCTAAAATCCTCGCAGCGCACCTCATTTAAATATTTACATTATACCCTCATAGACTCAATAATAAAAACCATCAAATTTATACAGTAACAACAGTATTGAACATCGCGGATAATTAGAGTTCGTTCAGAACACTATATCTCATCTATACAGATCAGATAAAATCAATAATAGTTGAATTATATCAAAATATCAGCTAAATAAACTATGATTTAGTTTATAACATTCTAATCCATAATGGCTGTTCAATATTTCTTTTGAAATTTCGATTATCTATTTGTCAATGAAAATTTACAGTGTAGAATTTATAGTTATATTTTATAATTTAGAGATAAGTTTCGGTTGTAATCTGAATACAATCTATGTTACTGAAAGACATTTACTGGTGGTTGTCAACCAATTACAACCAAAGATAGTACTACACGAGTAGTTAATCTTACATTCCGATTATCTTGGCTGGTGTACATTTCATAAAACTTTAGAAAATTTCAGGTTTCATAGAAAATATTAGCTATATGTTTTCAAGTTTAGCCGATTTGTTAAGCAGTAAGTTTCTAGGTTTCCGGATAGATTTCTTAATATCATCACATCCATCGCATTTATCAATTATCATGTTTGTGTGCACACACATACATAGGGAAGAGTAATCGGACTTTGCAATCAAGGGTTATGCAAAATGTACCTAAGTGGCTTCAGTTAATTTCAGATGAGCCGATGGACGTGGGGAACAGAAAACCATGTTCATCGATCGCAAAACACAATTGAGTTAGAGCATAAGTTTGACGTCAAGACAGCCTTCAAAACATTGTGTAGAAACATTGAAGGACGAATTTTGAGGTTTTAGGAAGCCTTGGTTGGTTGTATATTAAAGCCCCCCTTATGTGTACAGAAACAATTTGTCATAACCTTGAATTTACTCTGGTAATCTTTAAGCCATTGTATGGCCTAGGGTAATATGACAATTTCCTACCCTTTCTAATTCTTTCCAAATTACGGTAATTTTCTCTCTCCTTCATTTACAATTATCATTTTATGTCTGTTTGAACTTTTATTAATCTTCATATAAAACGCCTTGACAAATATGTCTGTGCGACCAAATTGTTCGAAATGTATAAAGCAAATACATCACATTGTTTCAGATCAACACTACGTCTTCTCACTGTTCTATCAAAATCTGTGAAATATTAATCACTAGTATACACAGACTGAAATAGTGTATGATAGAAAAAAACCTACGTATAAAGCGCTATTTCATAAGTTATTTTTCTAACATTATCATTTTTTGGAATTATGAATCGATCAAAGTTAGACCACCATTAGGAACGTGGAAGCACTGAAAGACGGCCGTTTCGTCCTGGAATGGGACTCATCAGCACTGCGCACCCACGACTCCTACATCCCGCAGGATTCGAACCCAGGATGTTCGGTCGTGTGCGCGAACGCCTAACCTCTGGACCATTGAGCTGGTATCTGTCGGTGTTAATATCTAACTTTGATCAATTCACGGAGTTGCGCAGCCTCATATACAGTCTTCGGCAGTTACTGTCTACACCCGAACTGGTCGAACTTCACTGACTATGACTTCCCACTAGAACTCGAAAATAGTCACTAGTGAACATAGGTAATTTCTTCCTGGTATGGAACTCTATCTTCGGCAGTTACTGGTTGAAATTTCCACAAGAACTCGGAGAAGATTCCTCACGAAACTAATCACTAGTGTGAACACAAGTAATTTCGTCCTGGTATGGGACTCATCAGTAGTGCGCATCCAACCGTCTTTCAGTGTGTCCACATTTCTAATGGTGGTCTAACTTTGATTGTGATTCATGATTTCAAAAATGCGTAACTTAACAATCTTCAATGGCACAACCGTAATGCAATGATTACTTTTATTAACTCATTTTTCTGGTTTTTTTGTTCTATAGAATATAGATTCATTAAAAAGTCGATTGAATAATCGTTTATCCGAAGCTGTACTTCATACAATAAATGCATCCATGTCGACTAATATACAAACAACCAATAATAATAAAGATATCATTATCAATGATACACTATCTGCATTCATTACAAATGGTTATAAAACAAGAAGTTTCAAAAAAGCCGAACGTATTTTTAACATGACATTGAAATAAAATTTTTTTTTAAAAAAACACATGTTTGATCAAATTTTGGCTGTTAATAATTTAATGACAAAGAAACGTTTCTATTATTATTATTCAACTATTTTCTGATACCGTTTTTTTTTGTTGTTTATAAAATGTAAATAAAACTTTTCATTCCGGTGAATTCACGTTGAAATTACTTTTAGTTATTATTTTGTTAAGTGTAAGCCAATTAAGGAAACAATGTAAAACTTAACACTGTATAAGCATGGTGCGCTTTGGTTGCTCTAATTTCCATGAATATTTCGTACTCAAACCATTGAATCTCTTAGACTAATACTGATTATGTTACAACTTATACACTACTGTAGAATCTCGTTGTACTGAGGCAGTGTAATAAAGTAAACCAATGCACAGTGGTCCGATGGTTAGGCGTTCGCGCACAATACCGAAGGTCCCGGGTTCGAATCCTGCGAGGAACAGGAGTCGTGGAGGCGTACTGCTGATGAGTCCCAAAGCAGGACGAAACGGCCGTCCAGTGCTTCCAGGTTTCTAATGATGGTCTAACAATGATTGATTGATGATTTCAAATGTGTACAAACGCAAATATGTGGCGGGTTTTAGGTTGCAACTGGTTTAAGAAATGTATGACAGGAAGAGAACTATGGGAAACAAATGAAAACGGCAGTAATAAGTACACCCAGAATACACTGTATTTATACCACAGACTAATTGAAGCTACGTTGTACCGAGTCTCTCTATTCAGTTAGTAATATTGCTATTATTTCATTTTGTCATGAATATCAAACAGAAAGCTTATATTATCCTTAAAATGATTTATACAAAGGGTATATATAGTAATGCATGCTCTTAAACTTTAGGTTTTCGGAGAACGCTATTCAGTAGAATAGGAGACATGCTTATGAGAATAATAGTAGTGAACACGCCTTTTGTATTTGTGCTGTAGTTTCGTTGATGACCAGCTCAATAAGTATACCGCAACTTTGTAAAAAATAAAGTTTACATTCCTTATTTACAAAGTACGTGTTGGCACACACCAGTCATGGAACATTTCGAAACAGCGGATTATGCACCTTGCATTTCCAGACCCTCGATAAAAGTTCCTAGTGATTTTGCATATAGTTAATATCTTCGCCCAGTATAACTCTTCTCTAAATCAACTAGAAGGACTCCAGGCATAATACAAATCCTAGGATATTTACAGTTAACCGATTAACTCTATGAACAATAATAATGAGAATAGATATCTTCCGTATGTATCGCTATATATGAAGAAAGACATTGCATTATTTTATCAGATTGAGTAGAATGCATACGGTAAAATAGTATATTTTCCCAAACCGCTTTTCGAAACCAGGCACCTAAAACCACTCTGCAAATTGAACTGAATGCTGTCTTTAGGTCACGTGAAAAACTAATGTTTAGATTCTTAAACTTCATATAGTACTTATAACACATATAAATTCTTCTAAAATAAGACATCAAACATTCTCCACAGAAAGTGAATAATAATACTGTGATGCAATAGAAGTTGTACAATAAATATGAATAGTACCTAATAAAAGATACAGGCCAGTCAAAAATAAACTTCTCTTCATGAAGAATCTAATACAAAACTACAACGAAATCTTCTTCGCCGCCATGAACTAGTAATTCTTAGCCACAATCCTTGAAACTGCCAAAGACAAATTACTACTGACTAAACCCGTTTTAAATTTATTGGAGACTAATAAAATAAACGAAAGGCTTAGGTAGTTGTTGCACAGTTAACTATATATCTAGATGAAGTGAAATTGAAGTTTAGCTATGGACTAGTTGAATCGTTTCTAGAAGTAACCTAATATGAGCATTTTTCCATCCACCTCTCTTCATCGCAGGAGTCATTAACCACTGTATTTCAGGTATCAGTCCGCTTTAATAAGCATATATAACAACCGACTATTATTATTATTATTATCATGCATTCATCTATCCACCACTCTTAGTCAATGCATATCTACCATGTCTTCCAATATATATTGTTAGGATATTCATCCAATATCTTAAGAGTCTAATTCTATTGGTCGTCCTAACTTTCAATGTCACAGACTTCAATGTTGTTTCCTGTTCGACCTAATTGTATAAATGCGCATTATCTGTAATGTTTTATGACGCCGACCCGGATACCTAGTACGGGATCATAAATCTCTCGTCGACTCGGACCTCGTACTTTCTGGATGCCTGTAGAATACATGTTCTACTTCATATCAAGTCTTCTTTTCTAACTCACTGGGGGTTTGGGACGGCTGGATTAGAATAACATTTCGTATCGCTGGATCCCCAATCCTCGCTCTCGTTTACTGACTAAGGTAAACTCGTAATAGTTCAAGCATATTAAAATGACGTGTTTACGTACACACGTAACACACATGTCAATATGTAATTTGTCCTAAGAACAGCGAAGTGAAATTATGGAGAAACCTTCAATGTGGTTGACTTTTTTGTTGTTGTTGAAAGCATAACATTGTAACTTCTAATGTAAAAAAAATATGAATAAAATGTTGTACTGTTACGATTCAAACTGAGATGGTGGAGAAAACTTGTAGCTCAGAGAACGAAACACCACCACAAC
The DNA here is from genome assembly GCA_944470395.2 of Schistosoma turkestanicum. Classification (NCBI taxonomy): domain Eukaryota; kingdom Metazoa; phylum Platyhelminthes; class Trematoda; order Strigeidida; family Schistosomatidae; genus Schistosoma; species Schistosoma turkestanicum. The sequence continues at coordinate 19,962,306 of OX103976.1, read as the reverse complement.
GACTCAAACTACCCTACGCTTAAACAAATCTACACCGAATTTCCTGAAAATTAAAGATTGAAGCTCATACACAAACAAACAAAGAAAAAGTATTGAGATCCAAAATGACTTTATTTGTCAAGATAAAAACAAAAAAAATCATTGCTTTTCATTGTAAATAAAAATTGGTTCTTATTTTACATTATACACACAAACAAATTATGAGAGTTCTTCTTAATAACTTCTGCCAAACAATGTATAATACATTGCTTTACGTGAACAATGTGGACGATTGAAACATGGTGTATCAGGCAGTGGACTACCACATACCAAAGTTGGATTGAAATCACAAGCGAATGGGATGCATAAACTTTTTGCGCCCATAGCTGGTGCACCAGGCTCAACAATGACATTCCTATAAAAAAATTCAAGATAAACTTGACTTTAGGTGTTTTCATATATAGTTTCGCATAAAAAGAAAATATTCATTATCAAGAATAAGCGATTAAGTGAGAAAATGTAATGAGACAG
>OX103976.1:19807447-19961303 GCA_944470395.2 Schistosoma turkestanicum | reverse complement strand
ATCGTAATTACAATACATGCTATTTAATTATATTGGATTAGTTAGCAGTTACGTCATAGCATAAAGTACATTCCAGTTAAAAAAAAGGTATTGTTCAAAATAAATATTCACATCACTATAACCCATACATAATAATCTTAATAAATTACCTGATATGGTGCAACTCTCGGTGGCAGTACAAGACCTTTGTCATCACTATGTACCATAACTACAACACCTAGTGTACGAGTAGTTAATCCCCATGAATTTTGATAAACATAAGCCGGCTTTCCAGTTACTGGATGATCATATGTAACATTGAACATATGACTAAAATTTTGACCTAAATGATGTGATGTAGCACCTTGAATTGCACGTCCATTACCATCAATATATATCTCGACAGTTGTTGTATAATCTCCACCAGGGAATTTTTCATGATCAGTTTTACGCCCTAATAGATAAATTAATGGATATACATATATATATAAGTAAAATTAGTAGTCTGTACAACGATTTAAAAAAACGATAATTCTGTGGTGCTGTGGTGCGAACTACTTATAAGTAGTATATGACATGAGTGTCAACGTAATGTCTGGCAGCCGAACATGGGGGAATATCAAGAAAGGAAGAGTTAGAAAACAATGGAATTTGTATGAAACGCATGAATAGTGACAATGGATTGATGTTTGGCAACAGGAACAGTCCAGTTCGATAGGATGAACTGATCTTTTGCAAATGAACGATTTACGATATGGTTTTCCTATTTTACTGAGTAACTCTGTAATTTGCGATAAATACAATTCGGTTGCCCCACCTGTGTTCTCGTTCACTACAATTCTTTAAGCTTAATACAGAAAATAGCCACAGAACAAGATCATATCATTAATTACTAGTCTACATGTTAACATAACACAACCCCTTACGGATTAACATTGAAATCTAGATTAAGAAATGAATACTAGCAGGAGATCTTGTATTCTCTTTAGGAATATCTTTTTTTTATACAAATTCGATGCATAAATACAAATCAAGTTAAGCAACACAATCAATTCAACCACAGAGTCTACGAACAAACAAAAGGAACACCAATGGGATCACCAATATCAGGACTCATCGCGGAAGCGGTAATACAGAGACAAGAAGCGTCGATTTTACCAGTGATCAAGCCAAAAATGTGGGTTCGCTATGTAGACGACACATTCGTTATTATCAAAAGGAATGAGCTGGAGAACATCTACAATCAGATCAACAACGTCTTCGGTGACATTAAATTCACGATGGAAAAGGGATGAAACAACAGTCTATCAATCCTGTATGTACTGATCACCAGAACTAACGCAGAAAAACTGGAAACGCACTGGAAACCAACCCGCACAGACGTAATTCTCAACTACGATAGCAACAACCCAAGAACCCACAAAATCAATTGCATACAAAATTTGTTCAAGAGAGCGAAGACACACTGCAGCACATACGAAGCACTAAAAAATGAGGAAAAACACCTGGTGACTATCTTCTAAAAGAACGGCTATCCACTTCATTAAAAAACATCAACCGAAATCATCATCAGAAACGAAATCAAGCACAGAAACCAATAAATGGATCATCCTACCATACATAAAAGACATATCGGAGCATACAGCACGACTGCTGAAACCATTTGGAATAGGTGTGGCACACAAAACAACAGAATCACTTTAATCAATCCTATGTAGACCAAAGGACAAAATGACAAAGGAAGAAAAACCAAATATCATCTACAAAATAAATTGCTTAGACTGTTAAAAACACTACATAGGAGAAAGTGGACGGCCTCTACAGCTTCGTTTACGTGAACACCAATTAGCAGTCAAACGCCACGACAACGCTACGGTTATATCAATACACGCCGACAATTATGGACATACATTCGATTGGAACAATGTGGAAATACTGGATAGGAGGAGGACAAAGAACACTAGAGAATTTTTAGAAGCTTGGCACTCAGGTCAATCAGCAATCAACAAACACATCGACATTGACCCAATTTATCAACCAATCAGAAAAATCATAGTTGACATAGGATCAAGAAACAGATCAAAAGGAGGATACAATCAAAACAAAGGTGCAAACAACGACAGGTTTAAGGTCAACAGCAACCAATCAAGATCGAGGTTAGCAGAACAAGCTACAGGTCAAACGTGGAGAAATTCGAGTGCTTCACTTCCGCTATCTGAAGTTTGTGCTGCTGTTGTTCAGTTGAAGAACAATTAAAGCCCCACAACCAAAACCAAACACCGCCACCACAACACAATCACTTGCCAACGGAGTTCGATCGCGTCTCCTTCACAATAGCAGAAAAGCCATAGGAATTCGTACATTCAACCCCAATTTATGTGTTCAGAAGAAATTCATGACACCGCTATCTCTTCCGTGGCCGTAACTAACGATTTAAGATTTAAAAAATTTGTTTCTTTTTTGGTTTACATTTTATCTTGTTATTATTAGCATCCTTCGCACAAGCTGTATTTGTTTGAAATTCTCTGCCTCTTTCCGTTTATATTCTTCACTATCTAAGTATATACACACTTCTTATTACGTAATAGTTTTTAATGTTTTGTAATGATTATTCCAAGTCTATTTATCCACGTTTGACCTACTATTGATAAAAAAATGAGGCACCTAAATATTTATTCGCCATACAAATTATTGTTTTTATGAATGGGCTGAGATATTGTCCAGATGATCGAACTGAAGTAGTTGGTTTTCTAAAACCTAATCCACAAGGCAATGGAGTGACATCAGGAGATGTAGTTCTATGGTAGCCAGTGATCAATTATGGGTTTATATACCATTCTTTCTGTCAAGATGATGGAGGCCATGTACACCAGTAATCTGGAATCAGTGTTTTCTAACTCACCTAGATAGACATCCGATTTCCACCGATTCAGTTAAAGCGCCAGCACTCGCTTCTCATTCTCTCAATTTTGTAAACAAAACTTGTGCCATAAGAAGGTAGTGAGTAGTACTTCCTTGGCACTGGCTATATACGCGTGGCCGTGCGAGAGTATTTTGAAGGAGAAAGAGGGAGAGCGGACTCACTATACTCTCGGCTGTACGAGGGCATATGCGGGTGCAATATCCTATGAATGTACATAATCGATTATAAGACACGGTGCAAGAGTGACAAAAGAAGGAGTCATTTTAAGATCATTCAGATCAGAACAGGTAGTAACCAACTGATAAGTTTTATGCCATTTATTAGAAGAAGTGAGCATCAACCTGAGGCTGTTCCAACATAATGAAGTTTACAAATATTTAGCATATTTTCACCAAGTTGTAATTGAATCCTAAAAGACGAATGCAATATACTTGAATTTTATTTTATTTTCAAATTTTATTGCTGTAAACAACATCAGCAGTATAATTATTATTATTATTACCTTTGACCACAGGAACTGCAAGCAGATATTCATAAACTTCAGCATATAGGTCCAATATTTGGCGGACTTCAGCTTCTGCATCGGCTTTGTCTGCAAAAGCAGTATGTCCTTCTTGCCAGAGGAATTCACGTGTACTAAAGTAAGTAAGATGAAAAAAAAATCAAAAGAGGTTGACGAGTGAAAATTTAAAAAAAGGCAAAAAAAATTGCACAAGATAATTATATACCAGCTAGTAAAATAGTTTCAAGCCATTGTTTTGTGGAATATAATCTACAATAAGCCCATCTTGTGGTGGTGTTTGGTTCTCTGAACTGGTTATGTTTTGGTTGTGGAGCTTTCATTGTTCTTCTGCTGAACAACATCATCAGCACAAACTTCAGATAGCAGAAGTGAAGTATTTGAATTTCTCCACGTTTGACTGGTAGCTTGTTTTGCTAACCTCGATCTTGATTGGTTGCTGTTGATCTTAAACCTATCGTTGTTTGCACCTTTGTTTTGATTGTATCCTCCTTTGGGTCCGCGAGATGATAATAATCGATGGTTAGATACCCTGAATGACATGGCTCGAAATCGTTCGCAATGGCGCCGGTGCATTTATTCTTCGTGTTCTCTCAAATCCTAATCTTCTGGATTCTTCAACCCCTCTAGTTTTGACTTTCTTAACTTGTCTCACTGAATCATACTTCTTGAATAATATCTTCTAATCCTAACCTTTCCGATTACTTATAATACCCGTACTACCTCTTCTACTATTGGATTTGAATTGACAATTACATCTCTGTGCTGATGTGGTATGGCGACATGAACTGATGTACTTACGTACGAAGTTCTACGTTGCAACTGACTGACTGTATCCTCCTTTTGATCTGTTTCTTGATCCTATGTCAACTATGATTTTCCTGATTGGTTGATAAATTGGGTCAATGTCGATGTGTTTGTCGATTGTTGATTCAGCTGAGTGCAAAGCTTCTAAACATTCTCTAGTGTTCTTTGTCCTCCCCCTATCCAGTATTTCCACATTGTTCCAATCGAATGTATGTCCATAATTGTCGGTGTGTATTGCAACCTGACAGCTGGAAATGACCGAATGCTCCACTTCAAGTACTAAAACCAAGATCTAACGGTTTTTGATTTTAGCGATTGGACGAACACTACAGTTTATAAGTGTATTGGTTTCAGTAATTAAAATAATGAGAATACTACAAACCTTTTGCTCAGAATAGTATATTCTTACGGTTTAGGAGATTGGTTATAAAGTCGACTTTAAAACTTCTTTGATTAATAATTTATCAAAGATGTATCATACATAAACTCTGTTTGGAACACTAGTAGGATAGTTCACGGTAGTTCATAGTCTAAAGCATTCAGCTTTCAATCACTAGACTGGATGTTTGTTCCCTGTTTCGCTCACCTACTTCTACATCCACAATTAAGTACTACGAGGTGAGGCTAGAAAAAAACAATCACACAAAAACGTCTGTTTGGTCACTGGGTTACATTTAATCCCATTGTCCGCTTTAAGCAACCATCAGGCAAGTATCAGGACAATAACACGCTTTCGAATATCAGACTATAAAATCATTCATAAATATCCAATATTCTTTGATACTGAATAACTAGTAAATTAAGATAGTCAATAAATTTACCGTAGAAAAGGTTGTGGGTGCTTAAATTCCCATCGGACAACATTACTCCACTGATTAATACGAAGTGGTAAATCTCGATGAGATTGAATCCATTTAGCAAATGTTGGATACATTACTGTTTCACTAGTTGGTCGAATAGCAATTGGCTCCATTAGATCTGTATTACCTGATTTTGTCACCCAAGCAACCTGTTTGGTAAGAAACAAACAAAATTAGTTGGTAAACCAGATGCTCAAAATTGTTGAGTTCCTGTTTTAAAGGTATGCTAATGAGTACTAGGTAGGGATGGCCAATCAATAGACGAAGTATTGAAACTGCATCAGTTGAGGTGGTTGGGATATGTGTTACGAATGCTCAACAACTGACTGCCTCGACGAGCTGTGTTTTGTGGTGTAGGATTTGGCTGGAAGCTAGGGGTGACTAGACCAAAATATGGCACAAATCCATGAAGTCACTGACTAGTGGACTGAGTTATGTTGTAGACTACCAGGTTGTAGTCCACGAGACGATAGTAATCGATGGTTAGAGACCTTGAATGACATGGCTCAAAATCGTTTGCGATGGCGCACGTGCATCCACTCTTTGTGTTCTCTCTAATTCTAAATTCCTGATTTCCTCATCACCTCTATCTTTCTCTTTCTAAATGTATTTCATTGAATTACACTTCTTGAATAATTTCTTCGAACCCGAATGTTCCCCATTACTGTTAATACTTCTACTATCTCTACCACTATGGGATTCGGACTGACAGTTGCATCTCTGTGCTAATACGGTATGGTAGCCTGAATTGATGTACGTACGTACGAAGTTCTACGTTGTAACTGACTTAATGACTAGACTAGACGGTCACAACTTCAATGAAAAAACGGAGGTAAATAACTGCATAAGCTTCAACCCTAAAGGAAATCATTCACGACCACAGTATCGTAGTGGTAAGGTTTGACTGTTGTCGCTATGTAATGACGTATTCGAATCTCAAGGAAAGTGTCAGTTCACTCAAGCTTTCAGCAAGTAACAGAGGTCCAGAGATTTTTCCTATGACCATCACATAACATCAAAACAAAGTTCAAACTGAAAGAAACAATTTGTACTCACTTCAGGTGCGAAATCAGCAATATGCTTTTTTTCACATTCTAATGCTGATTTTGAGACAAACATTGGGAAATAAGCATTTTCTACGCCCATCACTTCGAGTTTTTCATCCATAAACCGTTGAATGGACTGCCATATATGATAAGCCCATGGACGAATAACATAACATCCACTGATATCATAATAGTCTAGTAATTCAGATTTTACAATTAGTTCGGAATACCAATCAGAGAAGTGAGTTTCTCTTGATGCTTCGAGAGCTAATCTATTTTAAAAAAATTAAATTATAAATGACATAGATATTGTGCATTAACGAGTTCTACAGTGATCTAGTTAGACATTAACACCGTTAGATACCGGCTCAGTGGTCCAGAGGTTAGGCGCGAAGGTCCTGGGTTCGAACCCTGCGGGGTGCAGGGATCGTGGATGCACACTGTCACTGATGAGTCCCATACCAGGACGAAACGGCCGTCCAGTGCCTCCAGGTTTCTAATGGTGGTCTAACTTTAATCGATTCATGGTTTCAAAATGTGTATATTATTTAAAGCAACAAAAAACTTTACTGAACCAAAATCACGTGATGACATTGCTTAGTAAACAAAACGAAGTTCTCTCAATATAAGTACGTCAATATTTAAGCGAGAATACGCTTTCATATGTCAGAAAAGATAAATGCTTCGTGATTGTCCACACCGTAGAATGGAATTTTCTTCTTGAGTGGATCCAAGAATTAGAACGAAATTTCTATTAATGAACTTAATTGATATTGGAGAGTGATTGCAGAGCCCAACAGATAATTGTTCAAAGTCTATCCCACACAACGTCTGTGTAAGTTATTTACTCTGACATCATATCCGAAAACCTGTGGAACAACATAGGGCGTAGTAATTCCAGACGTGACCTTCACGAAAAACTGTCAGCAAGAGGTTAATTTTGTTGGAAATGCTAGTTATTGGTTACAAACACCATACTGTTGTTACACGTCAATACAGCCAGTAGTACGTCTAAAGTGAACTAGTGTCAGTAGTATGTTATTATAGAATTTTCTATTAACTCCTATCGTCTTGTCAGATTTTAATTGACCTCCATTATCAAATGCAGTCGATTAGATAAATCGGATAAACTACCACAAATGATGAATCTAACGAACACAACAAGATCACAGCCATAGTTAAACAGGAGAGTTGTACATGGTTTATTTGGGCTGAGATTACGGTCAAAAATGAGAAATCTTGAGTTCTAGATAACACTACGTTTACAAATAACACTGTTGACAATAAAACGACTAAATGTTAGAATCAAATCAGTATTTTGTTTAGTAATTAAAAAAAAAACGGTGATAGCAGCTATTGAAATCACACTGAAGATGATATTTCTAAAGCTAATCAACTGAGACGAGTGACAATACTTCTTTGCATGAAACTACATATGGCTAACCACCGACTGCCACGACGAGCTATGTTTTGTGGTGTAGGAGTAGGTTGGAAGAAAGCTAAGGGTGGCCAAACCAAAACATGGCACAAATCCATGAAGTCATTGACTAGTGGGCTGAGTCATGTTGGTAGATGTAGACTACCTGGTTGGGGTCCGCGAGACGAAAGTTAGAGACCTTGAACGACATGGCTCAAAATCGTTTGCAATGGCGCAAATGCATCCATTCGTTGAGCTCTCTCAAATCCTAATCTTCTGGATTCGTCAGCACCTCTACCTTTGTCTTTCTAACCTTATCTCACTGAATTATACTTCTTGAATAATATCTTCCAACCCTAGTCTTCTTCATTACCATTAATACCTCTACTATGTTTATCACTATGGGATTTGATTTGACATTTGCGTCTCTGTGCTAATGTGGTATGGCAACCTGAACTTATGTACATACGTACGAAGTTCTACGTTGGAACTGACTGACTACATATTCCTGCTCCGCTGGAATCTGGTTTATTCTCTCCCACAGTATGTTGTTGTTCATGGTGTATGGCCAACATTCAGTGACAGTAGCGGTCCTATTGTTAACTACACGTATACTTAGCAAACTGAATAGATCCACTTCTTGTGTATTAAGTAAAACACCAATCAATACAACACTGTTCTAATCATTCGGTATTTCTAAACCGCATTACCGTTTTCTATGAGCTTGAATAAGAATCACATGGACGAAGAAAGGAGCTGACATAAATTCAAATAACTTCTTGGTGTTCGCCAAGATGAAACTGAAATTAGAGAAGCACTGGACAACTCGAAAAATTGAATTAAAAAAGTTCAATACGGCCTTTCTTCAGGATGAGGGTGAATTCAACAAATATCAAGCTTCACAAGATCTACTCAAAGAAAAGGAAACTACCATGGAGAACAAATGGAAAGGGATTGAACAAATATTAATTTTAACATTTCATAGGGATTCGGATCACAAGAAGCACCATCACAAGGAACAGAACTCTGTTGACACACTGGATAGGATTCAAGAAAGGAAGAACAGGAAGATAGCAACCAATAGCAGCCAAAAAAGAGCACAGAAAGTCAAGATTAAGACCAACACATAATCAAACAGACAGCTGAATGAAGAGTATGGTAAACCAAAATGACCGGTCAAGAACAAAGAAAGCAAAGCAATCATCAACATTCAAAAACAACGAAACAAGTAAGTAGAGTACTTAGAAGGGCTCTTCAGTAGACCAACTCCACTAAACTCACCTAAAATCAAGGCAGAACCTAAGGATCTCGCAATTGATGTCAACCCAACAACAACTGAAGAAATCAGCATGGCCATAAAACAAATCAAGAATGGCAAGGCAGAAAAACCAGACAACATTCTAGCTGAGGCAATTGAAAGTAAACATAACGGTAACTGCAAAGATGTTCAATCAAGATTTGGGACGAGGAACATGTACCAAAAGACTAGGAAGAAAGACAGCTCATCAAGAGATCAAAGAAAGGAGATCGCAGCAAGTGTGAGAACTACAAGGGCATCACTCTTCTCTCGGTACCAAGAACAGTCTCCAAAAGTGTTTTAAAACCGAATAAAAGATTCAGCAAACGCCCAAGTTCGAGATCAGCAGGGCAGATTCCGTAAAGACCAATTGTGTACAGAACAAATCTCGATATTACGAATCCCAAGCACAATAACGAATGTAGGTGAAGACTCCCAGTAAACATCAGTACACCTTAACATTAAAAAGAGAAAAAGTAGGATCCCTAAATACAAAACAACAAGAACTAACGAAATCACACTTGATGAAGCTCTGAAAAATATGAAACCTTTTACACACCTCAGCAGTGTCACTGTGATAAATAGCATCATCTTACGCAGATGTGCAGGCACCGAATGGTAAAGCAACGGCAAAATTGAAGAACATTTGGGTCTTAGAACAACTATCAACCAACACCAAAGTCACATTTTTTAATGCAAACATCAAGATAATTCTATTTATTGAAGCGGAAACTTGGAGAACTACAAAGTAGTCAGTAATAATAATAATAATAATAATAATAATAATAATAATAATAATAATAAATCTCGAAAAAAAACCGGTAACTTACTTAGATTGTTTTTTAGTTCCAGATTTTTTCGATAAAAGCTCTTTTTCCTTTTCAGATTTGACCACTTTTGAAGCTTCTAACTTCGATTGTTCGCATTTCGTTGAATCAATGTGATTGAATTGCTCTGCATTTGTCAACTTGTCAGGAATTGATTTACTATTATTGGCCGTATTTTCATCGTTAGTTGCGGTTGTTTTTGATTCATTTTCTAATGTTTTTTGTTGTTGTTTAGCTTTTAGCTTGCCCTCTTTTCTTGCCTCTTTCTTTTCTTCTTTTCGACGTTGTAGTTCAGCTGCTTTAGCTGCTTCTTCCGGTGTCAGATTATCTAGTTTGACAACCTTTAAAAGAAAATAATTAAAAAAAACATTTATAATGTGAGACTGCTTTGATAAAGCCGCATAAGATGTACAAATGACAAACGCAGCCAACATATTAACAACGAGATAATCGAAACGATTTCAAATGGAATTAAATCTTCATACCCGGTTACACAAGTGAGTGGCTATCTGGACTCAGTCAGTTAGTGGATATTTGAAGCGAAAACAATACTCGATTTGAGTTCGGGATTGAATATCCGGCTCCGAGATGTAAGTAAATCCAGTCGACGAGTCCCAAATGGGAAGAAATGCACATTTTGGATTCCGCTACTAGTCACAATCTAGCTATCCAATGAAAATCTTATTTTAAATAAGAAAACAATGTAAGATGATAAGAGTATTTGCTTTTCAAGTAAAGAATTGTTTTACTCAATGCCTATGCACTAATCGGTCACTAATTCAAGTAATTTGCTATTTTTATTACATACGACCAATTACATGTACAGTTAGTTTAGTCATTTCTGATCAATTATAAGAGTTTAGCATGAAAATCTCTTCGACTTGTTGTATTGGTACTTTACTATAACATTTATCTAATCCAGTTGTTGGTTATTTTATTAATCTTGAGCAGATTTTGTGCACATAGGACGAACGTCTTAGCAAAAATCAATATATTTAGTACTTTGCATGGTAAACTAACCGAAGTCAAAAAAGTATTGAAAACTAGTAGGTACTAAAATGTCTCATTTTAGTATAGGATTGCTCAACAGTGCGTATTATCCACGACCCCATCAGGAATCAATTCCAAATATCACGACGAGTTGAACATTTAGACCACTGAGTCGGCATCCAATAGCTTATATTTCAAAGTTTAATGGATTTGTGACTGTCATAGTCAAAAATTATCATTTTATTATACCAACTGTAGTTTTTCTTAGGGTGACGCATTTTTTTTAATCACTTGAAACATACTTATGTAGTCATAAAGTTAGAACTGAAATAAATATCAAATTATCGAACTCAAGTACTGAAGTTATTATTACACGTCACTTATACAAGGGATCTTGATTTTGCCAGATAAAAAAGATAGGAACAGTTATTTAGAGAGAGAATCAATTGATTTCAAATATTTCAATGAGTTATAATGATAAGTGCAAACCTGGTTAGGGTACGCGCGATTATTGTAACCAGCAGTTGGAAGTTTGAATCACATGACCCGGAAGCATTCACTCCCCATCTTAAAACACTTGCTTTCAATTCAGGAAATATATATTTCTTTTAATGCATCACATTGACTGCGCCCCGATGGTTTCTGCCAAAAATGATACTACTACTATTATTTTTACTACTCTGTTATTGGTCTTGATAATTTCAACTTCTCGTGTTGATGTAATGTGAAAACTTGAATCAATGCACAAACTCTCAAGGAGCGAACTTTAAAGTAGGTCGGTACAGCTATCTTTACGTAATTAAAGCATCTACTTTCAAAATCTTGTAATTACTCAATCACTCTAACAAATGACGTAAGGAGGAGTGTGATAGGAAATATTAATTTCCTTACTAAAAAAAACAAACTCACTTTATTGGTTTTGACAGATCCTGATTTTGCAGATGACACAGTTTCAGACTTGGTAACAGCAGTATCATCTTTAGAAGAACCATCCGGAATGTTAATTAAAACACAGGGAGATTCGTGGCCAGTAGCTAAACTGTAAATTTGAAAGAATGTTTTCGGTAAAGCAAAAAACATTTATTGTATTAACCAAATGTAAAATCAACTACACGAATAGAGCTACATCGACCGGAAAAACTCAAACAAATGACGCGACTGTAACTTCAATCACAACAATGTAAATGGTATGTCGCTTTAAATAACTCAATATGGGTGTTCGAGTGCTCAGTTAAACAAGTGTGAGATAGTTCAATTTTAAAATAACACCGATTTATGCAGCAAAATACGTGACTGAGCGCCACAAATTCATACAGCTGCCATGTTTTCGAAAATGAAGTGGGTGAAGTGAAGTTCAGACCTGCAACTTAGTGAATGAAAGTTGAACGCCTAAACTACTGAACCACCTCTCCAGCCTCGAGCAATGGATATAACAAATACAGAGAAACTTGGATGTACACACACTTTTTGATTTACTTAACAAGGCTACTAAGTATAAATTTATTTAATTAGCTGTGAGTCACACATTCGGTACAAAGTTTAGCGATACTACCCCCCATCATGCTCAAACTGAAGTACGTAAAATTAGATGTGAACCTGTGACCTAAGAATTTTGAAATAGAAGAGTCCAACAATTAATCCCCTGCTCTCTATAACACTTGTTAACTGTACCCGTCCAGTTAGTCTTCTACTTGCGCAAAACTCCCCTACCTAATTGCATGCATTGCTGTCTCCCATTGACGTTAACCTGCTATGCACAGTCAGTTACAATGTAGAACTTCGTACGTACATAAATCAGTTCAGGTTGCCATAACCCGTCAGCACAGAGACGCAACTGTCAGTTCAAATCCAACAGTGATAGCAATAGTATAAGTATTAGCAGTAATGGAGAAGATTAGAGTTCGAAGATATTATTCAAGAAATATATTTCAGCTAAATAAATTAAGAAAGAGAAAACTAGAAGTGATGAGGAATTCAGAAGGTTAGAATTTGAGAAAACACAAAGAGTGGATGCACCTATGTCACTGCATACGGTTTTCAGCCATGTCGTCCAAGGTCTCTAACTATTGGTGACTTCCGTCTCGCGGACCCCAACAGCACTGCTTACTCGGTTGTCCCAGGATACACGAGAAATGCTCCGAAGACATCTATAATCGAATACTCGAATGTCCTCTACTCTCACCGGCCATGTTTTGCAAGCATATATTAGGACGGAGAGAACTGCTGTAAAGTACACTAGTCCTTTGGTTAGCAAATGGATATCTCGACTGCGCCATAGGTGACGCAAGTTGGCAAAAGCCAATCGAACATTCTGTATCCGTGCTGAGATTTCGTCAGTCACCAGTACTGATGAGACTCCCCACATAAGTGAAGCGATGAACACGCTCAACTACTTCACTCCCTATCACTAGTTCAGGTGCTGATGCAACATAACCTGATGTGGAGGAATATTTGTAAAATTATCATCAAGCAATAACATATTATGTGTAGCTAATGACTTTTCAACAGAATACTAGGCTTTTTTTAACAAATCATTGAAATTAATTACCAAACTGATTCATAGGGTGCATCACAAATGTAGAAACCACGACGTTGAATCTGTATTATATCACCTTTTTTAATATGACGCATATCAGGATCACCAAGTAGACATTGTTCTTGCTAGAATAAAAAGAATACATATATACACATATATATATACCGATATCATTTCAATGGACATAGAACATTCCAAAGGAATGAATGATAAATACATGTGCATATATATGAAAGATATTTTAGTGAGATTCTCTTTCGGATTTCAACAAATCACATGAATATCACATGGGATAGCACTTTAAAACTGTTCAATTTCACTACATTTGTTGATAGTACTAACGCTTCAAAAGTGAAATGACCTATTGAATAAGTGTAACAGTGGGAAATGATTAATTGATTTTTTCATTAAAGAGTTTTGGAGATTATTGTTTCACATTGGAATCGTGAAACAGTTATCGTTAGACCACCATCAGAAAACTGAAAGCATTGGACGGTTGTTTTGTCCTAATATGAAACTACTGAGTAGTGCGCGCCCATGACCCTCCTTCGTGGGAATCGAACCCAGGACCTTCAGTCTCGCGTGCACGCACTTAAACTCTAAACCACTCAGACGGTATCTAACGGTGTTAATGTGTAACTTTGATTATTTAAAGGATTTTGCGCAACATCAGTCTACGTCTTCGGTAGTTACTGCCTACACCCGATAAGCTTGAACTCCAGTAGTCACAGCTTCTTACTAGGACTCTAAGGATTTCCTCAAGAAGCTAGTCACTAATGAGCACATTTGATGATTTTTTCCCCAAGAGCGGAGGTTGTGGATGCGCACTGCTGAAGAGTCCCACCCATACTAGGACGAAACAGCTTTCAGGTTTCTAATGATGGTCTAACAATGATTGGTTGATGATTTCAATTAATTAACATAGAAACTAGTTTAGTACTTATGAATACTGATTACTAATTCATGTATGAAACTTCTTAGATTATGGAATCTAATAACTGGAGTGATGATTTGAGTGTAGCTAGTCATATGAACAAATTCAATGAAAATAACATTTGAACTGATTAGAAACGAACAAGAAAAAGAATCAAATGAATTTGTGTTGGGGATGTTAGATCCCCAGAACTCGCTTGATAAATATCTTTATTTTAGATTTATTTCATGGACCGATCAGTTGACCTTGAGATCGTAGCATCTCATCATTCATTGATTGTACTTTCGTTTGAATTATTCAATAACTGTATTGACCATAATTTTGTATTTGAATAATTCGATTACGGTATCAATTATCCTACATATATATATATATGTATTTCATTGTGTGCTGACTGTTGTTGTAGAATACAATTTCTACGCTTATCGAGACTTCTGTTTTGCAGTTTCGGATTCATGGTAGCCTACTTGGACGCTGGTTCATTGTCTCGTTCGCATTTACCGACTAAAGTGAACTCGTAATAGCTTGAAGCGTACCAAGTGACGAGCGTAACAATTTGTTAAACGAATGAGTACTTTAGCACTTCTTTTTCGTCTATATTAGTTTATTTTCAATCTAATTAAATGACTGAACAATATCAGCTTCGATTACTGAATTTCTTCAGAACATAGAAAAATTGTATAACAATGTCACATTAATCGATTAAACTTATATTATACTTATAAAGCAACATAGTAATAACAGTTATAATAAAGTCTAATTATTGTAGGGAGTTAACAGTTAAACAATAACAAAAATCTATCCAACTACTCAATGATCAAATAAATAGGTTTATTTTCTTGGCTTTGAACTAAACATTTTTTTTCTTTGTTTATAGACGATTAATACTTTATTTGGTTAATCAAACTAAAAGTAACTTGAGCACCATTCGAACTTGCAACATTGGCCGGAATATGAATAAGTAGGATTAAATCAGCGGACAGGCAAACTGAGAAGCGACGTCAGTCCGTGAATCCATTGACTGTTGGACCAAGACATAGATGTGCACTACTTGGTTAGTTAGTATTGGCGGGATCATAGTGACTAATATTTTATAAGACGTAAAGCGGCATGGATCAGAACCTATCACAATGGCGCTGATGAAATCACTTTTTTATCTTTCCTTAGACTCCGAGTCACAAAATTACCCGATGCTTCTTAAGTCGACGAATTCAGTTCTGATATTCATCTTAATGGTTTCATCTCGCTGTCTTGATGCAGTTTGGTGGAGTTAACCAATGCACATATGTGCCTAGTTGTTCTACGTTGTTTACGATCGAATCAGTAGATAAAAGACAAGCGTGATAAATAAATAGAAACTAACCCAACTCTACAGATGATAAATGAATAGAGCGAACGAAAATCAAGAAAAAAAAGAAGGATATCTATCACCAAAGATGTAACTTACTTTCGAATATTTATTAACATATAGTTTAAAATCATCATCTTTGCTTAAAATTGCTTTATTTAAAAGATTATCATATGTTAGACAACTGACTGGAATTAATGGTGGATGAGAATTTTGTGGATCTGTTAACCAAGTAACTTTAAGTGTTTTCTTGTAATCCTTTGAAACGTAAAAAAAAAATACAGAAACAGAAACATATAAACAAAGCAGAAAAGAAACACACATACATGTAAATGTAGTAGTAGTAGTAGTGTGGTGCGTGCTACTTATAAGTAGTATATGACGCGAGTGTAAACGTAACGTCTGGCAGCAGAAGATGGGGGAAGATCAAGAAAGGAAGAGTGGGAACGCGATTGGATTTGTAAGAAACGCCCCGACCGTAGCTGCTACCTTGACGTGGTGGTCGGGCTTGCCTATCGTGATGACCCAACCGAGCTATATTGGCTGGAACATATGTTCCTGCAGGTCCTACCATGCCAGGCTGGTCGATTGGAGAACGATGAGACTAAAAGCAGCTACCCAAGGTCTGGGGGCGAAGTCGTACTGCTGACTGCAGAGGGGTGTGACAGCAGTAAGGTGTTTCCCTCGGACAACCAGCATCTGCAGCGATGCTGCCTTCTCACAAGGAAGGAAGGGTTAGAAAAGGTTGGCCCTAAAAATGTCACACCTACCCTAACTCACGGATTTCCGTCTCCTTGGGTAAGGGTGCCCACTAAGGGCATTTAAGAACGGAGCTGATCCTCTAAATACCTTTCATAAAAAGGCCGTGCGAACTACGATGAACAGGTTCACTCCTTTAATGTCATGTGATGTGCCCCTAGCCTCTCCAAGTTGTAAGACTGATAATATCAAGAGCATGTCAGACCAACATCTGAACATGCGCACTAATAATTATTATCCAAGAGCTAGGTGCACTGCCCAACCACCTAATCCTAGAATTATTAGTGAAAGTGGAAATGGAAGATTTTTCACCCCTCACCCTATCCTAAATACCCGGGCTTTTATTCGCAAAAACGCTGAGAATGAAAACTCTATGCATCCTGCTCTACAAACCAGCTGGTAAACATGACCCCCAAATTTAGAAAAGGCCATAGCAACTGGCACTCGTATATGGCTAACCCTCCCCAAGTTAAAACCATTCCGTATAAATTTAACCTTAGTAACGAGCTGTGTCATCAAGACATTACTAGAAACGGTGGTGAACTGCAATGCCAGCCGAATCAAAATTTTTTCGGGATACAGCCACTTGTGGTACCTCTTGCGCGACATATAGCTCAAGTCATTTCATACCACATACAGAATATGACAGCACGCTCCTCGCACAATCTCAAACAGACAACATTCTCCCCTTTCCCCCGGGCTAACAACCCCTCCTGTAAATTCCAGTAATTTACTTAGCATGTCCCCCCCAAACTCCTCATACCACACTCACGTAGATCATAGTAACTCCTTTACCCAAGATAATAATAATAATAATAATAATTTATTCTCAAATAACAAACATGTTACAAGAGACATGCCAATTTACAGGCAAGATCAAAATGTTAAGATTAACAACATATTTCTTTTAAAACGGTATACATTTACTGAAAAATTTCACAAGATTCATTGTGTTCTTAAAGATGGAATGTTCAATGCGAATAATTGGCGCAAGTTACAGATGTCCCGCTAAGCTAAAATAGTTTAGGGTATCTTGGGTAAAGGAGTTACTATGATCTACGTGAGTGTGGTATGAGGAGTTTGGGGGGGACATGCTAAGTAAATTACTGGAATTTACAGGAGGGGTTGTTAGCCCGGGGGAAAGGGAGAGAATGTTGTCTGTTTGAGATTGTGCGAGGAGCGTGCTGTCATATTCTGTATGTGGTATGAAATGACTTGAGCTATATGTCGCGCAAGAGGTACCACAAGTGGCTGTATCCCGAAAAAATTTTGATTCGGCTGGCATTGCAGTTCACCACCGTTTCTAGTAATGTCTTGATGACACAGCTCGTTACTAAGGTTAAATTTATACGGAATGGTTTTAACTTGGGGAGGGTTAGCCATATACGAGTGCCAGTTGCTATGGGCTTTTCTAAATTTGGGGGTCATGTTTACCAGCTGGTTTTGTAGAGCAGGATGCATAGAGTTTTCATTCTCAGCGTTTTTGCGAATAAAAGCCCGGGTATTTAGGATAGGGTGAGGGGTGAAAAATCTTCCATTTCCACTTTCACTAATAATTCTAGGATTAGGTGGTTGGGCAGTGCACCTAGCTCTTGGATAATAATTATTAGTGCGCATGTTCAGATGTTGGTCTGACATGCTCTTGATATTATCAGTCTTACAACTTGGAGAGGCTAGGGGCACATCACATGACATTAAAGGAGTGAACCTGTTCATCGTAGTTGGGAAAGTCGGTGGCAATCGGGTTTGAATCCTACCTACTTTTTTACTTGAGACCCAAGATTTAATCAGCTCACTCTTCTTAGTTAAAGACGGAGAATGTTTCGGTCCCCTGGACGTGTTTTTCAAAATCACGTCAGCTTCTATCATGTTCTCTCGTGCAATATATTTTGGGGATGGATTCTTAATTTTATTAGTTTTAGCTGGAACTGTGTTGTTTTTTGGGACATATTCACTCGAGTTAACGTTCGAACTGCTGGGATTAGGACTGCAAGGGTCATTCGATTTCTTGGTGACAGAGGGGATCCGTACTTTGTTAGGTCAGAGTTAATACAATCTCTACTTAGTAACAATCTGATATCGACCTCACAGTATGGGTTCTTGAGGTCTAGATCTTGTGACATATGGTATATATATTTAAGGAAACTGATCATTTGAACGGTATTACACTGACTTGACCGAGTTATTTACTATATCCGATGCAGTTAGCTTCTAAAAAGCAAACCTAGGTTTTCAATGAGTCACTTCATACTTGTCGTAGACTAGCATTCCGAAATACTGTATATAAGCCCACAACAGCTTGACAATGTTCTTAACCTCTGAATTCATTAGTTTAAACTTACCAATCGGCTGACGGTAATCCTGTTACCTAATAACTGAACATCTTTTCCATAAAATCTCTTCCTACCTCCATTGTTATTATTATTAATGCAGCCAACACTTGTTAAGGGAGAAATGAAAACATTTGGCTGATTAAAACCTTTATATAAATATCATTAATTTCACTGTTTTTTGAGTATATTTGTTTTACTTAACTTATGAACTTGTTTGAATTATTATTTTCTACCATTTTTGGACTCCTGTTTGTCTTGGTTTGTTCGTTTGCAGTTTTTCGCTCCAGGAATCTACAAAATTGAAGAACGACATTGGTCGTCTATTTGTAATTTGACGAACGACATTTTGGTCGATTATTTGTGAATTAAAAATAAACTTTGGTACCTAACTTTGGAATTTCGTTTTGTCATTGATTTGGGTTCGTGAATTGCAAAAAGATTGACACACAGTACTTCACAAAAGGAAGGTGCAAAAATTGGACGTAACAAAACTCTACAAGTTATACTCTTGTACATCTGTTATAGTTAGACAAGCACCAATCACACTCAATTTTCAATGATGAGTAAAAGGGAAATATCACCAACTACCTTTTAACCGCGACAAATGCGGCATCTTGCATTTTAGTGAGCATCACTATGATATACCACTCCACTTACAAAAAGGTAGGGTTCAGACACATATCAGTGCTTGATCTGGGTATCCGTTACGCCAGAAGCCTAAAATTCGAAGCACATACGTCAACCATTATTTCTAAATCCGGACAACTAATTTGGTTTATAAACAAGAACTTCTTCACAAGTGAGGCTAAGCTTACTCTCTTCAAAATCTGTATAAGGCCCACACTTGAATATTGTTCACTCATATTTTCAAACATGATATGATGGACAAAATGTGAGTAGAAAATGTACAAAGAAGCTTCACCCGGCGACTACTCGGATTGAGCCATAACCTTGACTACACAGAAAGATGCAAGCATCTTTCCCTAGAACCTCTATGGCGCCGCCGGTTAAAAAACAACCTAATACTCCTCTGTAAACCGATAAATGGTCTCTCGTTCGTAAAATACCGCCAAATTATGAACCACGACACTACTTACAGACTTAGAAACAACGCATATACACTATTAACGGCAAAACACAAGAAATTATTGCGTTGTAATTTCTTTATAATACGATATAGTCTATTGTGGAAAGGATTACCAATTACACACAATCACTAAGCTCAAGAAACTAGTCATGCTGTTGCTAGACTCTAAAGAGATTTATCGACTATTCCCGGAACTCACACAAAGTCCCCAGGCACTCTTTTATGGTCCACCAAATATTTAGATGAACCTCGGAAACGAATTATAGACTATGAACACATTGTGTTCTCATTACCACCCATACATGTATCATGAAATGATAGACCAATTCCCATTGCTCCTACTAACAGTAATAGGTTACGCCTTTGAAGTGTTACCCGTGACTTTTCTCTGAATTTAAATTCCGATTATTATTTTCATATCTTCAAAGCAGTTTTAGTTTTTATTTCTAGTAGACAGACAAATTGAAAAGCCTGTAGATGCTGATCAACTACTGTCAATTACAAGGAACTCAAACACCGTGTATAATTGTGAGTATCTTCTTATTTAAGTACTAACAGTTTAACTAATTTTAATTTCCCCAATTCATTAACATCCAAACACCTTGCCTGCTTACCAACTTATCGCTTTACTCATTAATTTTTAACATTATTTCAACTCTTTTTTTCTCCTTCTCCTCGTTCCAGCTCCCTGTCCTTCCTATTTCCAAACTACCTATTGACTGACTCATCTTACAAATTATACCATTCGTTTACTTAAAATCAGTGTGATATGCTATGTGGATATATTATCTGGCAAAGTTGTCTGGATTGCTTGTAATGTTGGAGCTAGTAGAGAATGTTAATTCCGATAAGGTGTACAAAACAAAAAATTGAGAGTAGACTAGAGACCATTATTTACAATTAACCATTAAACGTAAGAGAGCCTAACATCACAAAAGGAGGGAGGGTGGTGTATCTGACCAGCATTCATGACGGTGGGGCGATAACCTCAATCTACCCATGTCTGTGTGGCAGAACATTTTGTTTGCTTACGGCTCCTTACGATATAGCAGGATGTAACAAATCAGTGATATTGATGTTACTTTTCCTAGTTAACCTCGTCTACAACCCATGTCTGTAACCTTGCACTGGTTTTTACTTCCTACCGAGAAATCCTATTACAAGCTGGTCTGGACAACTATACTAAAAAAGAGCTCATTCATAACTTCTTGAGCCTCAGAGTTAAAAATAAAAAGAATAAATAAAACCAAAAATATATATCACTGATCCTCTTTATTATATTTTGTAACTCAACATTATTACTAACAACTTGGTTCTTCTGAATTTCCTCTATTCATTCAACTAACTTCCCATTAGTTATCTCACTACTGAATTGTCTTCATTAACCCACATAGGTGCAGGTGTACAGTTAGTGTTATGATATTAAAAAAGTCTGAGTAAACATGCCTTTGTTTGATCCATAAACGTATGTGCGAAGCCGTTGTTCGGCTTTGAGCAAGAATAGTTTATGTTCCGCTCCTCGTCCCGTTTTCTTTATTCCTCTTTCTTCAGAACCTTATTCCAATCGTCATATATTAGTCTGGATATTTGCAGTAGACTTGGTTACCCTACCCAAGAACATGTGAAATCATTAGCTGATGAATATCAACCAGACCTTTGTACACGTACCGCATCAATTCTTGTTATATAAAAACCTATCTCTACCATGAATCGTTTCTCAGTCCATAAGATGATTGTCGTAACGCAACCTTCGTAACTTGTGCCAATTACTCGCATTGTACCTTCATTTTTAAGAATACAATGAATCATGTGAAATGTTTCAGTACCTGTATACCGTTTTAAAAGGAATATGTTGCTAATCTTAACATTTTGATCTTGCCTGTAAATTGGCATGTCTCTTGTAACATGTTTGTTATTTGAGAATAAATTATTATTTTTATTACTCTTTAGGTACTATAGCGACGCAGTAACAATGTACCTATGGACTACAGAAGTTGCATTCGAAAGCACGGTTGCTGATTTTGGCTGGTTTTGAGCAGGGAAAATAGTTATCCTAATGCTGTTTCTGGGCGTTGGACTGTGTCGACTGAGCCTTGGAACTTCTTTTTCTCCTATTCTTAACTAGCTTACTGGTCTTTTTAGTAATAGGAGTGGTGTCTTGCTTCCTCTGCGGTGTTTGCGTTGAGTGATCTAAAGTATGGACACTGAGAGGCGTACTATCGACTGACTGTTTGAGTTTTTTAACAACCCGTTCACACGATATTGGGATTTTCGACGCACTATCAACCCCGAGGTTTATGCCTCTACAGGTTTTCCTGGTTGTTATAGTGTAATATGTACTAACGACCTTATTACCTAACATGATACCAGGAAGATTAGGAGGTGAAGACCGAGAAAATTGAAATACAAGATACACAAAAATGGGTTTAGGAAAGAAGATATTTAGTAGCATATAATAAAACTACAAGGAATAGAGCCTGAAAGTACTCCGAAATTGCAACTATACCTTTGACCGTATTGGTAAGTAACTTTGCGTGTATCCAGTCACTTGTCCACAAGTCCTGTGTTTGTGAGTGAGTGGATGTATGTATGCTGCCGAGGCAACTAGAAAAGGAGCACTTGAATGAGGCAGCTAGATATACCGCACAATGGTTCTGACTTGGAATGGTTCCGTTTGCCCGACAATATTTTCAGATTGTTAACCAATGAATGGAGACAAATTTTTATAGATTCGGGGTTGATAAAGTATCCCAAAAGTGGATTGTTTACCGTAAATGGAAGAGAGTCAGCGAGGACATGTCAAATTCGAAGCTCGTGTATGGTCCAATTTGATTGACTAAACCGAAAGTGAACCATTTGGCTAGGTTCTGTTAAAAAGATATAAACCAGAATAATAAGCGATCTTGTATGCCAAGTGAGGAAAGTATCAGAAGATTGTGCAAGACGCTGTTAAAGAGTCTACTAAAATGAATTATCACTGACTGACTAAATTATCTACGATGGTGATTTTATCGGAACATCCCAAGTACAATGTCAAGAAGAGGCGTATGAGTTCTATATAGTGACCTAGTATTACTTCGTTTGCTCTACTTTGAGCGGCTAAACAATGCTCTGGCCATATCAACTGCCCCATCTCTCACTTTTTATTGTTGTTTTTCTAAGAACCTTATTAGCAGTGCACAACCATAGTGCTTCTTCTTCGCAAAATGCATCTAACGCCTGCCCTTATCGAGGTGATAGCTTATACCAGGCGCCTTCCAATCAACAATTCTTTAAATATTCCCTCATGAATTTTGCATACCACTGGAAAACTATGCTGGGTACCTACCCATTTTTTTATCCACTAGTTGAAAACGTGTCTGTATCAAATCGTTCATACCAGTGAAACAGCGCGAACTTGCGAAGTCAGAATAAAATTATTACTATTATTATTCTAACTAGGCAACCTATTACAGTAAATATGGTCGCATTTGTAACAATTTGATTTTGACCGTATACTGGCATGCCTCATGTAACACACTGTCACTTAAGAATAAAGATTATCATTATCATTACTAGTGACAAAACTCTAGTGCTAACAGTTAGTCTTGTCACAAATTCACAGACCCTAATCTGAGCACACTTAAAATTAGAATTGATGTTTTTACTAAGGCGTCTTTACTCCATTTACTTTTATTTTTTTGGTTGATACCCTGACACACTAGATATTATTTTGTCTTTCGTGTTTTCCTTGTTCACTTACATGAAAATTATTCTTGCTCTCTTACGCTTTCCCATTTTTACACAAAATGTTTTTCCACACATACCGAAGTTAATTGACAGCTCATAATCATTTTGTCTACACCACGTATATATCGATATTTGATGACCCCAGTGTGCTTTATAATATTCACTATTTTATTTTATGTTTTTATCGCTCCCAGTCAACGCACATTTTCTATATCCCAGCCTGCAATTATATTATAAAAGTAAACCCTTGTACGAAGCCTCTCAAAGACTCACAATCATACTGTTAGAGTGTAACGTTTTATTTTAGACGCATTAATCCCAAACATGTCTACACGATCTCCATTAAAATCCAGGATATCAGATCAGACAAAACTTGATCTGGAACGGAACATCTGAAACTTTCAGTTATAGCCTGCATGATGTTGATGGATGTAAAACTAATTTTGGATGGATGTTTAGACGTCAAACATCTGAAATGTATTTATAGATGTTTCGTTCTCTGTAGCAATAGGAATATTATTGGTTGAACTTTTCACAAGTTGTGTTACGGTTGTCCATAATAGTAGCGCTACTCATGAGGAATGTGGTCCCATAATAATTTTTTGTTCTCAAATAACAGCATGTTACAAGAGGCATGTCAGTTTACAGGCTATATCAAATTGTTACAAATGAAATCACACTTACTGTAAAATGTTTCACGGTTAGAATAATGATGAGTCTTATTGTGACAGCATGTTTATACCACTTGATCGACAGGAACAGTTTGATACAACCATATTTTCAACAAATGATTACAAATAGAGTAGATACACAGTAGAGTTCTTTGTTGGTTTGCATAATTCATGAGTTGATTGGCTGAAAAGTGTTGATTGGTAGGCGCTTGATTAATAGAGGTTTATTTAGCGCTTGGTCCGAACATTCGATGCAATATCAACATCGGGATTTCGCTACTCAAAACATTATTCTTTCTAGCCAAAAGGTGCTTACATTGAGATGATTCGTTGATGTAAATTAAGTGAAGCATGTCCAGGAACCCTAGCATTTTTTTATGTTTGTAAAGCGTTGCTTGAGTGTCTCGACAGAATAGCGACCTCAGCATAGTTTTGGAAACATGAACCACAGAAGTAGCAAGCGTATAAGAGCAAGCTCAGTGTTACTGATTAGTCGTCTCATCAGTCTAAAGAGCCGAAAGCAAACAAAATGTTCTGCCCAACAAACATCGGTGGTTTGAAGTCATCGCCCACACAATCAATGTTTGCTGGTCATTAACTCCACCCTCCATCCTTTTGTGTTGTTAGGGTCATGTTAAATGTTTAAAAGAAACTTTTGAGATCTACTTGGTACTCTCTGTCTCACATCCTGTTGAGAAACACTATTTCTGAAATTTCTTTTCACAAACTTGTCTGGCTGTTACAACTTATGAACTATGGGTTAGGCATCAATGCTATACAGTTATGGAAAAATAGTAAGGATTTTCAAACAAGATACAAGCATTTAGAATGTAGTGGGGGCGATGTACTTAACTAGCTAAGCAGGAGATATAAAGAGTATCACGGTTAAAAGTTGAGCAATATATAACACTAAGGGATCAAGGTAAGTCAATAGCGTGTGAGAACAGTATAGTTGATAATAGGCAATGTGAAACTTACACAGTTGTAAGTGTTGATAAGGTTGCGCCCAGGAGAGTATAGTGCATTCTAATCAACCAGTTTACAGTTGAACAGTATCGATCGACCCAGTGAATAGAGTAACCTGTCTATTGAGAGGGTAAAAATAACTAAATAATACGCAGCACTGAGTTCATTGTGTTTAAAGTGTATGCAGAGCTAATAATATGGAAGCAGTGTGTGGAGAAGTTAAGGCTGTGCGAATAATGCACTCCAAGATCAGTTACAGATGTGAGTTTGGGCAATACATTCCTGTTGAGAGTGAGACGTGTCTCCGAAACACATCCAGCCACATTTCTCAGTATTAAGTTCAAGGTTCCATTGCTTACACCAGACATCTACAGTATTGAGTTCGTGCTGGATTGTATGCAACAAGTTTCCTAAGTCAGATTTGCTAGTTTGATAAATCACTTTTAGATCATCCGCATAGAGGTAGGTTTTACCAGTGTTGAAACAACTGCATATGCTGTTGATGTAGATTATGAAAAGCAGTGGACCCAAAACACTGCCCTGCACAACACCACTGGTAATCGGTCGAGGTGTAAATGTATGTGAGTTGATTTTGGTTATTTGATATCCATCTGTGAGGATCGACCTAATCCATTGCAACAGGTGGCCTATAATCCAGACGGACTGAAGTCTGTTGATTAAGAGATTGTGAGGTACCTTATGGAAAGCCTTTCTGATATCATAATACAACACGATTACTAGTTGCTTTTGATAGCGCAGGCTGTTAACCTCATTGAAGAAATCTAACAGACATTTGCTACATGATCTAGTTCTAATGATGCCATGTTGTGAGGGGTCAATGTGACCTTCCCTGAGTAAGTGATCAGCTAGTTGATCTTTTATCACTTTCTCCATCACATGTGATATAACTGGAGTGATATTAACCGGTCTGTAGTTTTGGATTAAGTCTTTCGGTCCAGATTTATGTACTGGGACAATATGAGTCAACTTCCACGATTCGGGGTATGTACCAGACTCAAGGGATAAGGTAATATTTTTAAGCAAAAGCACTGGAAGGTTCGGTCCTGCCATTATAAAATGTATGGAAGGTATCTCATCCGCACCACAGCTGCCGTTGGGTTACGAGAATTTTAATTGCCACATGAATATTGCTAAGATCAAATTTGATGGCACAAATATTACGCATACTCCTATAGTTGGTGTTAGTATCAGGGATAGGAGATGTGTTCAGATTGAGGAGGAACCATGTACTAAACAGTTCGCAAATAACAGCTTCTTCATAATAAGTCTGTCCATCTTGTAGTATATAATGAATTTTGCGATCTGAGTCCTTTTTTATGCGTTTGTTAAGCAAACGACAGAGGTTTTGGGACTTACACGCAGTAGCGAGAGCATTATTTTCTTCGACTTGCCTACTCAATTCATGTTGATATTTTACACCTTCCAGTATAGCGTAAATTTGGTACAGAATGCTGAAGTCCTTAGATTTGCAATACGCCCGTTCTACTTGACGTAGTTTAGCGCTGGATTTATAGGTGATATAAGGAGTAACTGTTTTGAAAGACGTGTAGAGTCGGATAGTAGTGTCTAGAGCAGAGTTAATGGTGACATTGAATATATATAATTCATCAGAGAGTTCAAGACAAGAAAAAAACACAGTCCAGTCTGAGTGCTGAATTAGAAACCGAAAGCTGTCCCAGTCAGCATGTTTATAGTCTCTGTATTGAAAACGGTTTACTGTTTTAGATTTGTCACATTTAGCAAAAAACGGAATGGTGCAGAGGACAATTTTATGGTCACTTCTGTGAAACTTTCCTCAGACAGCCACAGATGTTGGGTTGCCATCGTGACAAAATATCAAATCGAGAATGTTGTGGTTTCTAGTAGGCAGGTGCACATGTTGTTGCCAACCATGTATGTTCAGGGCACCAAGTAAGCTACGAAAGCGTAGTGGACCGGAATGTGTCTGCCAGTTGATTCCAGGGAGGTTGAAGTCACCACAAATAATTTTGCAGGTGAATTTAAGAGAGGCAGCCCTGGCAGACGACTTACCAATAGCAACGTCAACCGATCGACGAGTGTTTGGAGCTCGATATATGCATACAACCAGTATTTTACATTCATGGGCGTGCACACTCAGCCATATCGAATCAGGCACTTGATTAAGAACAGTATCATAAAACATTTCTGCTTTGATGTCTCTAGATACATAGATGAGGCAACCACCACCCTTTTTAGATCCTCGGTCACCGCGAAAGAGTTCATAAGAGTCTATTAGAAGGTATGAGTCAGGGACATCAGAGGACAACCAGCTTTCAGTAATCAGGACAATGGAAGGATTGTTTAGAATTACTAGTGAGTGTAAGTGGGTTATCTTATTGATAACAGATCGGGAAATAATTAGCATTAGTGTAACATTGGATGAATACTCATCTTTCAGGGAAGCACGATGGGCATCTGGAGGGTTGTATGTTGTGTGTTCTGAAGACGGGCTGGAAGTAGGAATATAGGCTTGATTGTTTTGGTCAGTTAATTTGGGAGTGATATAGTTAGAGGGAGAAAGTTATTCAGAGACAGGCATGGTGACAGAAACATGTGAGGTAGGATATGATAAGTGTTGTTCGTCAGAGTTAACTGATGACTCCCAAAGAACAGATGAGGAAGTCGCTAGGGGGCATAAGGGTGGATCGTTTCGTAAGTCCATTGGATAAGGTATAGTAGAGTAAGTCGAATCATTGGACAATGTGAAAGGTGGTTTGTCAAAAGGACCAGACTTAAAGGTATTTCAGCTAGAAGGGGCAAACAGCAGCAAAGATCGATTGTCATCCATTACATCACAGAATGCAGAGCATGACTTCAAGGAGGGGGAAATATCGCCCTCAACAGCTGGAGGTAGAAAAACAACTCTGTTGAGGGAGTGAGCGTTAAGAAAGGGTTAGGTACATGTTTTGGAGAGACTGAAGAATTGCAAAAGGTATTTCGACTAGGGTGGTGTCTAGGAACATTAGGCGGATGCCCAAGCAGGCTAGTGTTACGAGTTATCTCAGAAACTTTAGGCATCCTTGTCTTTTTGTACGCAATCAAGGGTAAAGGCTTTGGGTTAGAAACGGGGAGGCGCCTACGGTTAGCGTTTAGGGAGGTATTTATGGTATGAGTGTCCGTATTTTCAGGAGTCCTAGGGTTTAATTTTAGAAGTAAAGTAGCGTCCCGAGTAGGAGAGATAGGGGGCAGGCATTGTTGTTTATTAGGTATTTTAAGTACTGAAGACTGACGGTTAGGGCGAGTAGCACGTCTGATCTGAGAATTTTGAACCACTAGGTCTGTCCCTTTATCTTTAGGACAATGTTTATGTATTACAGAAGAGCGATTGACCTGTGGTTTACATGATGATGGGCTTTTGACTACGGGACAAGTTGCAGCACTTTTGTTCAGGGGACAGGTCTTTGGACTAGTAGTCACTTTGGATCTGTTCTCCGTTTTAGGAGTGGTGGAGTTAGGTATTGTAGGGTTAATGTGACATTCGTGATTGTAGTTGTTACTAGTGCACGAATCGGCCGGCATAGTTGAAAGGCCATTGGTAATACGGCGTTATATTGTAGTTCTATCACGGATAATTCTAATCTTCTTAAATAGTGGAATGTGTTTAAGTACTGACTGACTAATAATGAAGTGATTAGCTTCCATGATAGTACTAAATTGAAGAAGAATGGAACAGGAAAATTTAGTCTGAACTTTGCGTAGCCTGCGTGCTACACACCAAGAACCGGACAATCCACACTCTTTAAGGAGAGTGTTTTTAACAGAATTGAGGCTAGCACTATCAGGTACGTTATAAACAATGGCATTCGGCATGCAGTGAATTCTTTTTAGCACTTCAGAGGATATGTGGTCAATTACCATTTCCTTTTTTTAATGATATCGAGATCAGGATTTTCTGGAACACTGACCAGGTATTTGTAAGGTAGTAAATCCTGAATGGTTAAGTTGATATCGAATGCACTTAAGGTGTCTTCAGGAATAATGGTAGCGAATCTATTGGAGTTCAGTTCGCAGCTGTCAAGGCGAGCAGGATGATGAGCAGACTTGCTACAAGTGTTTTCCCGTTGCTCAGTCTGCGTAAAGTCATCCGGAGTAATGAACATATCAGAAAGTGAACAGTCCAGATCAACAGTACTGGATTTCCTATGACAAAAAGGCCTAGGGTAGGGCAATGCCATCGACGTTTGCTGGTTTGATAAGATCAACGCTGACGATATGGACGCGACATTGCCCATCGACTTTGAACCAAAGTAAAATAGAGATTGGAAAGAGTGAAGCTTGTGACCATAGTGAAATGTCAGCATACATGCAAAAATAAACATGATATTGGTAAAATAAAATGACGGATAAACAAATATTCGGCCAATCATTAATTTGCATAATTAGTCATAATAGTTGTGCTTTTCTTCGTAAAATCACAACTTCAAGAAGCGAAATGTTAAACACTTATTCATATACGTATTATCTTCTCCCTCTTGAACCAGCTCTGCCTGATGCATGTCTCGAAATTTGCTAGTTTCGATTGCTGTCATTTACTCAAATCGCTAACTTATTTTTTCGCGCTTATTACCTCTGTTTCCTCTTCTTTTCCTACACTGCTGTCCTCTCAAAACAGTCTTCACCACCAATCACTAAATTAGAGTATCCAATTATTTAGTTGGTTCTGAAAGTTACATCTTGTTACTAGCAATAGAATTTTCTTGTTATTCTCCACATTACGACTAAATGATCTCGCGCCTAGTAACGTGTTAGTCTCCGGTATCCAGAAACCCTACTGCCCTGAGATAAACTCACGCAAATCACGGGACTTACAAATTCATAAATAAGTGCTGACTGCTGTGCACTCCAGTTTAGACATTGCCGAATTCCTGAAAACGTACCAGAAGAACAAACTTCGAGCGCAAAGAAATCAGCTGGTTTATACTATCTCGTGAAAAGTATTGTTAATTGGTCGTAAAGTTTAAAGTTTAGGCGCTAAGACCAGTTTGTGCGCTACTTCTAACCACATGCGATGGATAATCAGCTAGAACTTAAAGTAAGACTTGAATATTTCCCTTTAAAGCAGGATTTGTAATCATGCTTTCTTAGGACGCATTTGAAGAATTCATGATCGCACCTCCCGGTTATCCAACAGAAGTTATTGACCTGACTAATATTGACGCAGATACAAAAGATATTTCACCAGCTTCGGTTACTCTTATTTCCAAAGAAACGAATAAAAGCACCTCAAAGGAACTCTCAGAAATAGAAAGCTCCTCTAAAAACATGAAAGGGACAAATATTTCTGAAGATGACGAGGATTTTGATATCGAAGATGAAAGCCTCATAGAACGCCTAATTGGTCTTACAGAGATGTTTCCGGAGTCAGTACGTCGTAGCGCTTCACTTGCCTTCAGTGCAACTTCTAAAGGCATTGTATCGGCCTATGCTATCAGTAGATCATTGACTTGGTTCGTGGCAAGCACAGCTACTGTATGTTTCCTACCACTCATTCTGGAGCTTGAACGAGTTCAAACTGAAGAGCAAGAGGCAGCTCAGCAACGCACAATGATGCTTGGCCCCAGGGCTGCAGGAAGTGGTTCTGGTTTGGCTGGATTCTCAGCCGCAGTTCCTCAACTTACTCACATAGAACCCAAGTAGCATCTTTGATCAATTCGTCCAAACTCTTGTATTCATAAACAAATAGAAATACCGTTACACACAAAACGATATCTAGTTTTCTGAATCATTCCTAATAATTTGCACGTTATCCTACTTATACTTTACGCTTAGTTAATTATCCTAGTTTATTATTGAATTCATTGCTTCGTTTGCATGTCTGATGAAAAAGAATAACGGAGAACTTTTAAATAGTAATGACCACCTTCGAATAATGTTACGGAATATACAACTGGGTGCTCTAGATACTTATATCCGAGTCTGTGAAGAATGTTTTGGTAACCCTCGACTCATTTTACATTCAAAATCTGTTACCTTGCTTATGTTGCGTTACTGGATAGTTGAATTACTTAAAATCAACTAATGTAAGACAGCAATCACTAAGACAACGCTGGTTTGGAAGTGAGTGATGCTGGAGTTAAGAAAGGAGTATTAGGTACGGATTGCAAACCAGTTGGTGAAACAGTAAATCTTGATCAATCAAGGTTGTTGGGATATGTGTTACATATGCCTAACCACCGACTTCCTCGACGAGCGATGCTGCCTAGTGTTGAAGTAGGCTGAGATTTAGGTGGGGCCAAACCAAAACATGGCACAAATCCATGAAATCACTGAGCATTAGACAGCCATGCTAGGAGGTGTAAACTACCTGGTAGGGTACGTTAGATAGTCGTAACCAATTGTTCAAAATCGCTTACGATGCCACAGATGTATACACTCTTTGTCTTCTCTCTAATTCTAATCTGCTGAACACCTAGTGACCTTTTCTTTTAGATTTATTTCACTGCGATGTACTTTAATCATGTATTCGATCCGTGATCTTTTTGATTACCGTTAGTACTGCTACAACCTCTACTACTATGGAATTTGAATTGATTAATTGTTCTTCTACGGTGGTATGGTAACTTGGACTGATTTACATATGTGCCAAGTTCTATATTGTTGCTGAGTGACTGATCAGCACTCACGTTGGTGGCTATATCAGTAAAGTTGACTAAAGTTGTGACTGAAAGACACATACAACACAGCTTCGTACGTACGTACATCAGTTCAAGTTGCCATACCGCATTAGCACAGAGACGCAATTGTCAGTCCAAATCCAATAGTGGTAACGATAGTAAAAGTAATAAATGTCATAGATTATGTAATACTACATACAAAAAGAATTGGTTAGCTGAATAAAGCTTGAAAAGGTAGCAGGTCACTATCATTAAAGACATGGAGAAATGGTGTTGCGTAACCAGTTGGGAGTAGAGTCACCATGGCACAGCAAAATTAGCAACGTTTCTTTCGTGTGGGTCGATTTGGTTTGGCTTCAAAAAAGTGCAATGAATCCGAATTTTTTTCGCTTATTGATTGTCTCGAAATTGTTTTGGAAATGAATGTCATCTCCCATATCAAGCAGATGACCATACTAAACGTTTTTCCTCTTCAGTCTCAACCGTGTGCTCGGAGACAGACGGTAACCCTTCAAGTATCTTTTATTACTTACTTGTAAACTACCAGACATATGAAAATTATACAGGATAGGAATTAATTAACATTTGACTATCTCAAACAACAACCCGTTTAATGTAGGCGTCATTATTTGATATTTTCACTTAGCATACTTCCTAAAACCTGAATTGCATTCACGACTTTCGAAATCCTACAGAAATTTTAAGATTATTAATTTTTAACCAGTACTCTATCAAACAATGAAGAAGATATATCCACTCATCTATGGTAAATATTATTTCTCACAATGGTTTTGTAATCCTGTCAAGAATGGTTACAGTAGTCTTGAACTCTTTATAATTTTGTAACGTATGAAATGGCGATCCAAAAAGACGATCTCACCAACTGATAACTTTGAATGAAAGACTTTCTAACCGAATGACTGGTAAGAAGGAATGATTTTACTCAGCGAGGTGGTACATTTGTAAGTGAAACGTAAAAGTATATTGCATATGGAAATATAACTTAATAATAGGAATGATTATTGAACAAATTCCATAAACTTCAACTACAGGTGTTGGAGATACTCTAATCTTCAACAGTCAATCCTGATGATAACTAACTATACTAATAAGAAAAGCCGTTTGCGACAATACTCATGTCTGGGGGTGCTTCATCGAGTCGCTTTAATAACCAGATAAGCGCATACTTTATCGCCTGTATAACCGTTGTCGTTTATCAGCCATAGTAAGTAAATATGGCCAATTCATTTGGCCTCTGATTTACCCGAGTGACTCAAAAAAGCAAAGCAGCATTACCTCAAAAAATAAATCGTAATATTATTTCTGATAATAAGATATATTTACAGTATTCAATTTTACAAGTAACATCTTTTTAATTATCCTTTTTTTAATGCATTCGGTTTATTTAACTTGTGATTCGGTGTCCAATGTCCCAAACTTTGATTAGCATAATAATCCATTGGATAGGCTTCAGATAAATCTTTAGGCCAAAATACTTGTTCGTTTAGAGCAACAAATGCTTCATATGGCGTGAGTAAAGGTTTAGTAAACTCAACACCCCAATCAATACTGAGACGAGGGCATGCAACCTTGAAGCAAAACCAAAAAGAATATAAAAAAGAAGCAACTTTTCAAGGTCCATAAGTTTATGTAATAACTGCAAAATATTATTTGATCAATAAGGATATTTAAAATCGGAACATCAGAGACTTGGAGTAGGCAAATAACGTTGTGTTCGATGAGAGTACTAGAGAAACTTGAAAATATCCATACAATATAACTGATAATGAATGGTTGGCTATATTTATCCTCCTTTAAATTCAAAATATTGCTTCAGGACTGGGATGAATCACAACACAGTTGGACCATAGAGACTGAACTAATTATAGTCAGTTGAGATGACACCTTTACTTATCCTGGAAATTTCCTACGCCCTGTAGGGGTGATTAATGAAGTCCCAGTATGGTTACGAAACAATCACTTGGTTTTTGAGCAGTCTTGCCAGTGAAGGTATCTTCCCAAAACATCGCGTTTCGAATTGCCCATCTTATTAAGTGCCCCAACTATGAAATCAAGTAAGTTTAATGCTTAGAACATTTGAAGATTATCATACGCATGTCAATCAGACAGTCATTTGCAACGCAGAACTACATACGTATGTACATAAGTTCATGTTGCCATACCACATTATTAGCACAGAGATGCAAATGTCAAATCAAATTCCACAGTGATAAAGATAGTAGAGGTATTAATGGTAATGAAGAAGACTAGGGTTCGAAGATATTATTCAAGAAGTATAATTAGGTGAGATAAGGTTAGAAAGACAAAGGTAGATGTGCTGACGAATCCAGAAGATTAGGATTTGAGAGAGCTCAAAGAATGGATGCACTTGCGCAATTGCAAACGATTTTGAGCTATGTCGTTGAAAGTCTCTAACCATTTTGGTGACTTTCGTCTCGCGGTCTCCAACCACGTACTGTCTACACTTACCAACATGACTCAGTCCACTTGTCGGTGACTTCATGGATTTGAGCCATGTTTTGGTTCGGCCGCCACTAGCTTTGTTCCGACCAACTACTACACCACAAAACATAGCTCGTCGAGGCAGTCGGTGGTTAGCCATACGTAACACATGTCCCAACCACCTCAACTGATGAAGTTTCAATACTTCATCAATTGATCTGCCATCCTTACCTAGTACTCGTTTCCTAACGACAGCATTGCTTACTCAGTTGTCCCACGATATACGAGCAATGCTTCTTAAACATCTATGATCGAATACTAGTAACCTACGAACATCTTCTACTCTTAACGGCCATGTTTCACAGCCATATAGGAGAACGGAGCGAACTGCTGCGCAGTACACCCGTCCTTTGGTTAGCGAACGGATATCACGCCTACGCCATAAGTGACGCAGGTTGGCAAAAGCCAATCGAGCTTTCTGTATCCGCGCTGAGGTTTCGTCAGTCGCCAGGCTATCAGCGCTGATGAGACTCCCCAGATAAGTGAAGCGGTCTACACGTTCGACTACTTCACTCCCTATCACAACATAGGCATGTACAAATAAAAGCCTGTAAAACGAAAAGTTAAAGATACCTGGATCCAAACATCGACTTGTTCGTCAAAAAGTGCTAATTTACTTGGAAGAATTTCAGACAACAATATTATGCAGTAAGTCTTTCCAGATTTTTCCAATTCTGTTTGAAGTTGTTTCACAACGGCTGGCGATCCTTGTTTACCAAGCGTACCTGTATTTTAATGACAAACAAAAATAGTTGAATGTTTTTGAGCTTAGAAAAAATAAAATGGTTGGTGAAGATTTAGTCAGTTAGAAAATAATAAGCGCTGAAAATTACAGAAAAGTTGTTGTAATCAAATAAATATTTGGTAAATTTACCTCGACCTCACACGAGATCAAACGCAAATTTTCTAGGTGTGAAATTCTCATTTAAGACTTTATATTATTTGGTAGTCAGGGTTCATGCCATTTTCCTAGTATCTTATTGGTTGAGTTAATTATCGACAAATTGACTGTGTTCTTATTGGTTGGAACACATTTCTCCTGCTTCACGACTGATTGTTGTCTTGTTAACCTGAATGTGAAGCTTAAATTTAATTAATTACGATTTATTGTAGAACCAAAATTATAAACAATCGATATAAATATCTAAGAGTAACCAAGACCGTCTTCTAACTTAAATGGAGCTCGGGTGCGTTATTTAGGTAGATTTGACCGCTATTTCCAGAAAATCTAACACTAGGTTTCGTAGCTTTTGGTTGTTCAGTCATTAGGTCAGAGATTGTTAGCTTGGACAAGATTGATTCGGTAGAATGTGGTTTCGGAAGATACTGAATATAAACACCTGTGTAACCAACACGACAATTATAAAGGCAAAGATAATAGTTTACTAACCTAATATAATGCCAAAATTCACAGCGCTCCTCGCGGTGTCAATAGCTTCTTTCCGACGTTTACGCATTTCTTTATGATCATAGTATTCACGCGTAAATGATTTATCATAAGGATCATAACGATAAGCAGCTAACAATGGGTTAGATATCATAATAGATTCGAGATGAAAGCGACCATCACCTAAATAGATTAAGGCATCAACACCTTCTACCTATTCGAGAATCAAAAAATTTATATAAATATGGTTGGAATAGCGATTAGCATTGTGAAATAAAAAGTAAGAATAGTTACAAAGTAAACTATTGTCAACATGTGGTTCTATGATTTAATCACTTATAGTATGATCATTGGTTCTCGATTTCGGAAATCGCCTTCTCCAACTTCGGTTGAAAATGGATGGATAGTATTGTTGATAAATTTAACTACACCCGTGGAAAGCACTCTCTTTATGAAGCCTACATAACCTGCTCCACATCAGTAAGTTAACTTGTAAATTCATATTGATGCAGCTCAGTGTGACAGTTTGTCCTTAACACATTCACAAAACATTGGGCGGCTGGATGGGATGATGCGAATCTTAGCCACATAGAAAGTTTTCCGCAAAAAGATTCTTTACAATGTCTAGCACTTTATCTTTCTTGAACTCAATAGGATAATATCAGATCACCCTGTGAATTCTGGCCCATCCGACAATCCTTTCAAAGTCATTTTCACAGTCACATGAGTTGGTTCAAAAAATAAAGCAGATGAATAACTTGTACATTGCAAAGAAACTGACAGTCCATCATTTCAAACCTGATCTCTGTGTGGGCGGAAGAGACATATACAAGCCATCATTCTTTCTTGGTCCTAACACTTCATGAACGGTAATTAATTTTATTTATTCCCAATCTTCCTAATTTTGTTCATCTGTTATGATCGCTTTCATGTTTTTAATTTGCTTCTCATCATTAAGTGAACAATAATCATATTCACATTTTATTATCACTCTTCAATTTTTGGTTATTGAGCGATTTTCTTCGACATACAAAATGATACAGTCTTACTTCTATTTCTTAATAGACTTTTAACTGAAAATTAATTATAAATACGATTGCACCACTTAAGTAAATGATATCATCCAAAGGAGAAATTTCCTTCGCTAGATTGTCTTAATGTTTTCTTCAATAACACTTTGAGCTACTTTTGTTATCCTGAAATGAATTAATGAAAACAGACGACAGTAGTCATACAAGTGTCTATACTGGCAGATAATGTGAATTATCCAACCTAAATGAAAATATTGATGTAAGTTAATGCATTGACACAGTTGTGAGCTCAATTCTTTTTTTAAAAACCGTAAATTGCAACCACTGGAAAATGGAAGGGATCAACTTTTACATAAATGACACATAAACAACCACTAAGGTGAGCAGTAACATGGTGTGATGAGTGTTTCTAGATATAATAATGCAGTTAGGAGAAGAGGACGGAATCGTTATGAACTAAAATGATCAGATATCACTTGAACGATTTGCTAAACAATTTTATCTACTTTCAAAATATTGCAGCAGTGTGATAAAGAGTTTATCAAAACCAGACAATTTTGACGATTGACACCGAAATGATACAATGGAATTCATTGAATAATGTACAGGAGTAAGTAAATAAAGTAAACTGAATGTAAAAATTTTTTAGCCGAACTAATGATGTTCTAAGCCAGTTGTTCTATTCATTTTGAAGATAATTTCTTTGGGTTATTCTGCCTTTATCATACACATTTCTATTTTATTTTATTTAGTTCAAACAAATATTAGGTACAAACAGGCACCAAAATATGTATGCGCCATGCAACAAAAATAAGGTTGAGAAAAGATAAACGAACAATGGTGAGTATAACAAAAAAATGATGGACAGAAATTAATGTATGGGAATGAAATCATAGTGATAATAGTGGAAGGAACAAATCAGTCAGGTAAAATTACTTTTCCCTATGTAAAGAAAATGAAATTAAATTAGGTTACAGCAAGACCCCCACTTGCTTCAATTTTGAGCCGTGCCTGATAATGGCACAAGCCACTAAGTTACATCATCTCTAGGACCACAACACGGGAATTGTGAAGTACCGACAAATGCCAGTTCTTTAGAACTTCTTTTCATCCCATGATACCCACCATATCATACACTGACCACTTGTCTGCTTTTTAAAACCAGTCCCAAGGTTGGAAAACAATGCACAATATGGAATTCGCGACGATGACATCCATAGTACATATCAGAGCTACCAAAGTCGGTGTCTCAAGATGATAACACCAACTGAACTATCGTTGCTGTGCCCGAACACACGTTACTGAACCTCTACATTATCAACATCGTGTTGCCACTGAATATTAGCAATTGTCCGTAGACAACGGTGATTTAACACAAGAGGTCTATTAATATCTTCAACTCAGAGAGACCAGGTTTCACAAACATCGGGCAAAACTGATCTCGACAGTCAGACTAACATCCGGACTGCAACAAAGATAGCCCTGGTCGATAGAAGTCACTATGGCTTTCATTACAAATAAACAGATTTCGTCACTTACACCACCACCAGCACACACATAACTACTCAGATTCGAGAATTTCTCAACTACCTCTAACTGTTCACTACAAAGAGTGAGTGTATGTATGTACAGGGTCCTGATAGTCTTGCAAAAGTACTTTGCACTTAGAAGACGAGAAGTACATGCCATAACTATGGACGCTGATTAGCAACTGACTATGTGAAGATTGTTAGGCTTGGAAATTATCTCACAGTAATACAATATCATCCGCATACTCAAAGTCGAAAAGTCCTCCCGGTAACAGATCCACACCACCATTACCTACATTCATCAGAGCTGTCTCCAGAACGTTGTCGATGTCAAAGTTGAGGAAGGATGGTGGGACTAGAAAACCCTACTTAACTTAACTTCTGAATAAAACAATACAGAGAGGTAGTTGCATACCCTCACTCTGCCTAAGGTTTGTATGTAGGGTCTTCAGGATGTTTATGAACTTCTCAGGCACACACTTTTTCAATCGACAATCAAAGAGAACGGTACTGTCCGAAGAATAGGCGACTTTGATGTCGAGAGACAACGGTCGTTGACCAGCGGTGTGATGTTTTAATAATCGGCGGAGGGCGAAGACATGATCAATACATCCCTGACAACAACGAAAACCAGCCTGCTACTAGTGGGTTTAGAACAGTTGACGAAGCATGATGGGAGCCAATAATTTGGACACAATCCGTAGTAGACTCATCCCCCGATATTTGTTACATAGATGACGTGAACCTTTATCAAGATAGGGATAACTATCGACTCATCCCACGATGTTGGAACGTTCTCTCGTTGTCAAATGGTTGTAAACAACCCAGTCAGTCTCAATCAGGTAACCACCAACGCCAGATAGTACTACGATATCTATTAAACACTTTCCGGAGGTCACTTAACTAGTGGTTGGTTGCATCCAGGCTGTGATCTGTTGGGGCGTAGGTGGAACTAATGAAAAGCATCGTTTTTCACACCGGTTTCCTCCCACTCTGGTGAGCCTATCTAATGTAATAGAATATAAGTGACCATTAGTAAGGACTCAGTCGATTAGCACTGTTTCTGCTCTAGCGCTTGGTGCGACACCAACGCCAGCAAGGCCAGACAAACGCACACGGAACATGCTTTTCGAAGAAACAGAGTGAATGCATAACACGTCAATACAGTCTAAGAAATGGGTCTCGAACAGACAACAGATGTCGACGTTAAGAATTTCTAAAGACATTGCCAGTATGTGTGCCTCAACACGCATTTCTGACCACCTTAAGCAACAATGCAAGCATGTTCGGGATGCGGTTTTCCCCCTCGAAATGCAAAATGTTGTTGCAGAATTGGCTTGTATCGGCACTTGAACTAGTGATAGGGGGTAAAGCAATTGAGCATGTTGACCGTTTCACTTATCTTGGGAGTCTCATCTGTGCTGATGGCCTGGTGACTGACGAAATCTCGGCACGGATACGGAAGGGTAGACCGACTTTTGACAACTTGTCACTTATGGCGTAGGCGAGATAACCATTTGCTGACCAAAGGATGAGTGTACTGCGCAGCAGTTCGCTCCATCCTACTTTATGGCTGTGAAACATGGCCAGTCAAAGTAGAAGATATTCGTAGGTTAATTGTTTGCGATTATAGGTGTCTCCGAAGTATTGCTCGTGTATTGTGTGACAACCGAGTAAGCAACGCTGTTGTTAGGAAAATGGTACTAGGTACAGATGTCAGATCAATAGATGAAGTATTGAAACTTCATCAGTTGAAGTGGTTAGGACATGTGTTACTAATGCCCAACCACCGACTGCCTCATCGAGCTATGTTTTGCGGTGTAAGAGTAGGTTGGAAGAAAGCTACGGATCACCAAACCAAAACATGACATAAATCCATGAAATCATTAACAAGTGGACTGAGTCATATTGGTGAATGCAGACTACGTGGTTGGGGTCCGCGAGATGATAATAATCGATGGTTAGAGACCTTGAACGACATAGCTCAAAATCGTTTGCAATGACGCAGGTGCATCCACTCTTTGTTTTCTCTCAAATTCTAACCTGAATTCCTCATCATCTCTAACTTTTTCTTTCTAAAGTTATCTCACTGAATCACACTTCTTCAGCAGTATTTTTGATCTTTGATCTTCTCCATTACTGCTAATACTTCTAGTATCTCTACCACTATTGGATTTGAACTGAGAATTGCACCTTTATGCTAATACGGTATGGCAACTTGAACTGATGTAATTACGTACGAAGTTCTACGTTGTATCTGTTTGTCTGTCCACTTAAAGGGCGGAGCTAACATGTTAAAAACTTCCCATAACGTCAGAAGTTGCAGTCCTACAGTAGCCCGTGACCGACAGAAGCTTCATATGCCATTTGTTCCATCAGGATGCTGGAGCCCACGCGCACCACTGGTTTGGAATTAGGATTTTCCAACCTCTCTAGGTGGGTCCTCTATACCCGCCAACCGGGATAAAGCACTGGAAATCCGCCTTTGGTCCTCTCAGTTTCGTAAACAACCTCCTGCAAGAAAATGTAGTGAGCAGGGCTTCCTTTGAATGTTCGATGATGCATATTCTCAATAAATGTTAACGGGTGTTAATATGTCGTCCAAAAATATGTACCACTATATGCTGTGATCGAATATTAAATATATTGTGTCATGCTTAACATAAACAAGCACCAAAAAACAAACACTATTCTAAAGCTCACTTTAGGAGATGTACACCCAAGTATTTCACCAGGAGACAAAGGAAGGCACTGAGGAATAGTTACTGAGTAACCGGCTTCTAATAATGGTTGTTTTGCAGCTTGTAAACTTGTAACAAATTGTATGGTAGAAACAAGGGCTAAATGGGAAGATTTTTCGAAGTTAGCCTTTATACTATCGATGAAATGAATGATATCAATTTGAATATCAACAAACACGTATCTGTGCACGTATAGATAAGTAAAGAAAAACAGAAACTTTACTGATTACTTTAGAGCAAACCTGGTAAATACTTCAGACTATTGCGGTGATAAGCAGAGAATAATGAACACCAAAACATCTGCTTATATTTTCGAATACCTGGATGCGATAAACGATGATCAACATAAGATTTGCCTAAGAAATAAGAAAGATGACTTGAGGGGCACCCAGTATATCCATCGTGAACTGGAAAATTGTAGTTTACTACACAATAAGATCATATCGTTTACACAATCAGGGCATAGGGTCATTTTTTAAAGCAACACAAACTATGTTCTTCAGGGCCGCTTTCAGAATGCCAGTAGGGAGCACTAGTCGTTGTTACTGTGTACAACGGACCTCGTAGTAATTCACTAGTAAACAGTAGAAAATTATGTTCCTGAATTCTTTGTAAAATGGATGATGGATTTGGAGATACATTCTACTTGGAATCAGTAAAAACGTACAAAATTTACGTCGTTATCCCTACAATTACCAGATCACGTGCATAAGTGGTGATAAAAATCCAGGAATAAAAAA
The DNA here is from genome assembly GCA_944470395.2 of Schistosoma turkestanicum. Classification (NCBI taxonomy): domain Eukaryota; kingdom Metazoa; phylum Platyhelminthes; class Trematoda; order Strigeidida; family Schistosomatidae; genus Schistosoma; species Schistosoma turkestanicum. Next base: position 19,919,667 of record OX103976.1, on the reverse strand, counting down.
GTGCTTTGGTTGATGCTAATCAATGATGAATAATATTTTCATGTCAACTTATATGCTAAGAATATACATATACGTGCAGCTAATTATGAAATTACGATACTATCAGCTGTAACATTTTATGATTCAGTAAGTATCTAACAGTCGATCATGTCACAAATGATAACTATTACGTGCTCATACGGACGGTATGAACTGGTTGTTTGGAATAATGAACACATTTAACACTAGGGACAGATAGAAAAGCGTGGACGTGGTTGCTAACAAAAATGTACCTATTCTGTGATCAGATATTTCAGACACAGGAAATAGAGAAGAGGATGGAAAAAAGACTACAAACAGTAATATAAAGATTAGAATAAACTAGAGATTTGTTCCAGGATTAAAAGTATGAAGTGACATAATTTTCATGGATACAGGGAAGGTCAACTACGTATCTGCTTCATTGTGATTGGTTGTAGCATACAATTAACGACATAAAACCGGGGATGCATTAATACTAAGCATGAGATTGACATCAAAACATTTTTAATTCATTAGTTACAAATAAAAAGCAAAAACTTACAGAACGGAAATAGAATCCAATGGTATTAAGCAACTATGACCATAATGTACAAGTAAGTCAACACCAAGTGCTTTTGCATTCAGTTCCTCAACACAACAAGCCCCATAAGTCACATCGCCCAAAATCACCACATCAATATCTTTAATACTGTCCTCAGAACCTGAGGATTCGCTTGTACGAATAAAGTAATTTCGAATGATTTCAGAAATCGGTATTGCAAATATGAGCAAACCTTCTGGCATTTGTAGAGCAATTCTTCTGGCTCGAAGACAACGTATACGCCATATAGTTTTATGGATCTCAAAATTATAGTGAACAGGCAAGCACTCTGATATAGATTTATTTAATAAAGCATCATCTAAAAGCCAGTCTGGTATTTTCCATGGGAGAATACGTTTGGCTGGCATCTGTAATTTCAAATACAAGATAAATTTAAATGTGAATGGAACATTATTTGTAGGATATTTAGTAGACATTAGGTCCATATAATGCAAGAACTTTCATATTTATATGGGGTTATAAGCCATATATTTATACTGCGGTTGTGAAAGCACTACTGACAATGTGAGAAACGAAAACATTAGACAGGACAAATTAGACTGCAATAAAAGTAGCTGGTTAAAAGACAAATGTATATATATATACCTCACAAACAAGTCCAATATTTACTTGTAAACATAGCACATCTTAAGTAGATGACTGTTTCACACCTTACGTGGATATATAGGTATATATTTGACGACCCTGCAATTAACCAACGGGATTACAAAAAGATCTTACATGCAAACCACATACGGACGTCAAATGGATTCTATAATTATAGTGTATAAACATTTCGAAGAAAGTAGACTCTTTGAATCCGTGTGATATATAACCCAAATAAACTTTGAGGCTACTTAAAAATTATTTAGCAACTTTAAGGACAATATATTGCCAAGTATTATTTCGTTAATGTCAACGTGCAACTTATCTACCGTCGTACTTCAAATTTCGTGCAAAGTACATAAGGTGTCCAATATCCAATATCTTTTTCACGAGCTATGGTAAACCAATTTGATTTCTTCGCACTCGATTCTTGTTCTTTCGGTACAGTTCCAGGTGTCCGGTAGTTTCCAATGGATGGAGGTCTAGCCACTCGACTGTCTAATTCTAGTAAGTTGGCAGTTGGTTGTGAGTTTGTATATCTCGGGATTTGAATGAAAACGTTTGTTTCAGGACAGTAGGGTTTCTCGATACTAGCAGCCATCACATTACCAAACCGGAGATCAGTTAGTTGTAATGTGGAGAGTTACAAGGGTAATAAGGATAAAATTATAATGCTAGTATGAATAAAATTTAAGAACTAAGTAATATAAAGTTGAAATTAGTTTATTAATTGGTAGTGAAGATTGTGAGAGAGGACCGTAGAGTAAGCAAGAGAGAGGAAACAAAGATAAAAGACGAAATACGTTAAGTAAGTGATCCGAGGAGATGGCAGGGATAACAACTAGAAGGTCTCAAGAGATGCATCACGATCAGGTTGTCCAAGAGGGAGATGATAATCCGTATGTGAGTACGTGCTTATCGAGTCTCTTCTTAAAGCAGTCCACTGGGAGGGCTGTGGTCAACTCGGCAGGTAGGGCTTTCCAATTTGCGACGACTCGCAATGACGTAAAAACACTAAAGGCTTCATTCGATGAAGTAGATCGAATAGTCACTATAGGTGGATTGCTCACACTTTCTGTCTCTACTATCGCTGCCACTACTACGATTCAGATGACTACTATCTTCATTGCTAGTCATAGCATCCGGAAGAGAAAGAAGTTTACTCTTCTTAATCGTAGTAGCATCATGTCGTTTCTCCTGCTTCTCACTTTGGGTAGCAGTATGTGAGCGTAATGTACGCCCGCTTCGATGTCGATGAGTGTCTTTCGATGTCCTTTGATCACCATTACCCGCAGGAGTATTATCAATACTATTATCCTTAGTAGCCGCAGCTGTAGTAGTAGTAGTACTCTTCCCATGACATCCATGTTCAGTGTCCCACTCTACTCGATCAACATTACTTTCCTTAAAAGGAATGCTCTTCACCTCATTCGTCTTATCACGGTTGGTAGTGCTCATTCCGATACTTGTAGTACAAGTCAATGATGGTGGAGTGTGACAGGTGGACAATTCCATGCTCGATTCCTCATACTGAATATTCAACACAACAGCATGTCCGTGAAACCTAGATGACTCATCATTGCACCCAGGAAACTGAATGTTAGTGACTCGATCCAAGATATTTATGTCTCTCTTAAGCATACAGGGGTGCGATGACGTTGTGAACTTCCAAGTGTGGGCGCACGTACGTCTTAAATAGGGTTAAAAATAATTTCGGGGTGATAGCACCAAGCTGTCTTCGCATAAAGTGAAGAGTCGCATTTGCCTTGGCTGCATCTCCTACATAGTTTGGACTCGTGCGGAGGCTTTCTGTGGTTATTAAACCAAGATCGCGCTCTGAGGAGACATTAGGGTGCGGATTTCCATTGAGGGTATAGATCGTTTGCATCATGTGAGGCAGGAGATGCATGACGTGGCAGTTCGGTTGGTTGAGTTTTAAACCGTTTATCCAGGTTTGAGGACTTCCCTTCCTTAGTCCACCTAGTGGCACTGCATACGTGTTCAGTCAGCTCAGAGCTTCTAATGGCTGTACCAAGTTGTCTTTCGAAGCAACCAGTCGGAGTTATACTCTGATTGCTGAGATTTAAAGATGGGGTATTGAAATCTCCAGCTAAGAGTATTTGGTCAAACCCCAGGAGTGGAAGCTGCAGTATTACCTCGATCAGTTTGCTTTTCTGGGCCTTAGTAACCGAAAGAGGTCGGTTGATCCCGCCAATCAATTATTCCGTGCCATTCGTGTAGAAACAACACCAACATGATTCTGTCACCTTCGTTAGTTGGGTGTCGTGTAGTCTCTGTGCTTTTAAGTAGCTATTTATATATATAGCCACTCCACCTCCACTTTGGTGTTCCGTATCGCTTCAGAAGAGTTTCATGCCTGGCAAGCTCACTTCTTCGTCTGCAATGTCAGAGGATAGCCATGATTCAGTTAGGATTATTATCTTCAGATCCATCTGAGAGCACATATTCCTAATTCCTAACAGCTTACCCTTTAGTCCTCTCACGTTGCTATAAAGGCACTTGGTGGTTTGTCTCAGCACCTGGTGCACTTCTGCCGCAGCATCCGTTGTCGGATTTTCAGAGAAGTTATTCAAACCGAATCGGCCAGTTCTGTGGGAACTGGCCTCTGCAGATTTTTTGCCTGCGCGGCGGATTCTGGTGAGTTGATATTTGTTTGTGAGTTTGTATGTCCTGCGATTTATCTGAATACGTTTATTTCGAAGCCGCAGGGTATCTGGATATCACGTTCCCAGGCAGAATATAAGTTAGTTGCAATGTGGGGATTATTAAGGAGAAAAGTCTCATGCTTATGAAGAGAAGATTTCAGAAATAAGGTAACAACGGATATTTTAGTTTATTAATGGGTAGTGAAAATTATGCGAGAGGACCGAAGTGTAAGCAACGGAGAGGAAACAGAGTTAATAAGCGAGATAGATTAAGTTAGTGATCTGGGGAAATGGTAGTGATAATAACTAGCAAGTCTTAAGACGCATCCGGCACAGCTTGTCCACGAGGGAGTTGCTAACCCGTAAGTGAGTACGTGTTTAACGAATCTTTTCTTATAGCTGTCCGCTGAAGGGGCTGCGACCAACTTGGCTAAGAGATCATTTCAAGTTGCAACGGATCTTAATGAGAAAAAGCGTTCACAATCCTGATCGTACGCTCATTGATGCACAATTTTTCGAAGATTATCAGATCACCTATGATTCTTGTACAACTGAGAGACAATGGTTCCAAGTGCTGCAGTCTATCTTCGTATTTGTTATCCTTCAACCCTATCACCCACTTCATTGCTCGCCTTCGCTCTGGATTCGAGAGATTTATGTATCTTCTAAAAAGAGGAGGTGCGATGACGTTGTGAATCTCAAAGTGTGAGTGCGGAAGGGTTGACGAATAGGAAGCGACGAATGAAGCTCGAGTTGTCACCGATAGTCTTCTACGTTGAACTGTACCAGTAGTAACGTGCCAGGTTTGCTGCTCGAGTTGTCGTTCCAAGTTTGTCTATCGGATTTGCGTGCCACACCACTGTGGCTCGTATGCAGAGTCTCAAGATTGTGTTCGTAGGGGTCCGGACCAGATTAAGCTGCAGACGTAAGACGGAACCAAATTGAGCGAAGGAGCCAGAAACGATGATACCGACCATTGCGAAACCAGATATATTCGTAATCAGAACATCAGCTGAGTGCATTGACAAGAGCGTAAGTGACCAGGCCAGCTTTCTCCAAGGTTGAATGAAGTCGACGGTATTAACAGGGCAATGGTTGGAGGCGTGGGCCCAGGATATAAAAATAAGGGAAAAAGAGAGAGGTGTAGCAAACATGCAGTATGAAGATAGTGTCCAATCGCTTATTCTTTGTTGATTCGGATATTGGTTGCGAAAGCGTATAGGCAGGCGGTAGTCTCGTGCGTACCTCGTGGGCCTGCAAGGGCGGCGTGGTGTGCTGATCTGGATGCGAGACCGGAGTCTCATCCGTAGATAGGGCAGATGACGCGTGCTTTTGACTGGGACGTGAGAAGGAGGTCTCTGATGCATCTAGCGTGGGTTCAGAAGGAAAAATAAGGATCACGCTAGGGAGTTGGACGAGTCCAGCATTAAATCTCGATTTACCAGGTAGGGCACTGTCATTGAAGTGTCCTGGTGTGAGGCGATCAATGCTGACTGTGTCCATCAACCTTGAAGGTCTTTTCGTGACTAGAGATCACGTGAAAAGATCCTTCGTAAGGCTGCTGAGTACCAAATCTACTAGTCAGAAAACTTGCGGACAGGTAAATAACTCTCGAGGGAGAGCGACCTGTCGATGTGAAATTCGAGTTCACACTAGAGGCAGTATTCGCATCTACGCAGACAGTCGTTGGACGTGCAGGTTCACACGCGTCTCGTTCAGTCCACGTCCAAAAGTGATAAATCTGGGAAAGAACGGTCCTATTTTAAATCAAAAAAGGATATACAGACAATTACCAAAACAATATAACACCTTCGAGTTTCTAATCACAACAATAAGCTCAGATACTGGAAGAATAAGTGCTTCCAGTTAGTTCCAACGAGCTGCTGCTAGAGTATAAAATCCAAAAATGGCAGTAACCATAATAAGCACCAATTTTAAACAACACATATATAGTTCAGAAGGAAAAATAGAAACTTCAATATAAGTACAAGATATAAAAATGATAAAATGATATAAATGATATAAAAAACGATATAAAAAATGACAAAATCCCAAAATGGTATTAAATAGAGTACCAAAATATCGAACAGAAAGAGTCAGTCATATCATAAAACAAATATATACATGGAGGGATTTTCCAAAAACAAAGCCTTCAAAATACATTCTACACCGGCCCGCAAAATCCCTCCATACAAGGCAAGCTCTTCTGATGTCTCAGCTTGTGGTTCACTCTCATTCCCTAATCCACACCAGAAGAACGAGTTGGACTTACAGCAGTACTCCTACCCGCCCTCCAACATGCATATGACTTATCAAGCTGACTATGTAGCTGAACGTTCCCATCAGGTGGTTGATTCCCCTATCTATCGTAGCATGAACTAAGGGTAGTATACATTTCATCCAGCTAACCCATCAGGTACAGTTCTAGGAACGATCTGTCTAGCAATATCAGGTGTTGCGAAAGCCGACCTAGATCTGTGAGACAACAGCAAGGAGGCCAAAATGAGCGCACAAAACTGATAGTTAACCTCGGTCAAATACCCTTGAGACAAGACACGACTGAATCAACCGCGCAGGCAAAAAATCTGCAGAGGCCAGTTCCCACAGAACTGGCCGATTCGGTTTGAATAACTTCTCTGAAAATCCGACAACGGATGCTGCGGCAGAAGTGCACCAGGTGCTGAGACAAACCACCAAGTGCCTTTATAGCAACGTGAGAGGACTAAAGGGTAAGCTGTTAGGAATTAGGAATATGTGCTCTCAGATGGATCTGAAGATAATAATCCTAACTGAATCATGGCTATCCTCTGACATTGCAGACGAAGAAGTGAGCTTGCCAGGCATGAAACTCTTCTGAAGCGATACGGAACACCAAAGTGGAGGTGGAGTGGCTATATATATAAATAGCTACTTAAAAGCACAGAGACTACACGACACCCAACTAACGAAGGTGACAGAATCATGTTGGTGTTGTTTCTACACGAATGGCACGGAATAATTGATTGGCGGGATCAACCGACCTCTTTCGGTTACTAAGGCCCAGAAAAGCAAACTGATCGAGGTAATACTGCAGCTTCCACTCCTGGGGTTTGACCAAATACTCTTAGCTGGAGATTTCAATACCCCATCTTTAAATCTCAGCAATCAGAGTATAACTCCGACTGGTTGCTTCGAAAGACAACTTGGTACAGCCATTAGAAGCTCTGAGCTGACTGAACACGTATGCAGTGCCACTAGGTGGACTAAGGAAGGGAAGTCCTCAAACCTGGATAAACGGTTTAAAACTCAACCAACCGAACTGCCACGTCATGCATCTCCTGCCTCACATGATGCAAACGATCTATACCCTCAATGGAAATCCGCACCCTAATGTCTCCTCAGAGCGCGATCTTGGTTTAATAACCACAGAAAGCCTCCGCACGAGTCCAAACTATGTAGGAGATGCAGCCAAGGCAAATGCGACTCTTCACTTTATGCGAAGACAGCTTGGTGCTATCACCCCGAAATTATTTTTAACCCTATTTAAGACGTACGTGCGCCCACACTTGGAAGTTCACAACGTCATCGCACCCCTGTATGCTTAAGAGAGACATAAATATCTTGGATCGAGTCACTAACATTCAGTTTCCTGGGTGCAATGATGAGTCATCTAGGTTTCACGGACATGCTGTTGTGTTGAATATTCAGTATGAGGAATCGAGCATGGAATTGTCCACCTGTCACACTCCACCATCATTGACTTGTACTACAAGTATCGGAATGAGCACTACCAACCGTGATAAGACGAATGAGGTGAAGAGCATTCCTTTTAAGGAAAGTAATGTTGATCGAGTAGAGTTGGACACTGCACATGGATGTCATGGGAAGAGTACTACTACTACAGCTGCAGCTACTAAGGATAATAGTATTGATAATACTCCTGCGGGTAATGGTGATCAAAGGACATCGAAGCGGGCGTTCATTACGCTCACATACTGCTACCCAAAGTGAGAAGCAGGAGAAACGACATGATGCTACTGTAGAATTCTTTTTGAATGTTATGTTTTTGGGAAAATCCCTCCATGTTTACATATTCTTGCCATGACCTGATGGACTTTTTCTCTTGACATTTTTGGTATTTTATTTGATTCCAATTTGAGATTTTACCATTGTATGTTGTTATTCTTTCCATATTTTGTACTTATATTGAAGTTTTTGTGTTTGCTTCTGAATTGTACATATATTGTTTAAATTTGATATAATATGGCTACCGCCACATTTTTGGATAGACGTGGTGGCTGCTGAGCTTAGTGTCACTTACTAGCTATTGTAATAGATACTCTACGGAGTAATTTAGTCCTGGAAGAAACATAAACATCGTAAGTCTCTGTATTTCCATTTTTTATAACAATAGAGACGGTTTTCTCCTAGAATTTTCGGCTTTCTGATTTGGCCGGGACGCGGATCTAGGAGAATCGTACCGGTGTGTTTCTATTGGACGCGATTAGGACAGCCGCCTGCGAAATAAATTCTACAGTCTGATGTTTGCTCTTCGTGCGTGAATTATACTTGGAAATATTTACCAGAACGAAACATTTGGAATTTAATCGTTTATTGTACTAGACTTCCTTGGAGGAAGACGTTGGAACTACGTATCATTAATTTTGAACTGAAATTTGGATTTATTCTATTTTGTATCGTTAACGTCTTTACTGGACTTTATTTATGATGTCAAACCGAAAAAAATCACACGTGAGGAGGGTGGAAGAGCTCGACGGATCACAGGGCTCTAGGCAAGTCGTTAACGATAAGCTTTTTATGGGTAACCCACATGTTATGTCTGATATTTATTATTGTAAGTCATCGATAGAGGGTTTAGAATTACCTAAGGTTGAACTTTCATATTTTGATGGAAGGTCTCGCGACTATTTTAAGTTCATACGACAGATAGAGACGTTTATAGAACCTCGAATCAAGGATGATCAAGTGCGTTTATTGTATTTAATTCATTATTGTAAGGGAAAAGCTAAAAATGCGATCGAAGGCTGTCTTATAATGGACCCACAGGCGGGATATAAGAGAGCTAAGGTTATTTTAAAACAGCTTTTTGGGCAGTCACATGTGATAGCGCGAGAAACCTTAGAGGACTTATTTAGAACTGGGAATGTCGAATTTAATGATCCCGAATCATTGACGAACTTGGCCATTAAAATGCAGAATGCTTCTTTAACTTTAGAACAGTTAAATTGTACAGCTGAACTTAACTCTATGACTACTTTAGAACGAATAGTAAGGCTCCTACCTCGTCGAATGCAAGCCCAGTGGGCAGAGCTAGTATTTAAGTGGGACGAAGAGGAGAGAGAGCCCAATTTTAACGAATTGACGGAATTTATTATGTCTCGTGCTAAGATAGCTGGTAGTAGGTTTGGAAGATTAGCTTATCAGGCTAAAACAGGAAATAATAAGGAAGCTACTAGTGGTCTGCGTGCGAGACATTCGGATTCTTCGTTTCTACCTAAAGCATACTCGGAAGATAAGAGAATTGTCAATTATATCACGAAGGCATACCCTGATGAAGTACGAGTACGTGACCGTAACGATGTAAATTCTCTTGATGCGTGTCCTCGTAAGAAGCCGGATGGTGTAACAGATAAGATGGCTTTTCTAAGTGTAGAAAAGAAAGAAAAAGGTGAAAAAGGTAGGCATCAAGATGGATCCGGAGTGTGTGACGATAAAAGCCTTTTAGCTGCTCGAAAGGCCTGGAACGGTAATTTGGATTCGAGTAATCAGAGGTTGGTGAGTTCAGCAAATATGAATAAAGCCCAGACAGGATTGACTGAACGGAATAAAGCTTATTTTCGGAACCCTTCAGTTAGGGTAAATTATATAACTGGACCTAGAGTAGCTTCTAGGATAAGTGATGGTGATACAGTAACGGTTAAGAAGCCTAGGAGACATGATGCTACTATTACTAAAAAGCCTGAACCTCATGCTCTTACGGATGCTACGATTAGCTATGGAAATAGTAGCCATCAGAACCTCAATAGTGACAGTGATAATAAGAATATAGAAAGTGTCAGCAGTCCACTTATAGGGACTAGTTTATCGACTTCATCGAGTGAGCCTCCTAGTGTTTCGACGCCATTGGACCTCGTCACGAAGGTTAAGTTGATTGAAGATGCACAAGGTTGTGCAGCTGTAACTGTTCCTATTACGGTTGACTGTCAGTCGAGTGATGATGAGAAGAAAATGGTTGATGGTAACAGACAGTCTACAGTGATGTGTGATGACGATGCTATTGTTGAGCATATGTCATGTGCCGCGGAAACGGATGCTAATGTAGAACGGAATCATTTAGACGTTGACAATAAACTGGATGTCACTGATGTGACAAATGAGTTACCGACGATGATGAACACTGTTCAAACCTCCTCTGCATCAGGAGATGGAAGGATAAATATTGATCCTACGTCATGCTACTTAAGGTCTTCTGGAGACGACGAAATGTCAAAATTGGAAATCTCACCCTTGCATATTAGTTATGGGTCAAAAACTTCTGTTGATAAGTTGGCATCACGGACTTCATGGTATCTGCTGATCAGAGCAAGTGGTGGTGGATTGGCGACTCGTCCCTATGATAGAGAATGTAGTCCTTGGATAGGATATGACCAGTTTTGCGACGCGTTGTTCATGTTCGTATGGGTTAATTGGGGAAGGTTTATACTACCGTTAGGTCATTCCACGATAGATAGGGGAATCAAGGGCCTGATGGGAAAGTATAGGTATCTAGTTAGCGCGATAGGTCATATCCATGTTGGATGGCGGGTAGGCGTACTGCTGTAAGTCCTACACGTTATTCCGGTGTGGATTAGGGGATAACATGGGAACCCTAATTAAGGTGTCGTTAACGCTTGCTGTTTTTGCATGGAGGGATTTTGCGGGCCGGTGTAGAATTCTTTTTGAATGTTATGTTTTTGGGAAAATCCCTCCATGTTTACATATTCTTGCCATGACCTGATGGACTTTTTCTCTTGACATTTTTGGTATTTTATTTGATTCCAATTTGAGATTTTACCATTGTATGTTGTTATTCTTTCCATATTTTGTACTTATATTGAAGTTTTTGTGTTTGCTTCTGAATTGTACATATATTGTTTAAATTTGATAAAATATGGCTACCGCCACATTTTTGGATAGACGTGGTGGCTGCTGAGCTTAGTGTCACTTACTAGCTATTGTAATAGATACTCTACGGAGTAATTTAGTCCTGGAAGAAACATAAACATCGTAAGTCTCTGTATTTCCATTTTTTATAACAATAGAGACGGTTTTCTCCTAGAATTTTCGGCTTTCTGATTTGGCAGGGACGCGGATCTAGGAGAATCGTACCGGTGTGTTTCTATTGGACGCGATTAGGACAGCCGCCTGCGAAATAAATTCTACAGCTACTACGATTAAGAAGAGTAAACTTCTTTCTCTTCCGGATGCTATGACTAGCAATGAAGATAGTAGTCATCTGAATCGTAGTAGTGGCAGCGATAGTAGAGACAGAAAGTGTGAGCAATCCACCTATAGTGACTATTCGATCTACTTCATCGAATGAAGCCTTTAGTGTTTTGACATCATCGAACCCTGGCGCATACGTAAATTTGATTGAAGATGCGTAAGATTGTGCAACTGTAACTGTTTCCACTCCGATTAACTGTCACTCGGTTGATCATGTGAAGCTAGTTTCTGATGTTAACAGCCAGTCTACAGTGTTGTATGATAAGGATGCTATTGGTGTGCATATGTCTTGTGTCTCTGATACGGAACATGAATAAGAACAAGTGAGTTCATCGTTTTCGAATTGTGACTCTAATGCTGTTCTTTAACGTAGCGAGATTAGTTATACAACAATCAAAGAGTTTCCCTCTACTGATGCTAGTGTTTCCAGCAACAACGTGACTTGTCTGACAGAACGGAATCATGATGACGATGATCATAATCTTGATGTCACTGATGTGACGAACGAGTTGTCGACGATGACGAATGCTGATCAAACCTCCTCTGTGCCATGAGGTGGATAGTTAAATCTTACTCCTATGTTATGCCACTTAGATTCTGCTGGAGACGAGGAAGTATCAAAATTGGAGACCCCACCCTTGCATATTATCTATGGGTCAAGAACGTCCGTTGATAAGTATGCATCACTGACTTCATCGTGTCTGCCCTTCGGAGCAAGTGCTGGTGGATTGACGATTCATTCTCATAATGTGGAGAGTATATTCCGAATCGGATATGACCAGCCCGACGACGTGTCATACATGTTCATGTGGGTTAACTGGATGAAGTTTATACTACATTTAGGTCACGCTATGATAGATAGGGGAATCAACCACCTGATGGGAACGTTCAGCTACATAGTCAGCTTGATAAGTCATATGCATGTTGGAGGGCGGGTAGGAGTACTGCTGTAAGTCCAACTCGTTCTTCTGGTGTGGATTAGGGAATGAGAGTGAACCACAAGCTGAGACATCAGAAGAGCTTGCCTTGTATGGAGGGATTTTGCGGGCTGGTGTAGAATCTATTTTGATTCATCTTTCATTGAACCTCCAGATCTTTACATCCACTGTGTATATAGTGCAGCTAAGCCGACTTTGCTTAACAGATCGGTAATGAATATCAGGAAGAGGCTTGCACTTCAGACTGTCCCGTGTGAAACTCTTGATGTTGAGACTCGCCAACTCTCATGCACTCTATTTACCTAAGTTCGAAACCTACGATTCTCAAGGTAGTTTCTGAGCTTAGATGGTAGTGTGTCATTGAAACCCATTTTGGCAACCTTCGCAATTAGGAATGCGTCGGATACTGTGTCGAAGGCTTTCACAAAGCCGAGGAATATTATATGAACCGGCGTTTTTCGGTCCAAGAAGGTCAACTACGTGTAACGAAATGTCAAAAGATTAGTATTACTTAAGCATGAAAAAGATAACCATTACCAGTGTATATAAATATACAGAATATACACCAGAAAAACACTTTAACTGGTGAAAGCTGAAGCAAAAATTCGTTAGAAAGATACATCACAATCCCACTTCACACGATGACCCCAACTCATAACATTAGCCTGAACTTCATAGGTTCTTCCTCTAAACAACTTTGAGATTCAGCCCGAAAATGTCATCTCAGTACTAACGGGGTATGACAAATTGAGTTAATGCGCACACTTGCAGAATTTCATTTAACAAATTGTTTACTGACTGACATACTAAGTTTTGTACACGAAAATCATTTTATGCCCTGTAGTACAAAAAGTGGGTACATTTTCATTTGTTCCCAACTTTACAAATGCTTCGTTGAGCTTCTCCTCTGGTTAATAGTATGAAAATCATCCGTACGTCGTACGTTATTCTCAAAGGACCACTTCAGTTCATTAGTGTCGTGGTATCACAGATGTGACTTTTTAAACTGCATTACCAAAGATTATTATGTTAGCACTTATACTAACTCTTTAAAATCGAATATGTCAATCTTTTTCGAATGGTTTTTATCATAGTAAAAATGAAATCTATTCAGAATTTCATCCGTATAGATAAAAAAAAATAAATATAGGGGGCATTATTTTCCACTGAATGATAGTGATAATATCTGACCGCTAATATTAGGCAACATTTGTCTCCCAAACAAATCGGATGAAATTAAAGTTTGGAAGCATAAAGTGCTTTTTTCACAGACTATACATAAAAATAAATTGTAAAATTCCATTCAGTCAGTGCTTATGCAAATATGGTGGGAATTCAGTACATATATTGGTTGTTGATGGACTATATAGAAGGGAAATTCCTCGTTAATAATAATAGTTTCATTCTCAAATAACATCTTTTTACAAGTATCACGCAGATTTACAGGCAAGAACAAAATGTTGGGAGTGCTAACATATTTTCTGTAAAATATTCGGTTACGTAATTATTTCAAAGAATCCATTGGCTTCTTATAGATGGCTAAAATTATTCACATAAAATTATTGATAATGATGCAGACTCTGGAGTGCACAATACATTAGTTGGCGCGAGTTAAGACGAACCCTTAATGGTTGAGAACCAACGCAAGGCAAATCCATGTGTACATATAACAGAAATTGGTCAGTTAAGTAGGTGAGTATACCAAGTACCTTGCAATTGATGTATAATGCCAAATTTAACTCATGAAAAGTAGATTCAAAGAAGGTTTTTAGAGGAAATCCTAGTCGTTTTGAAACAGCCTCATCTGACTGTTCAATAGTAACTTATAGTAACAGCACTGAATATATTCTGTACAAACATGATAGAGAGGAAATCTAGGACCTATCAAGGTGAATGAGGTACTGGGGACTCCTTGCAGCGCGAGAGGATGATTATATTAGAGTTGTGTTATCTGAGTTCAGGGTTTTAATCATAAAACGGCTGTCTTCCTAGACAAGAATATCATCAACATTAACTTCATGTGGAAGTGAGCTATCTGAATTTCAGTTTATATGATATGATCGAAACACAAGGTTCAGAGGATGAAATTGAATGAAAATGAAGTTGTTCACTTATCAAGCAACAAAACGGTACTGTTCGATGGCAAATTTTCAAACTGGTACGTAAAAATATCAAAGTATTTGAATGAACGGTCATCAGAAATTATGCACATGATTCTTCAAGTTCCTAGTTCGCATTTTTCAACGGGTAACAGAGACTGGTAATAACGAGGCAAAAACATTGCTGGTGTAGGGACACCACGACATTTTTATCAGTAATTTGCGACAAATACTTTGTTGTTCTGTGAAGAGAATTATGTAATCTTGGATGTGGTTTTGTTTACGAAATGATATAGATCGGAAAACCACTGAAAATCAGGCATTTCTACACAGTCACGGGCGATAAAGCATCAATTACATTCTAGTTTTTTCTAATATGTATGTACATATTCCATCAGAATGAAAATGACTGAAGTATTTTTAATTTGCTTATATACATGTATATAATACTTTACAAGAGACCTTAACGATTAATTTCTCTCATTGTCACACAATATGTATATCGGATTTGTTTGTGCACGGTTTGTTTGCTGGCACAATGAAAAGTTTATTTTTGGAAGGCAATTACAGTCTGATTTCCTTCATGTCCAGTAAACAGTGAAAAGCAGAAAGGGACCATAACTATATATTTTTACTATGATTATTCGTCATATTACGCCCAAGTGTAGAAAGAAACAATCAGACACGGCTGAACGAAACAAGCCGTCAACATATTGATAATCAGTTTCATGTGGGTTGGGTTTTAGCCTCTGGCTGGTCATATCTTGGATCCATTACACCCGCACTGAATGGAGAATGAGCGGTAATGGTAAATAAATGCACAACATAAACAGATCGGTAAGTCTTCGACAGTGATGCTGACCTAACCATTTTAAATGGACGGTCCCTAGCTGTAGGCTGTCGGACATGTATCCTCACTAGTTCACCTCTGGGAAAGTCGTACAAAGCTTCCGCTCGCATCAACTAGCCAGCGTAGTTCACTCGCTCCCCACCATCCTAACCATCCTCCAAATAAGCCTCTATTTTCATTATTGACTTCTTGTTTGACTAGGTCTGAGTATACTCTATGCAAAAGATGATGGGGATGAAGGCGTCCTCAAACCATGAATATCCGAGACATCGACATTTGTGTGAAAGTGGCTGTAGCTTGGCTACCATTAATAAATTACCTCAGTTGTTATTGATCTCAGCTGAACGATCGAGCTATATTATTGCTTAGAATTCTCTGATATTGTACACAGTTCCACTAGTCCAAAAAATGAGGACGCTACTTGAACAGATAGTTATTATATTCTAACAAACCAATTTAAAATGAGGACGAATAATAGAAATAAAGACACTAGCTTATTTATAATTTACACAAATGAACAATCTAGGGCCTTCTCTAGACATTCACTAGCTCCGATTGGCTGAGAACGCACGAATCATCGAGGCATAAAATAGCCCGGATTGAATGTGTTTTGATTCCATCCATGTCCTACCAACACTAATGGTCGTCGATGTCCGCGTTCATAGCTTAAAGTAATAAACTTGGCACGTTTTAAACTAATATAAATGTCCCCGTAACTTAAAAATAATAATGTATGAACGAAGAATATCGTTTTCAATAAGTTTTACCGATATATATCCAAATAAATTACCTAAATAAAATGGGTGTTTTTAAGGTAAAAAGCCTCTCATCAATTTATAGTATACATAAAGTTGGGATATTTTGTGAAACTAAATAAAATTGCTAATGTTAAGATGAAAAGTTTATGAGTAGTAACCTGAAAGTGTCGTCGATGATCAGAATAAATATGGATCGAATAGGGTGAGGGAAGTAATAATCTGGTCACCCAGCATTATTAGCAAATAACAAACATCAAATATAAACATGGAATATAACCTAAAGTGTCATGACTTAAACCAAATAGGCTCAACTACAGGGACGATGTCTCCCTAAAGACAAGTCGTATTAAGAGCATTTAATTGTTATTAGATTTGTGACAGTTGTAAACAGAAAATCCCAGTTAACTGCAAATACAAGGTTTGCTTTACAGAACTAACGGGTCAGGGTACTAATAATATTTTCATCTGAAGTCATCTTTAGTTTCGAATCCCATGTGTGCATTGTGGTTTTAATGTAATCAGGAGTACACTCGAATAATTCCACCCTAAAGTCTGGTCAGGTTACCTTATATGACAAGTTATTTGTGCATCCTATAAATACTACAACAACTCGGACATAATCACTCTGTTTAAAGTTCTAGTTACTTCCGGTTCTGTACCAATGGAATTATTATGCCTTATAGCAATATGTTTATCATTTAAACATCATTAGGGTCCGAGACAAACTGAAATCCTCTCATAAATATTGACGTGCCTTCACTTGAAGCTTAGATCAAAGGAACGGTCACCAAGAAAGATTGCGAGCCACGTTCTGAATCGTATCCTAATTTGGACAACTTCCATTGCGGTTACAGGTGTAGGATCCTATTTAATTCTCACTATTCATGTTGATGATAATCAGGCTTTGCTGAATGTCTGAACAAATGCTGCACTGAACTTTACTTGGACTCTTACTACAAGAACTGACTCTGGTCATCAATTCTACTAACCCTTTTCTCGAAACTTCGTGTCGAAGTAATTAAGTGAGAATTCCCAAACAGGCACCGTTTTCTGGCATCGTAATTGATGTCATGAACAAACAGTTGTACTAATCACATACTTAGACTAGACTGACAGATGAACTTGCTTCATTCAACATCTTTGCGATCGTTTTCGTCAACGAATGTGATGCGGTTCAATCTCATTGCGTTTGAACACTCTTGGAATGCAAACTTGCACATAGACACTTCATTCAATTATAAATTCTCCAGGAAATCGTACTTTTAATTATAGCGTCAATCTATAACCTGGTTCAGTAATTTTTAATAGAAAAAGTTCAGATAAACACACAATCATCTATACAGGACGTAGAGACTACGATACGGTCATTAGAATGCCCTATGCGACTGAAAAACCGTTCACGGCCAGTTCCCACAGGACTGGTGAACTCAATTTAAGCAACCATTGTTTACAATCCCGATTCTACCGTAGAGGAACACCAGGAGGTGAGACATACAATGAAGTTCATCTCTAACAAAGTAGGAAAGTGAAAGTTAAATTGGGAGAGATTAGAAACATGTGCTAGCTGAAACAAAGCTCTCCCACTACATCGCGGATGACGAGTTGAGCAGGCAAGGTTTGATACTGTTCCAACAGGATAGTGTAGCCAGCCCACTGGAATTATAGCTTCAAGAGGAGCATAGACAAGCACATACTCATGGACTACGGTCTCCATCTTGAGTAAGTTGTGCTCAATGCATGTCTTGCAGTATGTCTGACGCGATCCTTATTATATATAACTTGTTTTTTACTTTCTCTTTTCCCTCTTTTATCCATACACTTAAGTCTTCTCACAAGATTTGGACTGCTATTTATTAACTCGTATTATCAACACAGTTTCTGAAGATTCCGTCTTCTACTTAGTGTTAACGTTTTAGATCTGTTATTCGCCACTTTTCTGCCAACTGATAGCCGACCTCGTGATATAACAGCTCCTGGTATTCAGAAACCCGATCTCCCTGAGATAAAATGAATCACTGGAATTATGACACCCAAGTTAATTAATAGCTACCAAAATGACTAAGATTAGTGCAGTTAATTGACCAGCTATTGGAAATTAGAAAACAAATGGAACTTCAATGAAAGAACAAGAACTGAGAGCGAAGAAATACATCGGCATATATTAGCTCGTGAATAAGATAGTGGATAATGAAGACGACCTTCATACGTCCGCAGAGCGCTATGTTCGGAGTCTCTGCACAGTTTTTTTGATTTGTGATTTTTATTATACTTTGGTTGAAAATACCAGCAATGGAGTCGGCAGACAACCCATTTGCCTCACTTGTGAAAAATACACCAGTTGGTAATGTTTTTTATTGCTTGCTAAGAAATTTCTCACCTAGGTCTGGGTCCAGCAATTTTCGGAGCCTGTGAAACTGAAGTTACTAAAATCTTGGAAAACATACTTCTTGTTACTCATGACAAAGGTGTGGTTCTAATTAAATTTTTAACCTTTTAAGCTCTTGTTCTTGGTGAATCCGGTAGACCCAGTTATCTACTCTATATTAAACCTTTTCTGGGTGGTAGTGTACAAATTTCTAGTAGCAGTCTAGATGAACTTATATTCGACCGCACACAAATGAGAGAGTTCAATGACTATGATGTAGTGAGTCTTAATACGGGGTCGGTGACAGATATCAATGATGTTTTGGCTTCCAGTCCAATTAGT
This sequence comes from Schistosoma turkestanicum, assembly GCA_944470395.2. Lineage (NCBI taxonomy): Eukaryota > Metazoa > Platyhelminthes > Trematoda > Strigeidida > Schistosomatidae > Schistosoma > Schistosoma turkestanicum. Next base: position 19,900,957 of record OX103976.1, on the reverse strand, counting down.
TATTTAGTTTCTTCTTATCACCGTGCATGTACAATTAAACAAACAAATGCCGTAAGTAAATTTTCAAAAATACTTTTTAATAATAAATTATATAATATTTTTGTGTCACCCGAACCTTGAAAGTTGAACTGTTGCTTCATCGCCTCCGTTTGTTGCTTGAAGCCAAGTAGTATTGTGTTACGAAAAACTTGTTTTTGTTAACTTGACTTGAAGTTAAGCTAAGTTTACTTTTAGTCGAGTCCTTTTTAGTGTGATGGGTGGATTGCTACTTTAGATAATTGAGATATATTGATCGTTTTATGACTAGTTTATGTGAATTCCATTAGTTGGGCCGTTTGCGATGCTGTCCAGGTACTGTACTCCGTTTCTTCCTTAGCCTCTCAATTTTTCATCTTACTCTGGTTATAAGGCTCATGTTTAATCCCCCTAATTCATTCCAAGTTGTTTAGGCCGATGGGGACTTGTAAGTTGCAGGTTGGATAACAATAACCATTTAGTGAAACTTTTCACGGACTACAATATGTTACTGGCTAGTGCTCTCTGTATAGTTATCTCAGATGTGCTACTTAGTAAACAAAAATAACTGTTTGTACGCAGTGAAGTTCATTTCTAATCACTCTTTATAACCATTCCTGTGTCAGTAGCTACAGTAAATATCGTCCTACTCTATTCTATCTCTGTCATTTATTCCGAACCCACAATATTACCATTAGTACTAAATTATTTCTTTTGATTATACATTAGTACTATCGTGTGCCTTTTGTATTGTTAGCTTTCACAGGTCGTTGAAGATTGTCGCAAAAGTATTGTAAGGCAAATCGTACTTCTGTTGCTTGTTGATGCTGAGTCTGACAATCCTGAAAGCAGCACGAACTTATTTAATATCATTTATCAAGCTCTCTGTACAGGTATGTTAATTTGATGTCACTTTTAGATTGTAAATTCTACCTTTTTGTTTTGGAGTTTTGCTCAGTACACGTTACTATCATAAAATTAACTTCGAACTTTTTACACCAGTTTTTATTATTTTGACTAATAAGTGCTTTTAACTGTTTAACTTTAATCGAAGATGATTGCGATCAAATTGTACATATTCAAACAATGTTTGACGAAGTTCTTAATCATCTGGAATCAGAATCCTTATCGGACGTAAGTGTGTCAGAATCCTGTCCACAGTCTGCATTAAACAGTTTACGACCGTTGGTCAACTGCCTTCTGATTCAACTGAAAAATATTTGTTACTCCGCAGTACAGTCACCGACAACACCAAGTAGCCTCCTAAATCGGCAGTTAGTTGGTGCTAGAGAACGTGCCTTATTCTGTCCTCAGCGCCGTCCTCTCTTGATCATGACAATTGGGTTATCAAAACATTCAGTCACTGCTCAGGTATGTTCATTTGAAGTTATTCAGTACATCTGATATTTTGATTATAAGCGTTAAACGGTGCTGTTAGACCACATAAAGGCATTGATATATTCTTCTAATGTGATTATGCTAATCAGTAATTGGTCGTATATTTTCGTAATAAAAATGGATTCTAGACTTTTAACTTGTAAATATGTTGTTTCTTACTTATTAAACAATACTAGATTGATCGGTTAGCTACTCAGTTACAATGTATAACTCGGTACGTACTTACATCAGTTCAAGTTGCCATTAGCACAAAGAGATGGAATTGTCAGTTTAAACTCCATGAGAGTAGAGGTAGTAGTGGAAGTCGCCATGTCAAAATGTATTCTTCTTTATGCTTAAGGCGAGTATTTGCTAGAAATGGGTGGTTGTATAAGCGTGCATGCAGCAGACAATCGCCATTGTTTGTTCTTTGAGTCGCGATACCTTAAGATCCACCTTGGTGTCTTTCACTATCGCTTAATCTACCTACTTGAGCATTAAAATCACCAGCCACGATTTCTATGTCTTTACTATATCTTTTACCTCGTCCCAACTGCAGTCAGTGGGAGCGTAGGCAGAAACAAAACTCCGCCTGTAGACCCTTCGGGGCTACTTCCGGTCCCAAGCCCGGATAGAAGGAGGAGGGTTGAGATTGAGGTTGACGACCCCATCCCATAGAAAACTAACTCGCTAAGAAAACTCTAACAAGAAAAAATAATTCAAACTATTCAAACTGCTCTGGGAGTTACAAGGTCTTCATTTAGAAAAGTTTTGACGTCTCATGACGAGAGCCCAGTTCCTTCGGAAGTCATGAGGCCGACGCCCCTACTGACAATCAGAACCCTTCCATGGTGTAGGCAGCCGGAAAGTAACATCCGCCCTCACCCATAAAAGTACACGAGACAAAACTGGTCACGATCAAATCCCTTCTACACCTCCTAATAACCAGCCCTTCTTTCGATCGTTTGTCACCTCGCGCCGTTGAAGCAAACAATTCGAGTTCACGAAACATTATTCCCGGTCTCTTTAAACCCAGTACTAAATTTCATATTGGAGCTTTTAATGTTCAAACCATGTATCAAATAAGGCAACAGGCTTCATTAGCTAGAACTCTGGAATCCCGTGCAATCGATATATGTTGCGTCTCCGAAACGTGCATACAAGATCTGAGTAAAATCATCAGTTTGATTTCACCTTGTGCAGATAGAAGAACAACACGGTTTACGCTTCGTGCATCGGAAAGCCTTGCTGCTGCTTCCCGTGGTCTCGCTGGTGTAGGTGTAGCATTGAGTCGTAGGGCAGAACTAGCGCTCCCAGACTGGATCCCGGCAGACAGTCGCTTATGCGCTGTCCGACTAAATGGGCCGGTACGGACTCGGAAAGATAGGGACACGCCGTAGCCTTTTTTATTGTCTCTGCCTACGCTCCCACTGACTGCAATTTAGACGAGATAAAAGATGAGTTTTACAGGGACTTTTCAGAAGGTTAAGCGCTCAGATATAGTAGTGATGGCTGGTGACATTAATGCTCATGTAGGTAGACTCAGTGAAAATGAAAGACATCTGGGTGGATCTTAGGGTGTCGCGGCTGATCGAACAGATAATGACGACCGTATGCTTCAGCTATGCTCAGATAACCACCTGTTTCTAGCAGACACTAACTTTGAGCATAAGGAAAAACATCTCTTGACCTGGCGACCCCCTAAGCCGACTCAACGATGGACCTAACTAGATCACATCGCTGTAAGCCATCGGTGTAGAGGCTCTATTGAAGACTGCCGCTCATTCTGGAGCAGTTGTTTAGACTCAGGCCATGCTCTAGCGCAAGCGCGTATTTGTTTGAGGCTAAGTGGACGTAGGAAAGACACCACAAGAAAACCTCTCAGGGTTCTACTTAACGACAATAAAGCTAAGAATATATTTCAGGAACAACTAGAAAAACAGTTAGGCAGCCATGTAGTAAGTGATGCCCACCCTGAGGCAGCTTGGAATGATATCAAAAAGGCTGTGGAAACAGCAGTGATATCTGCTAATGAGGTTAACCATAAGGCTAAAATGAAGCCGTGGATCTCAGTGGCATCCACCGAACTGACAGATGCTCGAAAGCTCATCCCGCCTGGCTCTGAGTGCGATGAGGAGCGGAGTCAGCTTAAGCGCAGGCTGATAAAAAGCCTATGCAACGATCGCGAACAGTAGTGGGTAGCGAAAGCGAGAGAGATATGGAAAAGGCAGTAGCGATGGGCAACATTAGACTATTGTTGAGACTCATCAAGTAAACCGGTACAAAGAATCCGACTGTGAGGCTATTTCGGAAAAGGATGGTCTTATTATTCATCCTCAGTCAAGGAGATTGGGTCGGTGGGCAGAACACTTTAGGGATCAGTTCAAATGGCCTTTAGCCACGATCACCAGTCAACCTGAATGGCAAATCGACGTAAGTCATCCGACTCTTTTTGCAGTTGAGAAGGCTATAGGAAATCTGAAGCGAACAGAGTAGCGGGTTCATATAGATTAATACCTGAGATTTTTAAAGGTGGTGGTCCAGTTTCAAAAGTTAGGTTGACTGAGATCTTAGGTAGAATCTGGGAACTGGACGTAATCCCATCTGACAGGTCTCAATCACTGATCGTTCCAATTTAGAAGAAAGGACAAAAGTCTTCTTTTGACAATCACAGGGGAATAATTCAAAGTAATATAGTGTCTAAACTTCCAGCCTCGATTATACTTAGACGCCTAACTTGAGCTTGTGAAGAACAGACTAGAGAAAACCAGGTTGGTTTCAGACCAGGACGTAGCTGTATAGACCACATCTTCACATTACGACAGGTCCTCGGACACAGACACAATTAGACGTCCGACAGCAGTTGTCTTCCTGGACCTTAAGGCGGCATTTAACTCTGTTGATCGCTAGGTTCTGTGGCAATGCCTATAATTAAAAGGTGTTCCAGAGAAGTACATTAACCTTATACAAGCTCTCTACTCGAACACTACAGCTCGAGTGAGAGCTTATGGCGAACTGTCATCGGAATTCTTTACTTCGAAGTAGTGTCCGTCAGGGGATGTCCACATTCCCTGTTCTAGTTTGATTTCGTAATAGACTTAATTTTAGAGATGCATCTACTCTTTGTGTTCTCTATAATTCTAACCTTCTGAATTCTTGATAATATCTTTCTCCTAACTATCTCACTGATTTGTACTTCTCGAATCATATCTTCGCTCCCTAATCTCCATTACTGCTAATACTTCTACTATCGCTATCACTTTTGTATTTGAACTGACAGTTGCGTCTCTGTACTGATGTGGTATGGCAACCTGAACTGATGTACTTACGTACGAAGTTCTGCGTTGTATTTGTCTGTCTGTCTGCTTTTAGAGATAACATTATCTTCGTCTGAATTTTCAGTAGACCTTCTGCTAGGAGATTTATTGGTTGACTTAGAATATGCCGAAGTTCCACTTTGTAATTGACTGACTGAGGCAGAGACAACGAAGAGGCAACGGTGAATCTCTTTCTTTAAGATTTCTTACCTCCCCGTCTTGTTGGACAGTGCATAAGCGACTATGTACTGGGATGCAGTCTAAGAAAGCTAGTTCTACCCTAGGACTTGATACTATACATAACCCAGCGAGGCCCTGGAGGTAGCAGCAGGGCTTCCAGATACACGGAGAGTAAATCGAGACGGTTCTTTGTTTTGAAATTGTAATGTTAATCGGGTAACTGTATTCAAATCCTGTATTCGTGGTTTGGAGACAGCATATATCGATGGTGCGAGATTCTACAGTCCTAGCTAAGGAAGCTTGTTGTCCTAGTGGCACAAGGTTCGAACATCAAAAGCTCCAAGATGTAGTTGAGAACGTGTTTTCAGGAGGCTAAAAATAATATTTCATGTAATCGAATCATTAGAATTAGCTACTCTTGGTGATAAAAATATCCGATAAGGGTTAGTTGTAGGTATAAGATGTAGTTAGCTCCGGGGGGGGGGTTGATCGTGAATAAGTTGATTTTGTGTGCTGTTAGGAACATGGAAGTGTTTGTCATTCCCCGGTTGCTCAGACCGTGAAAGGGAATTTTTTAGTTGAGGAACCTTGATATAAAAGCTGGGTTAGTGTTGGTCTTAATGATCTAAGACTCACAGCGAATTTGCCTAATCTTATTAGTTCCATTTTTTTAAACTACACATATAAACATGTATATTATTTGTTAGCGCTTAAAATCTTTTCATACCAATATGTTTGTTTTTTTTACAGCTGCTTATTGAGTTGTCGTTTCCTCAAAATTTCCTCACTGGTTCGTTTAGGCCTGATGAATTCGAAGGTGGTATTTTGGGTCGACTTCTAGTTCCTAGTCATTTGCATTCACCTCAACCAGCAGAAACAATATTTTTAGCTAGCCAAGCCCCAATAGGTGAATTTTTCACAGAAGAAGTACCTTTAAAAACAGTTGTCGAGTCTGAACAACGTACAATATGGCAGGTATGTTACCGACATTTATGGTATTCATGAGATATTTTCGTAGAGTTTTTTCACAGTACACTATCCAGAGATTAACTTACTTTAAACTATAATGATGTTGTTATGATACTCATGGGGTTGCTATTATGTTTACTGGTTATTTACTAAAAGGTGATACAATTGTCGTTGAAGAATAATAATAGTTTTCCAATTATACCGCGCATAAGCTTTTTTAACCTCACTACATGAAGTATTTCTCTGTGCTCTGTTTGGTGTCAACTTTGTACTATTAGCAGGGTAGTATTAGGTATACATTATTCAGCTTACGAATCTAACGATTATTCACTAATTCACAGGTTCAAACCATGCCCCGTATAATTTGTACGATCCTTCTGTGTCATTTTAGAAGGTGTAGTTGTACGGGTGAAAGTATGTTTTTGATGTTTTATGGTTCCAGTTAGAAGGCACCAAACAAATTCCATACCTGATGACATAAACTTTTCACCTACTAAGTGCAAAGCACTTTTGCAAGACTGTCGAACGCTGTGCATACATGCACTCACTCGTCTTAGTAAACAGTTAGCGGTAGTTGAAAAATTCTCGTATCTGGGTATCTATGTGTATTCTGGTGGTGGCGTAAGTGACAAAATCTATTTATTTATGATGAAGGATATAGTGACTTCTATCTATCTCGGCCATCTTTGTTGCAGTCTTGATGTTAGTTTGACTGTAAAAGGTTGGGTTTACAATGCGTCGAGAGCAGTTTTGCCCGATGTTTATGAAACCTGGTCTCTCTGAGTTGAAGATATTAATAAACCTCGTGTGTTCAATCACCACTTTCTGTTACCTCTCTTAGAGCATAGGCCGCCGACTAGGATTCTTCAACCTACTCTGTCCTAGGCCTTCTTTTCCAGTCCTGTTCAATTGGTTTCCATTGTTTTGATATATGTTTCCGATTCGCGACGTAATGTGTTCTTTGGTCTTCTCCTTTTCCTTTGTCTTTGAGGATTCCTAGTTAAGACTTGAATCGTAACGCAGTTGGGTGATTTCCTCAATGTTTGTCTTATCTACCTCCAGCGTTCTTCCTAATTTTTTACTCAGTTGAAATCTGGTTTGTTCTCTCCCACGTTAGGTTGTTATTGATGGTGGCTGGCCAACGGACCCGAAGTATCTTGCATAGACAACTGTTTATAATTACGTGTATCTTTTGAATGATGGCTTTTGTAGTCCTTCAAGTTTCCGCTCCACACACTAGAACTATCTTAACGTTTACATTGAAAATTGTGACTTTGTGGTCAGTTAACATTTATTTTGGGTTCCAGATGTTCTTCGATTGTAGGAATGCTGCTGATGCTTTACCAATCGGTGCATGCACATGCGCATCGGATACTCCTTACTTATCAATGACGCTACTCAGGCATGTAAAAGTTTTCACATTTTTCGGAGCTCCTCCATCAAGTGTCATTTGGTTAATGCTTGATGCATTTTATTGTAGGACATTGCCTTTTTCATTGTTTATGTTGATGTTTACTGCTGCAGAGGCTGTTACTACACTGGCCGTCTTCACCTGCGTTTGTTGCTGTGTCTAGGATAGAAAACCTATGGTCTATGGAACCCAAATCTTTTAGCTGCATCTGAGCTGTCCACTGTGTTTCGTGCTTCCCCTGAGATGTTGATGACTTCATAATTCAGTCAATCTTCAGAAGAAAGATAACGAGAGAAAGAGATTAAGCAGCTTTGTCTGACACCGATGTTTACTTAGAATATGAGTTTGTGAGCAGCCCTCAATGCACGATTTTGGAGTTTAATCCATCATAAGAATTCTGTATGATGTTGACTATCTTCTTAGATACCCCATAATTTCGTAAAAGGTTCCATTAGTTTCTCCAGTCCACACTATTAAATGCTTTTTAATAGTAGGGAAAGTTGGTCTAGTGATGGGTCCCGTAATGTTTCGACTTGGTAGCTACACGATCTGTTCTTACAAAATCCAGTGTCAACCTCAAAAATAGACGTCTACGTCATCTTTCACTCGGCTAGACATTACTCTATTGTAAGCTTTTCGTGATACAAAGAGTAGTTTTACGTTTCTAGTTTTCACACTTGCCAAGATATCCCTTTGGTATCTTTATGAGGTGTCGTTCTTTCCAGACTGTTGTTACTTGTTCTTCCTCGGAAACTAGTTTCCCATTAGATGAAATAGTATAATTGATTGAAAGGTTTTTACCTTGTTTCTAAACAAAGATTTTCAGTATTTTTCAAATCGGCCATTAACAAAGTTATAGATTGATTCTTTAATAAGGCTTTGTCACTTTAATACCGAAATTCAGTGTACTCTGCTTGTTCTTACCTCGGTTAGTATTGCATGTTAGGTGGTGCGCATATGTGACTGATTGATAGTTCTAATACCTCCACTACTATGGGATTTAAAGTGACAATTCTATATCTCCGTGCTAATGTGATATGGCAACCTGAACAAATGTACGTTAGTACGAAGTTCTACTAACTGACTGTTCTGCTTGTGTAGCACTGATTAAAATCTTTACATTATTACGATTTTTCCTTGTTCTCATTCTCCTGTTGATCTGTCTTACTTAACTAGAAACATTATATTATTAATCACTGTCTGTTTTATTTAAATTATTTTTTTTAGTTAACTGAACAAATGGATATAGAATTGAACACACTATTCACTAATCTACTCAGGGTTGGTAAACGACGTCCATTTATTAAAAAGTTATTATTTCAATGGTTTGGTGGATGTATTCATGCTAATAAAGGTTTGTTTTTAGTGTTTTGTGTTTTTCATTATTTAAACACTTTTACTTATGAGTATTGATATGTATTCAGTTTTAATTCGTGGTGAGAAGCTGTAATTTTGTTAGAATTGATCTTTTTTTAAAAATCTAAATCTATATTTAATTAGTTCTGTTTTTATTATCTATTTGTACATACTTTTGGCAAAAGTTCAGAAGTCATGTATGCTTACTCAATTAATACTTATGAAGAAAGTCAGTCAATTACAGCGTAGAACTAACTACACATGGATACATAAGTCCAGATTGCCGTACCGCATCAGTACAGAGATGCAACTGTCAGTTTAAATCCCATAATAGTAGAGATATCAGTAGAAGTATTAACAGTAATGGAGAAGATTACGGTTCGAAGTTATGATTCAAGAAGTAGAATCCAGTGAAATAAATTTAGAAAGAGAAAGATAGAGGTGATGACGAATTCAAAAGATCAGGATTTAAGAGAATACAGAGAGTGGACGTACCTGCACCATTGCAAACGATTTTGAGCCATTTCGTCCAGGGTCTCTAACCATCGACTATTAGCATCTCGCGGACCCCAACCACGTAGTTGACACCTACCAACATAACTCAGTCCACTTGTTAGTGACTTCATAGATTTGTGCCATGTTTTGGTTTGGCCACCCCTAGCTTTCTTCCAACCTACTCCTACACCATAAAACATAGCTCCTGAAGAAAACTATATTTATATAACATTGTGTAAAAATATAAGGCAAAATCTACAATATTTCAAATTGTTGATATTCAGTTTAGTCAGATTATCTACTCAAGTACACCAATCTCACTGATATGAGTATATATTATTTGCTGATAGGGATTGTTCCTATCATTTAGTTCATGTAAATAATATTGGTTTTTGACCAACAGTTTTCATTTTTGAGGATAGTTTACGTCACGAACTGAAAAATCATAGGCATTAAACGGCTAATTTACCTTAATTGGAGATTCTTCAACAGTACACGCTCATAACTTCACACAGGGTTATAGCCACGTCCATCATGTTTAACAGCTTGCTCAATACCTCTAGGTCACTCACTGATTTACGTTTCAATAGTCCAAATTTCAAACTTCAGCCAATTTACGATATAGAGTCACAATGGTGCCGGTGGTACTTTCTGAATCTTTTTTAATCGTCTTTAATCTTCAAATAATTTTCGGAAGTTCATCTCAACTCTAATCAATAATGATTACTACCACAGACTCCTGAATTTCGGAAGAACAGGTATCCACTATTTTCTGTTTTCCATCTGATACCAGTCGTGGACAAGAATTATAGCTAAAGTAAATTACAAATCACCGAACCCAAGAAATTTTATCCTTATTGAAATGATGTTATTTCTGTGCTTAATAACAAGTTTTTGATATTATTAGTAGTTTAAAATATATGCACAAACATGATAAGTGATTTGTATTGGCCTTTGGCCTACTTTTTTTAATCTTTCATGTAAGTGATGATAATCTGTGATTAAATCTTCAGGTTAATTTACTGAATGATTTTCTTTATTGTATTGTTGTTGACCTTCATATGTGATTATCGTACTGTTTTGTACTTGACAATCAATATATCGATTATATTTTTATTTTATTATAAGATTTTGAAGATATAGCTTATTCATTCTATAGAGTCTTACTCCGTAAACTGAATGTAATTAAGGAGCCATTTATAACCAGGAAGTACTGCACATCTGTTACTCTGTGGTATCGAACTCCTTGGAAGTAAGCACACATGAGCATATCTAAGATCAAATCTGGAACCATTTGACCTCCTAACGAGCCCCCCCCCAGTCTTTTAAAACACTGAGTTGACATCCAATGGGTTATATTTCTAACTTCATTCATTTGTTCGCTATACTGATTTTATTGATTTAAACTGCAATTATATTGTTTAACTTGATATATATGTGTCATATGATGTGTGTTGGTAAGAATGTTTAAAGATAATTTTGTTTTATTTGTTGCTTGAACCGAGTATATTTTTAATTTTCTCAGGTTCTAGTTTATTCTTTAAAAAATTAAAAAAAATTATGAACTTATTCTATGCGTTGATTTACACATCATGGCATTTTTCTCACTGACTTTTCCAGCTTCATTATGTTTTAGGCCTGTTTTCGATCATAAAGTACATCAAAAAATCGATTCATAAACTCATTGACTACTGAATATAGTCTATTTTTGATAGGTGCAGGCTTTATGGTTACAGTTCGTATAATTGTGGCATCTAATGGTTAGAGATGTTGGACGACGTGATTTAAAATCGATTGTAATAACGTAGTTGATTTCAGTTTTTGTCAACCTATAAACCTTGAGTCTCAAAATTACTTATTCTTCGTTCTCGGATATTCTAGACTTACAAGAGGTTATTTCCAGCTTAGTCATAACGTCTTGTTCGCTAAAACTCGGTAGTGCGAGCTCAAATCATAAGAGCGCATCATTCACCTCATGATTGGAGATTTGTTTTTCTGACGATTCGCAACTACTATTTAACCTAACCTAGGAGTTCCTACATGACTTATTCTAACCACTTAATATCTCAACACAGTACACTCAATGTCGATTCACTTACACTACTGACCACAATGCAGCTTGATCAATAGGATGAAACCAAACCCACAAATTAGACGAACATTGATATTAGTTGCTACTCAATGATCAACTTGAAACTATCTAAAAGTATTATCTTCTATATAAGTGTTTTGTTTAGTGCTACATCATTCGAATACCCTGATTGTTGTAACATTGTAACACCATTTTGCAAGTAGTTAATAAGCTCAACAAGTCTTATAGTACTAGCTGTTTGGCTTGAAATTTCATTTGATTCTTGATTTTGCTTAAATCTTATCACCTAACATTACTAGTTTATACCTATTTAGAACAGAGTATGTTGCAGCGGATAGTTTTTCTGTATCCACACTACACAAGATGATAACACTTATTTTTACGAAATTTAGGTCACATTAAGTTTATCTGCTTGCGAATACTGTGGCGATATGTTTGACTCATCTCACTTTTCATTTAAAAAAAAAATTCATTAGTCACACTGTGCTAAAATCATATGCGCTGACAATTTCCACGAATTCGCCTCGTCAGCAATCAGGAAAGCTAATGAATTAGCAATAAGAACGCACAAATAACCTAACACGACTTTGATCATCTTCGTATTCATCACAGCCTTCACTGAAACGTTTGATTCATGTGAAACGATCTATTTTCTGTAGTGTATTGTTTCCACAAGCACTTCTTAAGATATCATGAATTTCTTGCGATGTTTGTTTGCCAAGTTTCACAGGAAATGTGATTTTCAGTTCTCCATGTACACTGCTTAAACAGACTGTGTTTCATTCGATAATCTGATCAGTATCCAGTAGGGCATGTTTTTTTTTTAAATCAGTACTGATGTTAATGTTGTATGTATGTATGTACATGTATGTATTTTTTGTCATTCACACAGCTCGTGGTCAATTGGCACATTCAATGATGAATCATGATTTATTAAGTCAATCGAATACACCAAATCTAGCTGGTGATGGATTTCTTAGCAATCTAACAGCTGTTTTAGTTCGTTTAAGTGGACCATTAATAACATCACCAGATAAGCCACCGTTGGATAAAATTTGGCCAGAATATGCTCAAGACTCATCTCCAAATCGAACAGCGCTACCAGGTTTGTTGGTTTGTTTGTGTGTTTTTGTTTCTTTACGCTTTGTAAAAAAATAATCTAATCACTTGCATTATGTTGTATGGAACAAATCAAAGAAGTATTAGGTTTAAAGCTTATTTGTATACGATAGCTTAAAGTGAAACATTCATTTTCTTCTTGTTAGCATTTGATCAAGTGCTGATATAATTCTGAGGACGTATGAGAGACAATTTATACCTCAAATTGATAATATTGATCTTATATTCTTCAGTTTAATTACTTAGCGTGACTAATGTTAAGTCAAGTAAGTTACAACGTAGAACTTCGTACGTACGTACGTACATGAGTTCAGGTTACCATATCGCGTTACCACAGAGACGCCACTGTCAGTTCAAATCCCATAGTGGTAAAGATAGTAGAAGAATTACTGGTAATAGAGAATATTAGGGATCGAAGATATTATTCAAGAAGTATAGTTCAGTGAGATAATTTTAGAAAGAGAAAGATAGAGATGATGAGCAATTTTGAAGATTAGAATTTGAGAGAACACAAAGAGTTGATGTATCTACACCATTGCAAACGATTTTGAGCCATGTCGTTCAAGGTCTCTAACCATCGGGGATTTTCATCTCGCGGATTCCAACCGGGTAGCCTACATCTACCAACATGACTCAGTCCACTTGTCGGTAATTTCATGGATTTCGGCATGTGTTTGGTCTGATCGTCCCTAGCTTTCGTCCAACCTATTCCTACAACGCACAACATAGCTCGACGGGGCAGTCGGTGGTTAGGCATTCGTAACACATGTCCCAACCACCTCAACTGATCAAGTTTCACTACTTCGCCTATTGGTCTGCCATCCTTACCTAGTACTCGTTTCCTAACAACAGCATTGCTTACTTGGCTATCCTAGGATATACAAGCAATGCTTCGAAGACACCTATAATCGAATACTAGTAACCTACGAATGTCTCCTACTCTTAACGACCATGTTTCGCAGCCATAAAATAGGACAGAGCGAACTAATTTCCTACTTTATGGACTAATAGATTGTTTGTATATCCCCTTTGCGTTTTAGTCCAAACCACTGCTTCTACATTTTTAAAAGAATTGGTTTAATTGTTTAAAAACCCCGAATTATATGTATACAAAAATCTAAATTCTATACCCAAATTTAGTAATCCGAAATCTGACCAGGTTTAAAGCAAAGTACATCGTTTCGAAATTATAACACATAAATATTTAGGATTGTAAAATCAAATAAATTCCCACAACCTTGTATCGACAATAAAATTGTTCATGTTGAAATGACTAATTGGTAATGTTATTTTCCAGTGAATAATTGTCTCATAGTTGATACGGTTCAACTCCACTGGTCACGACTTCTCACCAGAACTCCGGGAATTCCCTGTCGAAGCTAATCACTAGTGATTACCTGATAATTATCAATGTTTTCAGGTTTTCAGTGGTGGTCTAATGTTGATCAGTTGGTGAATATCAATGAATAATCGTTATAATAGTACAAGGGTATGAGAATCAAGATAACAGAGACAATTACGTTTGACTAGGAAATGTTGTATGTACATCAGTCAAATTGGTTCATTCTATAGTTTAGATTAACGTTGATTTGTTGGTCCTGAGGTTGGCTAAGGTAAGAAGAAAGGATTGAATATATTTCTTTTGCAAACATATCTCGGGTTTCTCTTTAATCTAGATGGCTATTGCTTCTGCCGTTTGAAAGGCTTTGAATAGGACTGGTTTCAGCAAAAAATTATACTGGCACTACATCAGTTTGCACTAAATAGATTAGTATTGAGCTGTCTACTGTCTTTAACTGCACATTTCCTTCATTATAATACCGTTCTGGTTTTCGATTATTGTATTATTATTATTATTATTATTATTACCTTACATCAGAATTACGCAAAGAAACACGTCTTGCACCTGCAACACTGCATCATCTACGTATCAATCGAAATAATAATTCTGAAAAAGCTGGAAATAGTTCATTCACAGTAGTGAACAATGAAGACTATCCTTTATTAACTGAATTATTTTTCCTTGCACATGCGGCTATACGTATTGGATGGACACCGTTAATTGCTAGACATTTTGAAACTGGCCAACAATTGCATCGATTGGAAGATCAATTACAACCTCATGAATCAGACAATGCAAATAGTTCAAATGATTCTCAAGGTAAATAGATATTATTTATTCAACTCATCTACTTGATTTTAAGTCATACTCTAAATGCAAGAACTGGTGATACTAACTAGTTCGTCACATCAAAGTAAGCGGTGAGGAGTTTAAACGTGAAACTTAATGTCTAGAAGTTGAACGCCTTAAGCTCAAGTTAAAAGTTTCGGTTTAGAGATAGGAGAGAAAATTTGTAGCTGAGGTGAATGATTGTGGTGGTGTTTCGTCCTTTAAGCTGGATGTTTTTAGTTATGAAGCTTTCATTGTTCTTCTGAACAACATCATCAGTTCAGATTAAGTAAGGCATTTACATAACAACGAATAGATGAAAGCTAGAGAAAAACTGTCAATCAGTTAGTTACAACGTAGAAGTTCGTACATAGTACATGAGTCCAGGTTGCCATACCGCATCAGCATAAAGACGCCACTCAATTCAAATCCCATAATGGTAGAGATAATAAGAGTATTAGCGGTAATCAAAGAGGTTAGGGTTCGAAGATATGATTCGAGAAGTATAATTCAGTGAGATGACTTTAGAAGGAGAAAGATAGAAATGATGAGGAATTCAGAAGATTAGAATTTGAGAGAACACAATGATGAATACACGTGCGCCATTGCAAACGATTTTGAGCCATGTCATTCAAGGTCTCTAACCACCGGTGACTTTCGTCTCTCGGACCCCAACCAGGTAGCCTACATCTACCAACATGACTCAGTCCACTTGTCAGTGACGTGTCAGCTACGGTTAGGAGAAAAAAGCTGTCCCAATACTAAAATATTGATTTTGATGAAACACAAGTCATTGACTGGTGATACTTTATCATGTATATAGATTTTGGTAAATTCTTTCATTCCACTAATTTACGGTAATGCATTGTAAGCGTTCACAAATATACAGTTGAAATGTTTATCAAGTAATTTCACTCTTTGAATAATCTTTTTTTCTCTCAATAGTTATATTATTCATCATTCTTTTTGTGCGTTAACAAAGTTGAGTTGTCTTATTCAATCAGTAAGACCAGTCAGATGGAATCACGTCCAATTCCGATATTCGAACTAAGATCTATAAGCTCCTGCTGTGTTCTCCCTCGCTTTAACTTACCCATAGCCTCTTCAACCACACTAAGAATTGTAGGACTTACATCAATTAGCGCCATTCACTTCTACTGGAGATTTAAAACTATTTGAATATCTTTAAGCAATATCCAAAAAATAGTTTTTGATAAATCGTCAATTATAGTTGAGTTGTATTTTTCATAAATATCAAACGCTTTCAAGTTATATTCATTGTCACCTGATTATCTGTCGATAATTGTCTTTAAATAGATTGTAGTTTACGCGTTTTTAAATATTTTTTTTCAAAGCGTCGTTTATAGTCTAGCGAGAAATCGATATTAATTTTCAATTTGTACTAATCATTTGTTTTGTAATGATCTGTTGGAAAGTTCAAATGCATATATGTTTAATCAAAAAGTGCATCTCATCCAGAGAGTTAGAGGACTTGTTTATACAGCACAGTATAGTGATCTAAAAGCATTAAACTCAACTGATAAGTTGTTGATGAAATTCACGGTATTAATATTTTACAATTTTTAAGTAAGTTCAAGTTGGCGACGTGAGATCCCCAGAACTCACTTGATAAAGGTCCTAATTTTCGATTTTATGGTTTCACACACGGACTGATCAGTTGACCTTGAGATTACATTTCCCACCAGAAAGGTTCTTGACTGTCATTGGTTGATGTATTATTTTAGTACGCTATTTTTGTGGCTCTCTCAAGGACGTTTCTATCATGTATCTATCGCTTTCGTTACCGACTAAGATGAACTCGTACTAGTTTCAAGCATCGCAATTGACGAGCATAACAGTTTATCATCTATATGTATGGTTTGTTGGTTTTTTGTGTAACTGTGTAACTCTAAAAACAATAATCAATAATTATCAACATTATTATTATTGTTATTATTATTGATTTGTTAAAGCTACTCCTCTCTTGTAATTTCTTCATATTTCTTACAGTATTTTTTTTACGTCGTTTTATGCGTGAACGCACTGCACGGTATCTGGAACAATCTACCAGTTTGTCGTGTATAACTCGATTAAAAGATCAATTGTCATTTGCTGTGACCACTTGCCGATTTCTTGTCAAATTGGCTAAATGTATAGTAAATAATAATGATATTAGTAATAATAATACTACTACTATTACTACCACTGCTACCTCTGAATCACCAACATCATTTTCTCATGGATGTCTTTCTGATTTGCCAGAATATTTAGTTGATAACGTTGTGGAACTTGTTAGTTATTTAAGACGTGGTAAAGACGAATTTCTTGAGGTTAGTATTTATTGTTTTTTGTTGTTGATATCGAAGTATTACTAATCACTTTTATATACTTTGACCAAGTGAATAGTTATCCAGGCTCATTAAACGGGTGGATAAAGCTTTCGCCGTTTAAAGTTGGTCTTGGTGTGAACATGAACACTGAGATGTAAGTGTATTCACTTAACGGGTCTTAAATAGGATGAGAAAACTATCCTGAAATCGATTCCTAGTCACATAACAAGATTGCTGAAATGGCCTTTAGTGCTTACCAGTTCATAGTTTTTGAAGTTGTGATATAATACATAATTTATCACTTATAATCTAAAGCACTTTTGTTCTGAATTCGATCATAATCGAGCTATTCTTTCGATCTCACATGTAATATCTCACTGAATACCACTCCATATAGTTAAAGTTTCATCAATTTTCTTGTTAAGGTTTAAACATGTTGCACTTTATGTGGATATATTACTTACATAGACAGATGATATCTAACAATCAATTGTCATAATCTGTTCTGATTGGTACTTTGGTGCGAGAACGTATTTTTCTCCAGTTTTATGGAATGAAAAAAGACGCATTCAGGCAACCATGTAAGTGATACCCACCCCGAGACATGATATCAAAAGAGTTGTGTGAACATCTTTTGTACCTGCCAGTAAGTTAAACCAAAAGGTTAGGAGAAATCGGTGGGTCTCAGCTGCATCTACTGAACTGATAGATGCTTGGAAACTCATCCCGTCTGGCTCCAAACACAATGAGAAGCGAATATAGCTAAAACACTGGCTGGTGAAAAGCCTTCACAGTGATTGCGAACAGTGGTGGGTAGCGAAAGCATTAGAGACAGAAAAGACAGCGGCAATAGATAACAGTAAACATTTCAGACTATCATGGAAACTGGTATTATGAATCCGACTGTTAACGAGGCTGACTCAGGAAAATTCTGGACTATTATTCACTCTGAATCCGGAAGATTGGATCGATGGGTAGAACACTTCAACTGCCAACCATCTCCAGTAAGCGTGAATGGCGAATTGATGTGCGTCTCCCAACCCTTAGTGTGGTTGAAGAGGTTATAGGTAATTTATAGCGATGGAGAACAGCAGGAACTTACAGCTGGCCCCTATGATTTTTAGAGATGTTTTATAATTCTCTCCCCCTTTGCAACCCAGCTTTTCCTGATGCTTAGTATTCTCGGACACCAATTCACTCGAGACGTTCTCCTAAATCAGAACAGAGTTGAACAGGAAATACAATATATTCCAATAACAGGGTTAAATGGAAGTCAGTAGATCAAAAGGAAAAGACGTTAGTATATTTATAGTGTTCTTATATGAGATTCTAAAATGTTCCCTCAGTATCGGATAGCGCTGATTGGATACGAAAGAGCCAATCAGCGTGCGACAACGCAATCATGCTTTAATCCAATCTGTGTCCCACTAACTGAATGATAGTCCAGTTTGAGCAGTAAGATTAATGGAGATCTTAGCTAGAACCTAGGAACTGGACGTAATCCCATCTGACTGATCTCAATCGTTGATCTTCACAGTCTATAAGAATAGACAAAAGTCCTCTTGTGATAATCACAGATGAATCAGTCTAACTAATCTAGAGTCTAAAATATTATCGTCAATTGCATTATGTTTTTCTAACCGATCGGGTCTCTGTGCTAATGTGGTGTGGCAACCTGAACTGATGTACTTAAGTACGAAGTTCTACGTCGTAACTGACTGACTGACTGAACCAGACTGTGTTGATCAAGTTCATTGACTGAAGTTGTGCTGTAATAAACTAAGTTAATGTACTCTACAATAATTTAATTGTGCTTTCGTTGTTCGCTAGTTTACCCGCCTGTTCATTCTTATGTTACACTTGTAGTGTTAAGTTTCCTTTTTAACTTTTTGAAATATTATTTGATATTCGAATGACTCTATCATTAAGTGTCCCTTAATCCAATAGTTATTGCTTAACGTTGTCGATTTCAATATGTGTAGAAAAATCTTCAAGATTTCAAGCGTATCACTGTAATAACTTAGTAATTAGAAATTAATATTATAATCTTTATATTGCTTACTTGACAGTGGTGTAAATATATATTAAATTCATTAAATTCATATTGCATAGCTATTTTATTGATCAAATATTTTAAAATTTTGATTTCTACAGTAGCTGCCACTTTGACGAAACAGTCAAGCTTTCCTCTCATGTTGACCCAACAGAGCCTTATTGACTGTAGCCTTTGTTTCTCTATATCCTTCTACACTAGAATAGTTGGTTGAAGAACTAAACTAAAATCAGCTACAGTTTGAGGACGATATCGTATTATTGACTGTATAGATGCGTGACGACAGTCAAGTGTTTCCCTTGAATAAACAGCATATGCAGCGATGCTGTCTTTTCACAATGATTGAAAAAATGGAAATGTCGACCGTAAAAACTGTCACATCTCATCTTCCTATGATAGAAGTGCTCCAAATTGCTTCTATTCTTTGTAATCGATGCTGTTCACAAAAATCGCAGTTTGAAATAGTGAATAAACAGCTGTATCCTCTAAAGTTCTTTTTTACTTAAACTGGTTCGGATACATTTTCTGCTGAAAATCAGTCACTTGATAAAATCACCGGATTATGTGTATACTGTTCCACACTACACATTCACTTACTTAGTGTAAAAAGGCAATCGAAATGGATTCATCTCCATGTGTCTGTTTACATTACACTCTAAGCGTTAGATAAGAATACACGAATACATGCTTACACTTCCATGAATTAGCTTATAACCATACATTACATACTGAGAGATATTTAGTTTGTATTGAATATATATATATATATATATATATATATATATATATATATATATATATATCGGAAATTCATAGTGTACTATATATACATTTATATTTTTATTTCACTTACTGTAAATATGGACAAGCGTAACAGATAGAAAAAATAATTCATTTTATTTTGTTGTCATTTTTCACTAACTAAACTAAACTAACCCTAACCAGTATGTATGCATACACAATTCAATAAGAATTATACACTGTTCATTAACAATATAGTCGGTGTGTGCTTATTTCTCTCTGTGTATTTTATTGACTTAAAGAATAAATATTCAATACTAAATAATATTATTGGAAATATTCTTTTAACCACGAATAACACGCACTCATTTATTCTTTCTTAATTGTCATTTTCACTGTAAAGTGCTTACACGACTGTACATAGATAGATTACGTCATGAACAATTGGATAGTTAGAATTTTTGCAATCGAATTTGTTTATGATGGATAAATTTGGTCTTAAACCAACTGTAAGCGAAATAGGATTATCTGTGATAGAGATTTCGTTTCGTTTGCTATTCGTTAGCTGAATGTCCTTGGATCTGAAAGTGAATGTTCACATTGAGACTTGAATTTTTCATTATGCCAACTTGCGTCACTTATGGCGTAGGAGAGATATCCGTTTGCTGACTAAAGGACGAGTAAACTGCGCAGCAATTCAGTATGTCCTGCTATATGGCTGCGAAACATGGCCCGTCAGAGTAGAAGATATTCGTAGAATGCTTGTTTTTGTTCATAGGTGTCTCCGAAGTACTTCCCGAGTATCCTGGAACAACCGAGTAAGCAATGCTGTTGTTAGGAAACAGGTACTAGGTAAGCATGGCTGAATAATAGATGAAGCACTGCAACTTCATCAGTTGAGGTGGTTGGGACATGTGTTACGAAAACCTACCACCGACAGCCTCGTCGATCTATGTTTTGTGATGTGGTAGTAGGTTGGAAGAAAGCTAGGGGTGGCCAAACCGAAACATGGCAAAAATCCATGAAGTCACTGACAAGTGGACTGAGTTATGTTGGTAGGTGTTGACTACCTGGTTGGTTCGCGCGAGATGATAGTAATCGATGTTTAGAGACCCTGAATGACATGCCTCAAAACCATTTACAATGACGCAGGTGCCTTCATTCTTTGTATTCTCTGAAATCCTAACCTTCGGAGTTCCTCATCATCCTTATCTTTTTATTTTTAAGTTTATTTCACTAGATTCCACTTCTTGAATAATATCTTTAAACCCTAATCTCTCCGATTACTACTTATACTTCTACTACCTCCACCACAATGGGATTCGAAGTGACAATTGCATCTGTGTGCTAATGTGGTATGGCAACGTGAACTGATGTACGTACTTACGAAGTTCTATGTTGTTGTTGACTGACTGACTTTCGATACAAAATATTTCCCCTGAGTACACATAACTACTAACGTGTACCATTACATTCAGCTGATGAGTTCTCTAAATATGATAAAACGCATGTTTCCAACTCCATTATTAGTTACTGTTTAACTGAAGTAAAGCCTTGTTACAAATGCCTATATTAATGCAATCCACTCAGAAATTATCTATCCCAATAGAGACTGTTCAATAGCAGTAATTAACATCAACAACGATAAAATACAATCTGTTACAAACAGAAATCACTTTATTCCTTAGAGTAGATTGAAATTCAGAATTCTGTCAATAATATACAAAATATTACTAAATACACTGTTTTAAATAAATGATTCCCAAGTTCATTTGTACTCCATCTTTGCAAATGATAAAGTTCCTAATTTTGGATTTTATATTTTCGAGTATGGACTGATCAGTTGACCTTGAGATCACATTTCCCACATGGAGAATCCTTGACTGTCATTGGTCAATGTATCATTTTAGTACGCTATTTTTATGGGCTCTCCCATGGACCTTTCTATCATGTATAAATAAACTCGATTTGTGTGCTTGAGATGATTATATATTTTCTGGGTGTTTGTAGAATACACTTACTACGTCTTTTTAATACTTCTTCTTCCACTTAGTGGGGCCTTGAGGCGCTCGGATTAGAGTAGCCTATCGTGTCTCACTGCATCATTTGTCTTCACTCTCATTTACCAACGTAAGTGAACTCGTAATAGTTTCAAGCATATCAATTGACAAGCATAACACAGCGAATATATTGAATTATACTAATCATTGTGATAAATCCATTCAAGTTTTTTTAATAGAAGCTTATAGTTACTTGATATAGTCTCCAAAATAGATTGAAAATTAGGAGTACTTCATTTTGTTTTTAGTTTGTACATTTAATTTTTAAAATAATAATCACTCTGGATAAATAGTAAAAGCACAATAATCATTCTTAATTAATGATTGTACGTATTTATAAATCTTTGTTTATGTATGTGTTCCTCTTTTTTTTTTTTCTCTCTCTCTCTCTCTCTTTCTTAATTAGTCCGTTGAAGTGTCATCCATTCCATTGGAACCATTATTAGAATTCAGTATATTATTTATGAATCATACAGGTTTATTAACTAATCCACATTTAAGAGCTCGTCTTGCTGAAGTACTTGAATCATTAGTACCACAACGTGATGATGAAGCATGGAATACCAATAGTAATGGTTCTGGTTTATTGAATTCATTGAATTTATCTTTGTAAGTTTTATTTTTGTTTTGTTTTAAAAGAGATGGGTTTTATGTTTTGTATTATCTGACTCTTTTCTTGCCTTTCTCGGTTTTCATTATTATTTTTTCCAGTAATTGACACAATTAGTTAATTTGTTATTAATAAAGGTACGAAAATATTGGTAAGTTCAATATATTAGTAGTATACTATTGTGGTGACCGATATCAGCGTGTTCCTAAGCTTCGTAATTAGCTCGTCTAGACAATCGTTACTAAATAGCGTCTGATGGTTTATAAATCAGAAGGTGAGCTCGAAGTGTTGAATACGTTTTATTTTGGCACACCACAAAAATGGGATAGCAGATCAGGCAGGCACACTAGCGAGTGAATGGGCGGATGTGCGAACGAATCAGTAAGATTAAAATGTTCGTATATATACATAGGAAGATATTTGAGTCATTGTGATATTTAAGAGATTAATATTAAAGCGAATCGGATGAATAAGCGCGTAGGCGGTAAGCAATGTTCAGTCATACCAGCTCATACAAACCACACAATAAAAAATACCAATGGTACATATGGCTTGTTGCTATACAAATAGCTTGGTTACAATAAGTTAATCAAAAGGCTTAATCAAATTAAATATGAGCGAACTCAAATTTACGTGGAGGCACTACACTATGAGCAGCTAGACTCCATTCTTGACATGCTCCCGAGGAAGAGGAAGATCATAATTATTTTTTAGCTAAAACTGTTTTTGTATTTTCGAAAGGTTGTATTACTGGAGGATTCGGCTGTATCCATAGTGTATAAGTGATCCTTAAACAACAAAGACAAGAGGGGTGTATATCTCAGGTTCATGGTGGAATTTCTGAGAACGAGAATAGAAATCTCTGTGTCCCCCTATACGAATTTGAATAAATGTGAAATGATGTGAATACAATACATTTCATAATTTTTTATTAGCTGCTTAAAACCATGTACGTATTAAATCGAAACATTGAAATATGAAACGAGATATCGTTTGCTAACCAAAGGACGAGTGTACTGTGCAGCAGTTCGCTGCGTCCTACTTTATGGCTGCGAAACATGGCCAGTGAGAGTAGAAGATATTCGTAGGTTATTAGTATTCGATTATAGATGTCTTCGAAGCATTGCTCGTATATCCTGGGACAACCGAGTAAACAATGCTGTCGTTAGGAAACGAGTACTAGGTAAGGATGGTAGATCAATAGATGAAGTAGTGAAACTTCATCAGTTGAGGTGGTTGGAAGATGTGTTACGTTTCTAATCAGCTGCTTACAACCATGTATATATTAAAGCGAAACATTTAAATATACTATTGTATGAAGCCGTCGACAGTGATGATGGAAGGAATTATTGTAACAAAAGTTATCAATAATAACGCTGTCTTACACCATCCCTCCCGACCGTAGCCGCTACCTATACGTGGTAGTCGAGCTCGCCTATCATGATGACCCAGTAGAGCTATATTGTCTGGAACATATGTTTCTGTAGGTTCTACTATATCAGGCATGTCGATTGGAGAACCGTGGGACTAAAAGCAGCAACTCAAGGTTTGAAGTAGAAGTCATACTGCTGACTGTAGCGGGGTGTGACAGCTGTTCGGTTTTCCTCGGACGATCATCTGCGACGACGCTGCTCTCTCGGAAGCAAGGGGTTGGAAAAGGTCGACCCTAAGAATGCCACGCCTCACCTTACCTCACGGATTTCTGTCTTCGGTGGCAAGGCTACTTGAAGAGAGGAGCTTACAATTTATGAACTTCCTGTAAAAAGGCAGTGCGTGACCGGCCTCAAGCATTTGTCCCTTGGGCCCTGCGATCACGCTCCCAGGTCACTAGGAGCAACACTAGTCTAACTTCCTTTTCAGGTTCTTCAAGAAACACCCTTCCTCGTTCTGGGCAGCCGGAAAGTGTCCGCCCTCATACATGTAACAGTAAGCGAGACCGATTTTTTTGGATGTATTATTGTGTATTATTAGTTCCATATATTTTGGTTGTCTCTTCAAAATGTTCCCTATCCTACTGCATTCTGTGTGGCTCATTATAGATCAACTCTTCTAAGCAAAGTAGTTTCTGAATCATGAAACCAAAACTTGAGACTAAGGGATAAAATGTCAAAAATTTGGTCTCTGTTTAACAGATCTATGACAGAGACAGACAGATACAACGCAGAACTTCGTACGTAAGTACATCATTTCAGGTTGCCATGCCCCATCAACACACAGACGCAACTGTCAGTTCAAATCCAAGAGTGATAGCAATAATAGAAGTATTATCAGTAATGGAGAAGATTAAGGAGTGAAGTTATCATTCGAGAAGTTTAATTCAGTGAGATAAATTTAGAAGGAGAAAGGTAGTGATTATGAGAAATGCAGAAGCTTAGAATTTCATAAAACACAAAGAGTAGATGCACCTGCGCTATCGCAAACGATTCTGAGCCATGTCGTTAAAGGTCTCTAACTATCGGTGACTATCGTCTCGCGGACCTCAACCAGGTAGCCTACATCTACCAGCATGAATCAGTCCACTTGTCAATGACTTCATGGATTTGTGCCATGTTTTGGTTTGGCCGCCCCTAGATTTCTTTCAACCTACTCCTACACCGCAAAACATAGCTCGTCGAGGCAGTCGGTGGTTAGACATACGTAACACATGTCCCAACCATCTCAACTGATGAAGTTTCATCACTTCATCTATTGATTTGCCAACACAGATTTAAGATGATTCTTCTTTAATTGTATATTATGTATTCACTAATTGAACTAATTATTTCCATTCTTGTTCTGTTGGTTTTTGGCTTTTGTTTTTGTCTTAGCCATCGACGTGAACAATTGATGAATCGAGATCCAGAAATCACAGATGATCCTGTATTGAGTAATGCTGTGCGAGCATTGCTTACAGCATTTGTCTCTATAGAATTATCTCCTGGTACCGGTGCTGTTGGCAGTGCCGGTAGTGCAGCGGATACAGCTATAGCTGCTTCCTCCTCCACCTCCACCTCCTCCTCCTCATCATCAGCAACTACATTACAAAATGATAGGAATAGTCAAACAGATGCTGGTACTAGTAGTAGTAGTAGTAGTGGTGGTGCTGCTACCAGCAGCTCTGCAACAGACACTCAAACTGCTTCTGTTGGCTTTGAAGAGAAATTTCATTATCGACGTCCAATGTATGCTTGTTTAAGATATTGGTATGGTAAACCATTATACAATGTACAGTTTCAGGTAAGAAAGAAAAAACAAAAAGTGTACACAGATAATTTGGTTGTGGCTTTCAATGTCCAGCAGATTTATTATATGTAGCATTTTTGGTAAATAACCGATCAAATTTGACAAATGAATACCACATATCAAAGTTATCCACGAAAGCTTGCTATCGACATGTCAACAAGTCAGCTGAAAACAAACAGCCATAGTTGAGTTGAAATGTCTGATGAAAATTACACCCTCATATGTAGCACTCATTCGCTAAGTTACCTGAAAAGTTACTGAAGTGTTTCTGAATATGGCATACTTACGTTTGTCACCCTTAATAGAGTTTAAGGTCGCCGACCGAAAATCTTGACCCAACTCTGTCCCGGCTCTTATTTCTGTTTGTTCCTATTCGTTCATATGATGTCTTCCGCCAATTCTCGACGCAGTGTTCTTTGGCCTTGATGGTACGAAGTTATGGTTTGCCTCGTGATGCATTTGGCTGGTTTCCTCAATATGTGTCCTATCTGCCTCCAGTGCTTTTCCCTAATTTCCCCCTCAACTGCAATCTGGTTTTTTCTCTTCCAGAGTAGGTTGTTGTTGATGGTGTTCTGCAGTTTCTTGTGTAGACAACTGTTAATGAACACCTTGAATATAGCATACTTATTGAATACCCAGAATGTGGTGGACAACTTCAAGTGGTTATTTTAAGCTTCACTTGACAAAATAATCAGTTTTACCCAACCAAATTTACTTTTTTCCGGTCAATAGATTTTAATTGGTCCTGCAATAAGTTAGTTGATGTGTTACATTGAGGAACTTTATTAGATTACAAGAATCAAACATTACATTGTTTATTTTTCAAAGATAAAGTCAACAGAAGTACTCATTTGATAACATTTTTGATCATTTAGTTTGACTAATGTATTTTCTGGCTCTTTACTTTTCTGATGGCCTGTACTGTGTAAATCTTAGGCAACTTGATGGTGTAGAGTAGTGTTTCTTCACTTCTTGTAAAAGTATATTTATATTCTTGGATGAATAATTCATCTAGACCATGTCATGAATGTATCTTTGATTTCGTAATCATTTTTCTATATCAAGTATCTACATTGAGTCAGTCAATTACAACGTAGAACTTCGTACATCAGTACATAAGTTCAGGTTGCCATACCGCATCAGCACAGAGACACAACTGTCAGTTCAAATCCCATGGTGGTAGAGATAGTAGAAGTATTAGCAGTAATAAAGAAGATTAGGGTTCGGAGATATTATTCAAGAAGTATAGTTCAGTGAGATAAATTTAGAAAGAGAAAGATACAAGTGATGAGGAATTCAGAAGGTTAGAATTTGAGAGAACACAAAGAGTGGATGCACCTGCGCCATTGCAAACGATTCTGAGCCATGTCGTTCAAGGTGACTTTCGTCTGGTGTACCTCAATCAGGTAGCCTACATCTACCAACATAACTCAGTCCACTTGTCAGTGGCTTCATGGATTTCTGCCATGTTTTAGTTTGGCCACCCCTATCTTTCATCCAACCTACATTTCTCAACTGAGATAGTGTAAATGTTTTAAACCCAACTATGTGTTATAATATTGCATTTGTTTTTCATTGTACCGTAACTGCAAAAAACTAGTATTTGCCAGAAGGAATTGTAATTTACACTGCAAAACTAAAAGACAAAAGAGATATTAAATAATGATTGATTCTAGTTTGGAAATAAATCAACATTATAATTAAAATACGCTAATAATTATGTTCTCTTTACTTTAAGCTAGTAATTATAAAGTCAAATTTTGTGTAAATTAATCCAATTATACTTACTCTTTTCAAACACAAATTTACAATTGAACATATTATACTTATACTGTAGTGAATGAGAACACAGGTGGGGCAACCGAATTGTATTTAACGAAAATTACCGAGTTATTCAGTAAAGTCGGAAAACCATATCGTAAATCGTTAATTTGCAAAATATCAGTTCATCATATCGAACTGGACTGTTCCTGTTGCAAAATATCAATCGATTGTCACTATTCATGCGTTTCATACAAATTCCACTGTTTTCCCGCTGTTCCTTTCTTGATCTTCCCCCATGTTCTGCTACCAGACATTACGTTTTTACTCACGTCATATACTACTTATAAGTATCTCGCGCCACAATACTACATACGTCATAGGCATTCGGAGAAAATCAATTTTTCATTGGTCACTCACATACTTGAATCAATAATTTAAAACATTGTTCATCACATCATCATCATCATATCATGTTGTATATTTTTGAATTGAACATGTTTTAACTCATTTAAGCCATTCTATGGTTGTCTATTTAAAAGTAGATTATTTTGTAACGATCTTGAAATAAGATTTTTAAACTCACGAAACGATATGATATTGGCAGTGTTGTTGAAGAATTTCAATGTCTCTAGGCGTTGTCTTATAAAATTATAATTGTAAAGGTTACATTACATCACTGGCACTATGACATCCACAAAATAAATTCTGAAAACTGTTGTCGTTAAATTTAATTAAAGACTTCGTTTACAATAGCCCTTCTGACATACTAACATAGCATCATACTATATGTGGAAAGATTGAGCATTTTACATATATCTTCTCATTCTATTGATTGGTATGAGAGTGTGATATAACAATGACATTAATTGTACTTCAATTCATTCTGTTGTTTACATTTTTAACATGACCCTGTCAGGTTATGCAATATACCGATTGTTTGTCTACTGATGATAGGACTTTCTTTTTCTTCACTGATTAAAGTTGCTAACTCTTTTTTTTATAACTCACCTTGAATTAGTTTTGATCTTTTTTTTAAAGATAGGGATCTTTGTGAGGCTAATTTTTAGTACATACTTTGATAATCTTGAAAAGTAATTAGAAAAAAACATTGATTAATTGTTTAGCTTTAGTTTGAGAATCCTTGGTAATGCACATTCATGAATCCACACACAGAATCACATTCGAGGTCTGAAAGTGAACAAAGTTTAATTTAATCATTAAGCCGGACTCATATGTAACACTTTAGTGACTTAATCGCTGTTGAACAACGATTATTCAATGCGAACCTTATTCTTGATAGAGTTGAACTCTATTAATCTACTTGAACATTGGAATTCCTTGTGAGGGAATTATCCATGAGCTTCTAGATTTAAATATCCTGGGCTCATACTGCTTAGTAATTACAAACAATGGTAAGAACAGTTGTTTAGTGCTTTCTGAGTCTTTTTAATGGCTCATTGAAAGGCATGTTGAAAATGAACTTTAAATGAGTTCTTCAGGTGTTAAACAATTTGACTCATTAGTTTATATATATATATATATATATATATATATATATATATATATATATATATATATATATATATATATATATATATAATGAATCATGTACTTTTTAAACCTTTAACATTGAGAAAATTAGATATATATTAAGGAATTTAGTCTATGTAAAGTTAGGGCAATAGTTGTAGCTCAAAGGGGGAGATATGAGTTCACTTATTCTATGGACTCTTATCAGCTTTTACAACTTAGAAATGATAGTGTTAATTGTTTTCAGAACAGCATACATACATTTTATAAAACAGTATCATAAATAGTTTTATTTAATCTTAAAAGATACTGAACGTTTGCAGCCCCTAAACGTCAACAAGAAAATTCAAGCAACTAATCTAAGTAAATTAATCTTATATAGCTGAGATTTCAAAATTATGCCACTAATATATGTACTCTTGTGGTGCACGCTACTTATAAGTAGTATATGACGCGAGTAAAAACGTAATGTCTGGCAGCAGAAGATGGGGGAAGATCAAGAAAGGAAGAGCGGGAAAACAATGGGATTTGTATGAAACGCATGAACAGTGAAATGTCACACAATGGATTGATGTTTTGCAACAGGAACAGTCCAGTTCGATATGATGGATTGATATTTTGCAAATTAACGATTTACGATATGGTTTTTCTATTTTACCAATTAACTCTGTAATTTGAGATAAATGCAATTCGGTTGCCCTCACCTGTGTTCTACTTCACTACAAATACCCAAATGAATGATTACTTAATCATCGATAACCTCTATGTTGCATTCGAATGAGTAAATACAAATTAATGTCGTTGGCTCTGAACTTCACTATATATACTATATAAGCTATTTAAATTGTATGAACTAATTCATTTTTTTTGCTTACATAAAACTTTACATAAAAACCATGTGTGCTTTTCCGATTTAAATTAGGTTATTTTTAGTACACTCACATGATTGATTGTCTTATTGTTGTCGTTTTTAAAGTGAAATTTTTTGGTCATCTTGTGCGTGTTTTAGTGTTTTACACTTACTCTATTATCCATTAATGACAACTTCTAGTTCTTTTTCCGCGTATGTCACTTATGGTTTTTGATAAGTCATCTTATGCTTCGATGTTTAGATGCAGTGATCTTTATCGCTTCTCAGTCCTCAAAACTTTTCTATTGATTTTTGAAAGAAAACTAAAGGCGTTAAATCCCGAGAGAAGCTTTACTTTAAAGCGGTTTTCCTTCTCTGGGTGCCCATTATCGTGGCAGGGTATTGAGTTGCTTGAAATGAAATGCCTCGTTGAGATATGTTTTGCGATGTAGGTATAGGTTTGAAGAAAGCTAGGGGTGGCCAAGCCAAAACACGGCAAAAATACATGAAGTCACTGACAAGTGGACTGAGTCATGCTAGTTGGTGTCGACTACGGGGTTGGTGCGCGTGAAATGATAATAATCAATAATTAGAGACCCTGAGTGACATGGCTAAAAACCGTTTGCAATGGCGCGGGGGCGTTCATTCTTTGTGTTCTCTCAAGTCCTAACCCAGTGAATATCTTCATCACCTTTGTCTTTTGATGTTTAGGTTTTTTTCACTGAATTATACTTCTTGAATAATATCTTCGAACCCTCATCTCTCCGATTACAGCTAATACTTCTACTACCTCTACTACTATGGGATTTGAACTGACAATTGCGTTTATTTGCTAATGTGGTATGGCAACCTGAACTGATGTTCTACGTTGTGACTGACTGACTAAGGGTTCGAGAGTGTGGCTTCAGAATTCAAGGGAAAACTGCTTGTGGACAGTAACGCATATATCCACATTTCAAAAGGCTTCATTATCGGGGATGAAAATTCGTGGGTTAAGGAGAGGTGACATTTTTAGGGTTGAGAAGGCAGCTTCACTGTATATGCTGGTTGTTACTGCTACTACAGTAAACAGTACGATTTTACCATCAAACCTTAATTTGATGCTGCTAGTCTTACCATTGTCCAATCGACCTGCCCGTCATGGCTCTAAAGGGCCTAAAGAGACGTATACTTCAACCAGTATGCTCGATTGAGTCATCACGGGTAGCGAGCCAGACCACCATGTCAAGGTAGCTGCTATGTTTGTGTCTCTGCAGGCTTATGGGAAACTTGCCAAAATTTGGCGCGAATTCGCTGAATGTCCAATCAGTACATTTAATCTATAACCAGTCGGTTTTTGAAATGTCCTTCAAAGTTTCTAGGAGATTCAGATGGATTGATGTATTTTCGTCATTTGCCTGACGGATGAAGACTTTTATGGAATTAACGAAGCCCCTTAACAGTTTTTTACAGGAAATTATTGAGTTATTCTTTTACTTACTATACCGGTAATATCTACCTTAATTTTCTATTCTCTACTAAAATCACTATTTTAAACTAGACAGATTTATTATTGTTCAACACATGAAGAATAAAAAGTTTTTGTTTTTCATTTTATTTTAATCTCATAGATATTGATTTTTTGATTTTTAGGCTTCAGTCAATATAATTGAAATAAATTCTGTTAATTGTTTATTTCTCTATTATTGTTGCATTAGTTTAATTAAACCTGACTATGTTGTCTATTGTTGTATTAAGCGTTTAGAAAATGAAGCCTTAGCGCATATCGATGATGCAAATCCTCCATTATTTCTACAATTTTTATCACTTTTGGTAAATGATGCAATCTTTCTATTAGATGAAGCGCTTAGTTTATTGGCTCAACTTAAACAAACTGAACGTGAAAGAGAAAAATGTGGTGGAAGGTAAGCTTTTCTTCTTTTTATAGCATGTATGCATGAAATTACATTATCTCATCATAATAAGCTCCATATTAAATGTTTTCATTGTCAGGTTCTAAATATCATAACATTTATATGATGTGATTCTTTTGATAAGTTGTCAGTGGTAGAGTTCAGTTAAAAGGTTAAGTCAAGAGTGATGATGGCGTTTTTCAGCGATTGCTCTGGATGATCGTCTTGTTTTTCCAAAAGTTGAAACATGGCCAGTCAGAGTAGAAGGTATGCATAGGTTGCTGGTTTTCGATCATAGGTATCTCCGACGCATTGCTCGTATATCTTGGGAAAACCGAGTAAGCAATGCTATTGTTAGGAAACGAGTCCTAGGTAAGGATGACAGATCAATAGATGACGTATTGAAACTTCATCAGTCCAGGTGGTTGGTACATGTGTTACGAAAGCTTAACCACCGACTGCTTCGTCGAGCTATGCTTTGCGATGTAGGAATAGGTTGGAAGAAAGCTAGGGATGGTCAAACCTAAATATTACAGAAATCCATGTGAGACGAGTCACCGATATTTCGAGACCTTGAACGACATGGCTCAGAATCGTTTGCAATGGCGCAGATGCATTCATTCTTTGAGTTCTCTCGAATCCTAACCTTCTGAATTCCTCATCACCTTTATCTATTTCTTTTTAAGTTTATTTCACTAGATTCTACTTTTCAAATCTTATATTCGAACCCTAATCTTTTCGACCACTGCTAATACTTCTACGACCGCACTACTATGGGATTTGAACAGACAATTACATCTGTGTGCTAATATGGTATGGCAACTTGAACTGATGTACGTACATACGAAGTTCTATGTTGCTGTTGACTGCCTGACTGACTGACAAGTGAATTCGGAATTTTACCTTTGAACCCCTACTCAGTGGTCCCAATGGTTAAGCGTTCACTTTGAGACTCGGTAGTCCTGGGTTCAATCCTCGCCGATTTCTTGGGTGTACACTTTTAACCTATGCCTTACTAGGATAAAACAGATGTCCCATGCCTCATGATTTTCACTTTTACATTGATTTAAATCAGTCTATGTCAAACACAACCTATATATATATATATATATATATATATATATATATATATATATATACTTTATCATCAATTTTTTCTCTTGGCATATTAGATTATCCTCTTCTTCCGATGAAGCATTATTTGCACATACAGGTCGTTTAGCACGACATCATATTATTCTTGGCTTAGATACCATTGCTGCACTACGTCGTGTAATCACTTTATGTCCAAAATTAATTACTCATCCAATATTAGTTGATCGTGTTGCTTGTATGCTAAATTATTTCTTGACAAGACTTGTAAGTTAAACTCATAATGTGATATTATTGATTATTTGTTTACTACTTATCTATTGATTTCTTGTTTACTCATCATATTATTTATTGTTTTGTTTTCCATGATTCATGTTCATTAGATAAATTGATAAACAAAATTACTTTTATGTTGTTTATTCACTAACGAAGTAAAGTTATTCATAGAATCTTACCTACTTACTTACGCCTGTTACCCCCAATGGAGCATAGGCCGCCCACCAGTTTCCTCCAACCAACTCTGTCCTGGGCTTCCATTTCCAGTTCTGTCCAATCACCGGTCATTCTTCTCATATCTTTCTCTATTTCTCGGCGTAATGTGTTCTTTGGCCTTCCTCTTTTCCTTTTGCCTTGAGGGTTCCATGTGAGGGCTTGTCTCGTGACGCAGTTAGGTGCGTTTCGTAGTGTGTGTCCTATCACCCACTTCCACCGCTTCTTCCTGATTTCCAACTCCGCTGGAATCTGGTTTGTTCTCTCCCACAGTTCGTTGTTGCTGATGGTGTCTGGCCAACGAATACGAAGTATTTTGCGTAGACGACTGTTAATAAATACTTGTATCTTCTGGATGATGGCTTTGGTAGTTCTCCAAGTTTCCGCTCCATACAGTAGAACTGTCTTGACATTTGTATTGAAAATTCTGATTTTGGTTTTGGTTGAAAGTTGTTTGGAGTTGCAGATATTTTTCAACTGTAGAAATGCAGCCCTTGGTTTGCCAATCCATGCCCTCACATCTGCATCGGATCCACCTTGATTGTCGATGATGCTGCCAAGATATGTAAAGGTTTTTAAATCCTTCAAGGCGTGTCCATTAAGAGTGATTTGGTTGGTGCATGTTGTGTTGCGTCGGAGAATTTCGCTTTTTCCTTTATGTATGTTGAGACCTACTGCTGCAGAGGCTGCTGCTACACTGGTCATCTTCTCTTGCATTTGTTGTTGCGTGTGCGATAGAAGAGCCAGATCATCTGAGAAGTCCAGATCGTCCGGTTGCATCCTAGCTGTCCATTGGACGTCTTCATAATCCAGTCGATCACCATAGAATCTATGGGATGTTTTTTTTCGTAGTAAGGCAGCTATTCCTAATGTTTGGTATTCTCGGACATCAATTCACTTGAGACGTTCTCCCAAATCAGAACACGATTGAACAGGGAATAGAGATTATATTCCAATAACAAGGTTATAAGGAAAACAGAAGTTCCAAAGGAAATGACGTTAGTACATTTATAGTTTTTTTACATGAGAGGATTCTAGAATGTTCCGCCAGTATCGACTAGTGCTGATTGGATACGAAAGAGCCAATCAGCGTGCAGCGACGTATTGATGCTTTAATCCAAATGTATGTCCCGCTAACAGTAGCCCTGAGTGCACACTGGTGATTCACTTGCTATGAAGAAGGAATCACTATTCAAACTTTTACTGGTGTCTGACAGTTCTTTAACTGAGTTCAATCTGTGACATGACCTAGCATGGTTGATTTAAATTGTAGAAATATTGACTATTGAATTCTTATAGTACGTAGTTCAATCTCTGCCAGAATTATAAGTCTTCTTTTTACTAAAACTAAATGATTATTTAGTGATCTCTAGTTTTTTTAAACAGCTATCCAGTTATTATTCACTGACAGGATCATATGAGAACAGGGCTTTAGCTTATATAATATAATCAAGTATCATGTATGCATATATTCATGCTTTGACAGAATAATAATAATAATAATAGAGATTTTCCAGGTTACTACCTCATATTGCATAAAGCTTGAATTATTCATCTGTCCTACTTTATGATTTTACAATTTAGTGAATTGTATTTATTCATTGTTGAATTATTTTCGATAAAATCTTACAGTACACTATTTATTTTGTTCTCCAATACAAATTACCGATATAAAAACAAACTATTCCAATTCAAATAAAGTTATGCAATACCAGTTGAGGAGTTATGATAAGAATTTGTGTAGATAGGACTGCACAAAAATGAAAGAAGAATAGAAGCTGAACAGATTCATTGTCAGATGATAAATAGGAAAGTAGATGTTGAACTATAGGAAGGTATACTTTCATTTAGTGAAAATGCACGATACATAATAGGTTAGAGTATTTGATTTCAAGTTGCTTGGATACGCGCTCGAACGCCCATCGTATCTAATTCATTTTGAGCAACTGGGTGACTTTCACATACTAAAAGTGGTATGGTTCAATGCTGCTTCTTAGTATATAGACCTGTTTTTTGATCGGTCGATTACATAGATAGGGTTGTGGAGGTTTTTTAGTTCCTTTGGAACCGTGAATCGATAAATATTTGATTGCCATTAGAAACCTGGATACACTGGACGAACTTCTCGTTCTAGTATGCGACTCAATAGCAGTGCACATCCACAACCTCCCACTCTAGAATCTAACTCAGTACCTTCGATCTCGTGCAGGAACACTTGGTCTCTATTTTACAGAGTTGACATCTCGCGGTGTTTATGTCTAACTTGAATCAATCCACGATATTGCATGGTATCATCCATTGTCTCCAGTAGGTAACTGCCTCCCATCCGATATGGTTGAACTGCGAGAATTCCTTCACGAAGCTAGTCACTTGCCAGCAAATGATAATTGTCATTGTAGGATTAGGGAGAAAATTGTGGAATATTTAAAAACAAATGAAGTCATTAATACTAAGTGATAAGTGTATTTTTATGCGGTTTGTTTTTTTCTCCTAATTTGCTATCTTGACATGTCACACTTTGTCCTATCGTGTGAAACTTGATATTGATCATTGATGTCGCTGATTGATATTAACTTAAATTTAAATCTAGAGAATTCAATTGAGTTCAAAGTTAACATCATTAATTACTTACTCTAAATGGTGGCAATAACATAAATCTAGTTTATTAGTGTTTTGTAGGTTGCTAAACATAGTTAATAACATAAACAAGCATATCTTCTGTGTCTACAATTCTTACATTGGCGTTTTAGTATATACGCTTATTTGCTGGATTTAATCAAAATCTCTTTTTATAAATCAGTAATACAATTTTATTCCAGTCTTATTCTAATATTTATAACTAAATATATGAATTTATTGACAAAAAAATAAATGAGTCGGTTGTTGTAGTTTTAAATTATTATTATTATTATACACTTTGATCAACATCATGCTTAGTTGTTAGGTCGGAACAATTTAATTCTCACCTTGCATTTCGATTGATAGGTAGGACCTAAACAACGTGATTTAACTGTACGTGATAAAGCTGCTTATGGTTTTAAACCAGATTTAATGGTGCTAGAAATCTCTGCTATATATCAAATATTGGCTCGTGGATCTGATTCTGAAGTTGTGACAGATGTAGAGACAACTGGTAAATTATGTGTTTTTTTGCATTTGTTTAAAGGAGGCGTAAATGTTTGAATAGTTATGTACGTATATGTATGTATGATTTGGAGGCCGTTTTGGAGTCAATTTTTTTAGATATGCCCTGGTACGGTTGAGAGTAGGGAGAATCTGCTCTCTCTCTCTCTTTCTCGAAGTGTTCTCACATGGACACGCGTTTATAGCCATTACTAGAGAAGTCCTAGTCAGTGCCTCCTCGTGGCACAGGTGTTGTTTATGTAATTGAGAGGACAAAAAGCTGGTATCCGGCACTTTAACTGGACGTAGAAAACCCTAGTTTTAAATCAGTGGTGTACATCAGCTCCAAGATCTTGACAGAACGAATAGCGTTTGAACTTATTGTACATCACCGGTTACTATGGCACTGTATCTGCTAACGTTACTCCACTGCCTTATGGATTAAGCCTGTAAGTCAAAGGCTCGGGGAGTAACTGCCTAATAAATCCACCTTCGATTTGGTTGCTCAGACAGTATGCATCCTCGCTCAACTCCAAGTATTTCATTCCATTTTTAGATTCATTATAACGGTCATATCCCAGGTTAGTTAAGTGATTCTCTTGTTAAGGTAATTAAGTTGAAGTTGAGTTTTCATATCATATAGTATATAGTACATTTACTAAAGTATTTTGTTTACAAGTCTCTGTTTCATCAAAGTTACCCTTCTTTTGAATTTGGTCTGGTGATTAGACATGTCGGTAGTGAAATAGCGGTCACTAATAACACTGGATGCTCGCTGTGCTGTATTGCTAACCGATCATAGCTGTGGTTGTACCAAGTTAGTGCTTTTAATGTTAAGAATAACACCTAATGGTCTTAAGTTCAATCTTTCATGAGGTCATGGTTCCCCACTTATTACAACGACATAGTCATCCAATGCTTCTTCAATGTCATTTTATAAAACCTACTAAAATCAATCTGTGGTGAATACAAATTAGTATCATCAATTATTTTTCATATTAATCTATCCTTCTATATTCTCCAGCGCCTTATTTTCTTGTTTCCCATAACTTGTCTTCAAATATTTTCCTTTTTATCAGAAAAATCTTCCTCGCCTTCGTCACCATCACCATCGGAAGCATTTCGTCGGGCGGTTGTCAGTGATGAAAGATCATTTACACCAGATTTGCTAGATCAAGCTTGTCGTGTATTAGATCGAATTGCTGCACCGATAGATTTATGCAATAAATTCTCTGAAGCTGTTCGCCTGATTAAAGTATGCGACTTTTTTTTACGACTTATTTATTGATTTTTGATTTGTGTTGGTGTTTGTGTGAATATGAAAATTGCGATCAACTTGTATTTTGTAACACAGTGATTCATCTGGTCATCCTAACGGTAATATGACTATCGCCGACTGACGGGTTGATTTTTTTGTCATTATGTGCGCGATATCAATGAGATCACTGTTGTCAATAAGTCGAAAATGTTTGGTGATTAGAGGTGTATTCTTGAGTGAAACCGTGAACTGAAGTCACATGCTAATTTCACTTACTAGCAAGACGTGACTTTGAACTTATAAAAAATGTTATCACATGTAAGGTTTGAAACCGCTTTATATTATGAGACTTTACTGCTGAGATATTTACCTTTTTTAGCTGACCTGTTGTTAGAACAATGTATCAGTATTTTGTTATGACAGCTATCGGGAACTAATGAGAAATTGTTCTAGAAGACGTCTATGTAGAAATAGTTATCACAATTCGTAGATCGATATAAATGAGATTGAAGATAAATAAAAGATGAATTAAAACAATGAGAAAAATGAAAGGTTGTTTAGGTCTCAACTTTTCTGATATGCTCATCAACTGATTTGCTTGAATGCTATTGCGAGTTCACTTAACTCGGTAAACGGAACGAAGAGCACTGACTCAGTAGTTACACGATAGGCTATCCCGGATACCATTGTCCCCGGCCCTGCTAAATAGATCAAGAAGTCTTAATTAGACGTAGAGAATGTATTCTACAAACACCCAGAAAATACGAGGTGTCTAAGCTTATTTATACAATGATAGAAACGCCCTTGGTGAGAGCCACAAAATAGCGCACTAAAATAATCCATCAACCAATGAGACTGTCAAGGAGTTTCCGAGTGGGAAATATTATTCGCTGAAGGTCAACTAGCACGAAAATATGGAGATTCAAAACTTCCGAATAAAAATAAATAAATAGTTAAGACCTTTCCAAGCAAGTTCTTGGGGATCTAACCTCCTTAACATTTTCCAGCGAAATTCGCACACTCAGAAACTCACACCTAATCCATTTTTGTTTGATTATGTAAACACACTTATATCCCACTCCTTTGTCATGTTAGTTGTTCTCTATCGTGAAAATATGTATCAGATTTTCCTCTATATGTGTTCAGCTATAGGAAGTATATATACATTTACATTGCTATGATAAATTTACAATTAAAAACTTGTAGGATAATGGCTCAGTGATTAAAGTTCTCAACTCTCAGCCACTAAATGACAAGTTCAATGCCCGTCCTCTCTTGCTTCGGATATAAGCAACCTAGTAATAATACTAAATCTTATGCACCATAGAGTGTGAATCAAAGCCAAGCACACAAAATATTTCACTGGTAAATGTGTTAATAAAGGAACTGACAATATTCACTTATGGAGAATTTGAATACTCTAGATCATAATTTTCACCTCAGTAGTTTTATCGTGAAATGATTTCTAGTCAATTTTGGTTGTTTGAAACCTTGTTTGTTATTTAACATTTTCTTAAAAAAATCAACAATATATCCCCGTTGGTTGTTGTTATTGTCTAATCTTATCGTCTACATAATTCAAATTTCCAAACAATTTTAACTATTAATTAATGTTCGACAAATCTGCAATTCTAACAAGAGTTCATACCAAAAGATTCATAGTTAGTGATCTAATCGGCATTCACATATCATGCACTAAATGCCAACAGTTTTCTATTTATCCTCTCTACCAAATTTTTAACGTATCTATCAATGACTTTGCTCAGCAAAACCGTTTGCAATGGCACCGGGTGCATTTATTCTTTGTGTTCTCTCAAATCCTAATCTTCTGGATTCTTCAGACACCTCTAGTTTTTTGTCTTTCTAAACTTATCTCACTGAATCATACTTCTTGAATAATATCTTCTAATCCTAATCTCTCTGATTACTTGTAATACCTTTACTACCTCTACTACTATTGGATTTGAATTGACAGTGACATCTCTGTGTGCTAATATGGTATGGCAACATGAACTGATTTACTTACGTACGAAGTTCTGCGTTGCATCTAACTGACTGACTGAATAACTTTACTCAAGTACTGGTTAATGGGCAATAATAAGTGACCATCTGAACTTTATGCTTATTCATCATCTAACCACTAGTAGTATTCCTCTCGCCTTATGCTACAGTGTTTCGTTACTCTTTTACCATCCTCTGTTTCCATCTTACAATCCTATTCAGTCAATCAATCAACGATGATGATGAATACGTACAGCAAATTAGTCTTAAAGTGTTAACCTCAATTATCCTTAACTTGAAAGTACACTTGTTGTAAAACGTTAACTATATAAAGACTATGCAAGAATAGCACATATATAAATCAACAATTTCTTTTATTTTATTCTTTTTTTAAAACTCAAAATTAAAAAATATATGAAACAAAAATCATTTAACAATCTATTGAATTTCTTAACACAATATTCACATATCATTTGATTTTTGTATCGATTTTACTAGTAGATATTATTGAACTTGTATAGTAAGTAGTAGTAGTAGTAGTAGTGTGGGAGGACTATAATGATGAATAGCTGTTAACTAGCCAAACACATTTCACGTTGATAAACATTCTCTATCCAATATCATAAATTCCGCATCTTGCTTACTTACTTACTGACGCCTAATACCCCCAATGGAGCATGGGCCGCCCACCAGTTTTCGTCAACCAACTCTGTCCTGGGCTTCCCTCTCCAGTTCTGTCCAATGTTTGTTCATTCCTCTCATATCTCTCTCTATTTCTCGGCGTAATGTGTTCCTTGGCCTTCCTCTTTTCCTTTTGCCTTGAGGGTTCCATGTGAGGGCTTTTCTCGTGCTGCAGTTAGGTGCTTTTCGTAGTGTGTGTCCTATCCACTTCCACCGCTTCTTCCTGATTTCTTCCTCTACTGCAATCTGGTTTGTTCTCTCCCACAGTTCGTTGTTGCTGATCGTGTCTGGCCAACGAATACGAAGTATTTTGAGTAGACAGCTGTTAATAAATCTTGTATCTTCTGGATGATGCCTTTCGTAGTTCTCCAAGTTTCCGCTCCATACAGTAGAACTGTCTTGACATTTGTATTGAAAATCCTGATTTTGATGTTGATTGATATTTGTTTGGAGTTGCAGATATTTTTCAACTGTAGAAATGCAGCCCTTGGTTTGCCAATCCGTGCCTTCACATCTGCCCAGATATGTAAAGGTGTTAACGTCCTCCAAGGCATCTCCATCAAGATTGATTTGGTTGGTGCATGTTGTGTTTTATCGGAGAATTTTGCTTTTCCCTTTATGTATGTTGAGACCTACTGCTGCAGAGTCTGCTGCTATACTGGTCGTCTTCTCTTGCATTTGTTGTTGCGTGTGCGATAGAAGAGCCAGATCATCTGAGAAGTCTAGATCGTCCGCATCACACACTCAATAAAATGAAATGAAGTGAAACGAACTAATGGTGAATGTTGAATTGAACATTCACATTGAAATTTGATGGATTTTTTTCTGATTGTTTTGATTTGTAGGCTGAAAATGTAATCAAAGCTGAAGAAGAACTAGATTTTGATGATGCACCAGATGAATTTATCGATCCAATTATGGGTTGTTTAATGGAGGATCCGGTGAGATTGCCTACATCTGGTCATATAGTTGATCGTAAAACTATCTATCGTCATTTGTTAAAGTATGTTTTTATTTCATTGAATTGTATCTGGTTTGTTTGTTTGTTTTCGGAAAGAGAAAAATTAAATATGGACATATTTTTACCAGTCTCTTTTTGCATAGATTATACAATCACATGTTTTACAAACTTTTTATTCTCAGTGATATTTTACATAAGGAAGACTTTTTAATTAACATAGTAGGATAGTATCAGTCAGTCTGTTAGTTAGTTACAATGTAGAACTTTGTATGGTACGTACATTTATCAGTGTTCAAGTTGTCATTACCATATTAGCACACATAGAGACGCAATTGTCCATTCAAATCCCATAATAGTAGAGGTAGTAGAAGTATTAACAGTAATCAAAAAGGTGAAAGGTCGAATATATCATTCGACATGTATACGAGCAATGTTTTGTGGTGTAGGAGTAGGTTGGACGAAAGCTAGGGGCTGCCAGACCAAATCATGGCACAAATCCGTAAAGTCACTGACAAGTGGACTGAGTCATGTTGATAGATGTAGGCTACCTGGTTGAGGTCCACGAGACGAAAGTCACCGATGGTTAGAGACCTTGAACAACATGGCTCAGAGTCGTTTGCAATGGCGCAGATGCATTCACTCTGTGTTCTAAGTCTAACCTTCTGAATGCCTCATAATCTCTACCTTTCTCCTTCTAAATTTATCTTACTGAATCGTACTTCTCGAATCATATCTGCGAACCCTAATCTTTTCCATTACCGCTAATTCTTCTACTATCGCTATCACTCTTGGATCTGAACTGACAGTTGCATCTCTGTGCTGATATAGTATGGCAACCTGAACTGATGTACTTACGTATGAAGTTCTGCGTTGTATCTGTCTGTCGACATGTATAGCCCAGAAGCAATCTATTAAAAACGAGAAAAAACGGTCATGAAGATTTCAGAAGATTAGGATTCGGAGAAACAGTAAAAATCGATGCACTTGTACCATTGTAAACGGTTTTGAAGCATATCATTCAAGATCTCTAACCATCGATTACTACCAACTAGTCTACATCTACCAACACGACTCAGTCCACTTGTCAGTTAGTTCATATCTTTGTGCCATGTTTTGGTTTGGCCACTCCTAGCTTTCTTCCAACCTACTCCTACACCACAAAACATAGCTCGTGGAGGCAGTCGGTGGTTAGGCATACGTAACACATGTCCCAACCGCCTTAACTGATGAAGTTTCACTACTTCATCTATTTATCGGTCATCCTTACTTGATACCAGTTTCATTGCTTGCTCGAGTGTCCGAGGATATACTGGCAATGCTTTGAAGACACCTATAATCGAATACTAATAACCTACCAATATCTTCTAATCTTACTGGCCATGTTTCACACCCGTATAGTAGGACGGAGTCAACTGTTGCGCAGTAGACTCGTCCTTTGGTTAGCATATGGCACTCCCGAGATAAGTGAGGTGGTAAACTACTTCACTCCCTATTAATAGTTCAGGTGTCGATACAAGCCAATGCTGAAGCAATATTTCGCATCTCGACGGGGAGAATAG
Source organism: Schistosoma turkestanicum (assembly GCA_944470395.2). Lineage (NCBI taxonomy): Eukaryota > Metazoa > Platyhelminthes > Trematoda > Strigeidida > Schistosomatidae > Schistosoma > Schistosoma turkestanicum. Next base: position 19,858,240 of record OX103976.1, on the reverse strand, counting down.
CATCCCCCGACTCGAACTCTTCATAGGCAAAATACAAGCTAGTCAGAAATAAACATTCTTGTTTTTTATTAAAGGATTGTTGTACGGAACAGTTGATTTTTGGTTCGGTTTTGTAGAAAGACTTACATCACAAGGTTGTGAAGATTGTTAAGTTACTCATTGACAAAATCATGAATCGATCAATGTTAGACGACCATTAGAAACTTGGGAGAACTGGACGGCCGTTTCGTCCTGGTATGGGACTCATTAGCAAGGCCGTGAATTGATCGAAGTTAGACGTTAGATACCGGCCCTATCGTCCAGAGGTTAAGCGTTCGCGCGCAAGACCGAAGGTCCTAGAACTAATTCGTTGGTTCGTGTTACCTAAAATCTAATGTCACACACGTATCATGAAAATATTAGTTCTTAGAACTTGAATAATACTCATCGTGAAGTTATTAAATGCTTAACTATGAGACAAAATATCACCTATAGAAATAGATTTTGTAGTAGTCTCATACCTACTAGCTGCTTAGTGTTCATTATTAATGTTACGTCATATGAAATGAATGCCAATGATCAGGTTAAACTTGATAAAATTTAAGTAAAACTACTTTAAAGCTTAAAGTAAACGAACAAGCAAAAATTCATTTAGATTAAAAAAAAATAAAAATTGTTAGAGAAAAGTGACGTTCCACAACTTCATAGATCACATCAATTAATCTGGATGTACTAGGTGTTCAATCCTCTGATGAGTCCGAAACCAGGGCGAGACAACTATCCAATGCTTATCTAATTTTAAATTCAGTCTGTGATTTAAATTACAAAATGAAACAACTTTTTTTTAATCGTCTTATTATACTACTAATAACATCCATTTGTGTATTTATTCTATTAAATTTAGTGATTCAACTGATCCATTTAATAGACAACCATTAACAATGCCTCAGGTTGAACCACAAGACCAATTACGTTCAACTATTCGAGCATGGATTGATGAACGTCGTCGTGCACATAAAATTACCAAAGACCAATAATACTCAGGGTTGAAGTACAGAAAACTTCTTCTTAATTTATACATTTATATATATAAATATAAATATAAGTACATTGTGGTACACTAATTTGCTAACATAATTACCAGTTATTATTATTATTGTTATAATTATTATTGCTACTTGACTTCATAGTAGTCTGAATAAACAAAAATGCGAAATTTGTGCGTATTATAGAAGAATATTCAACGTCTGATTTCATCTTCATCTTGATTGACATGGCGTACACACTTTATGATTACTATTATTATTATTATTGTTATTTTTTCAGTGATATTATCTTTACAGTAACAACAACAGCAACAACAACCAGAAGTTACGAATTGTACGCAATAGAAACAAAGTCTAATATGACCAGAAGAATCAAACACAATGACAACGCGTATTTATATTATGCATGTGGTGTTGTTTGTGATCATGTGTAAAATTCTCTTGTTATTATTATTATTATTACTTATTATATACAAATTGAGTTGAAATTAAAAAAAGTTAGTTAAAAGCATTGCTCCTTTTGAAAACACAAAGTACACAGATTTGCACTTGGTTTTGTAAATTGTATCATAATTTTTTTGTTTGTGATGGTGTTTGGCTCTCTGAGCTGGATATTTTGGTTGTGAAGTTTTCATTGTTCGCCTTATGAACAACATCGTCAACACAAACTTTTTGCTTACTATCATTTAAAAAAAATGTCTACATAAACATAGAAATAACGGGATGATGATTTATCGCACAGTCTAGTATTAACCGGTAACATCGAACCATTTCATGCTTATGTACATGTCTATTTGTATCACTCAACTAGTAAAATCAGGTCTGTGATAAATGTTTTAAGATTACTTAGTAAAAGCGAATGCTCCTAGCATTGATAACCGCGAAAAATGAACGAAGAAAGTTCTCTTTCTTAACCCTTGACCATCGTTGATAGCTTTTTAAAGTGAAATCTAATCAGCATGTTAAGAGTTCGTAACACGAAAAATTTAGTAGAAATAATCTTCTGTACAAGGAGTCATTGCTTTTGCATTAAACACTTTCTTTGATGTTAATAAGTTGAAACATATATCCACATTTGGATAACAACTTTTCCACAGATATTGCTCATTGTTTCCATTACTCTGACAGACAGATACAACGCAGAACTTCGTACATACGTACATCGATTCAGGTTGCCATACCGCATTAGCACAGAGACGTAACAACTGTCAGTTCAAATCACATAGTGGTAGCGATGGCGAAAGTATTACTGATAATGGAGAAGATTAAGGTTCGAAGATAAGATTCAAGAAGTGTAATTCAGTGAGATAACTTTAGAAAGTGAAAGATAAAGGTTAGAATTTGAGAGAACACAAAGAGTGGATGCACTTGTACCATTGCAAACGATATTTAGCCATGTTCAAAGTCTACAACCATTAGTGACCTTCGTCTCGCGGACCCCAACCAGGTAGCTTACATCTACCAGCATGACTCAGTCCACTGCTCTGTGTCAAAATGTTGCCAGGTTGCGTTATTATCTAACTTATATTATTAGTCACGATAGGTAGTAATCATCCTCACTAATCACATCCACATATGTTACCTCATCATTGGGTAGGTGACAGAATGATGGTGTAGTAGTATGGAGTGGGTAATATAAACCACCCAATGGATAATAGCAGTGTATGCCACATTCAACATCCGTTAAGTCTATTTGAGAAAGCATACAAATCACTTCAGAAAATCCCAATATGTTTTTATTTTCATCCCCTTCCTATATTTCTGTCATCCGCAGATCAATAACAACATTTTTAAATCTCGGATTACCTAACGATGTAATCACTTCTTATTCTTCTCAGGTTTATCAAACAAGAATGTACCGCTTATGTAAATGATTCGGTCGCCGACTATTTACAATTCTGAATTTCTCGAATGTCGAAGAACGACAAGCATCTAAAGTATTCTATATTTCGTGAGATTGCCGCTCCAGTCAATAGGGAAAAACACAATCATACTGTAAAAAGCCAATAAAATACTCGTTTACACTGTAATTGTCGCATTTATTCACAGAAAAATAATGAGAAACATAGTTCGTATAAAATCACATCATTAGAAGAAATAATATATCCGTTTGTTGACAATTTTGATTGCGTTTCGATCAGTCTTGGGTTCAACTACTTGCCATAAATGGGCAGCCCTCGTGGAGCATGGACCGCCGACCAACATTTCCCAACCAACTATGTTTTGGCTCCCCTTTCTAGTTTCTCTCAAGTGCTGTTCATTCGTCTGATGTGACTTCAGTTCTCGTTCCAATGTGTTCCTTAGTCTACCGCTCTTACTTTGGCCTTCAGGGTTCTAAATTAGAGCTTGCCTCGTGACGCATTTGTGTGACTTCCGCACTGCTTGTTTTATCCACCTCAAACGTTTTTCTTAATTTTGTATCAGCTGTTGAAAAAAGTAATATTCTTCTAAGAATCGACCACAATAAACCAAAACAAGATTTTGGAATATAATTTCAAACTTCCCAAATCCCATACGTAAATTTGAATCTCGTGGCGGCCTTGGAAGTTCAATTTACATATATACATATTATTTGGTAACCAAATAGACTTCAACTCTTGCCTTCTCGCTCATGTGACCGGTGTAAGAAGCTAAGCTAGTGTGTTTCACGTTCAAACTCCGGACACCTTCCATTATAACACAACTTTAGCGATTACTGCGGAAATGCACTTAAAATTGTTCTTTGGAGGGTACATACACCTAAAACTGTACCTGTCATACTCGGATAAACCTGCGTTATAGCTTGGTTTTTCTGGTTATACACATTTGAAATCATCAATCAATCATTGTTAGACCACCATTAGAAACCTGGAAGCACTGAAAGACGGCCATTTCGTCAGCAGTGCGCATCCACGACTCCTGCACCTCGCAAGATTCGAACCCGGGGCTATCAGTATTATGTGGTTAACTCGGTTTGAGTTATTGATTGATTCAGTCTACTGAATATTTTAGTTGATTTAGTACTTAGCATGTAGTGAAGGAGAACACAGGTGGGGCAACCGAATCGTATTTAACGAAAATTACAGTTACTCAGTAAAATCTGAAAACCATATCTTAAATCGTTAATTTGCAAAATATCAGTCCATCATATCGAACTGGACTGTTCCTGTTGCAAAACATCAATCCATTGTCACTATTCATGCGTTTCATACAAATTCCATTGTGTTCTTCTAACTCTTCCTTTCTTGATCTTCCCCCATCTTCTGCTTCCAGACATTACGTTGACGCTCACGTCATATACTACTGATAAGTAGCTCGCACCACAATCATAATATGAATTGCTTTCAAACAACTGTAAAGGAATTAAATCGAATTATTAAGTATCATTAATATATTTACATTCTATCCAATATCCAATGTATACTTTATTATCAGTGTACAACAAATGAATAACAAAAAATTTGAAACTAGACGATAATAATAAAATTCATAGAAAGGAATCATTCAAAAAAATTTATAAACAATGATTTGATTTCACAAGAATAAAATATTAAGATTTAATTTGACAACAAGAAATAATAGAAAGCAATAATGAAGGAATGTATTTTTTTTAAAGCTTTTATGCAATGAAAAGTTGATGAGAAGTGGTTAAATTCAATCTGGGAGATTAAAATAACACACAACAGATTATCTCACATATTTACAAAATATAATGATTTTACAACAACAACAACAACAACAAGAAAATTTACTAGACACCTAAATCATAAGCACACAAAAAAAAGAACTGCACTTTATTTCCGTTAAACCAAATGGATGCTACTAATATCAAGTTTGTTAATAAGTAGTATATGAATACATCGGAAAAAAAAATTTGATCACAACGAAGCATGAAAGACAAATAATTCAAATAAAAACAACTTTTTAATAATAATAATTTTTGTAAAGATGGACCAGTGAATGAATGCATCATCTATCTATCTCTTTAAAAGAGAATTATCGAAATTTCGTGAGAATCAATAAAACACCGGATATAACAACTAAACCAGCTAATACAAGAATAATAATCATTTTACGATCTTTCGATTGATGACTTTGAGCTTTTTTCAAATGTTTCAAACCTTCTTCAATTCGAATTTGAGTATGTTCTACATTGTAATCAATACGATCTATTAATGTGCCCTTGGAAAAATGGAAATAGAATAAAGTTATGAAGAAGCTTTTATCAATGAGATGATGATAAAGCATACAACTAACTGATTTGTTATGAATTAAAAGACTATTTTCAAATTGTTCAATTCAGTGATTACATACTTTGAATAAATTTAAACAGTTCTAAAGGGTTTCGTCATAATAATTGAGACACGTCAGCTAGATAAATACCTCAAACCAAGAGTTTATATTTGTTTTACTCGAATGATTAGATATAGACAGACAATCATTTTTATACGAAATGTATAAAAACCATGAGAGCGTTTTTTACTCTAGTCGTGTTCAGTGATACATGCCTTCAAATGCCGTGGTATGTGTGAGACTGACGACAGTTCACTCCCTCCAGTTTCGAAATGCTTTCATTTGTCCTTGAGTATATAGTCACCACCCAGGAAGTCATATTCACTGCCTCCACGTGGCATAAGTGCCGTTTACGAAATTGAGAGGATGAAAAGTGAGTTTTCAGTGCTCGAGGAGTAAATTCTTAATAAAACCACCTGCTTAGGTGTGGGCGTCCGGACAGTATTCAATCCTAACCACAAATTCAAAAGTTTTATACTAAAAGACTACTTGTAAGTAATATATATAGATTAAATGAAATTCACTGGTGATGCGATCTACTGTATTGCTTTTCCAGGCATCTAAAAATATCGTCAATAAAATGCAATCTTGTTAGGCATTTTAGGATTGATAGACAAAAAATTAGTATCAATATGGTGATGTCATACCAGTACAATTATGAACTTTTTCTCTCATCAATAATGCTGAGTTATGTTTACTCATTGTGAATGAATTGTATGTTTCATGTTGGAGCTTGTTTAACTCATCAAAACATATTGAGGTCAATATAAACTATCCAAAGATCTTTTGAAAACATAAGATTATGATTTCAGACATAAACTTTACATCCTAATTGTCTACCGTAGGTAATTCTAGTGTGATGAATATGTCTCTTAAAATTTTAAGTTTGCAAATTACAAGACCAGTTATTGTATTGTCCTCAAGTGAGCGATCCTACCCACCCATCCTTTCTCGAAGCCAAACATTATTCACTGCCGAATAGGAATAATCATGTCTATTTCACACAGCTTTTTTTCGGATCTTTAGTTAGTATCCACGTTTATCAATCAAGAACAAACATATTAGCAAAGCTGTGCAAAGCTTTTTTGACGAATTTGAAAGCAACCGGATTCTTATTTGAATCTATATTTGATAAATCTTGGTAATGTGCACTGTATCTGCGTTGAGCGTTAAGTATAGATTGAAATCATAGGTAAAAGGGGGGTAGAAATCCGCCTGTAACCCTTCTAGGGTTAATGCCGGTCCCAAGCCCAGATAACGGAGGACAGTCAGGCATGGAGTAAGCTATCCCCCATTCCGTAGAAAGCATCCTAGGTAAAAAAAACGGTAAACACAAAAACTACTTAGAACATTTAAACTCTGCCGTTGGAGTTGAAAGGTCTTCATTTGAAAGAGTTATGAGGCTTCATGGTGAAAGTCGAATTTTTTCGGAAGCCACAAGACCGATGTTCCGTCTGACAACCAGAGCAACAGTTAATATAGGTACACGGAATGTTCAAACAATGTGAGGGACCGGAAGAGAACCATTCAAGTTGCGGCCTTTTTTCGGGATACTGAAAAACTCTACGGATTAAAAATAGCTCTAAGCAACAAGTTCTAAGCCTTTCACTATCTACTCAATGGAAAACAACTAGAAAGGGATCAAGGAGGAAATCATTTCAAGATATCACAAGGTTCTGGGCCACAAGAAGCACCATCACAAGGAATGGATCTCTGTTGATACTCTGCATAGGATTCAAGAAATGAAGAACAGGAAGGTAGCAATTAGTAACAGCCGAACAAGAGCAGAGAAAGGCAAGGCACATACCGAATACACAAAAGAAAACAAGCAGGTGAAAAAAGGCATCAAAACCGACGAATGGAAATATGTGGACGATCTAGCAAGGACAGCAGAAAAAGATGTAAGAGAAGAGGACATGAGAACACTATACTATAAAACGAAGAACCTATCTGGAAAGTATGGTAAACCAGAACGACCGGTCAAGAATAGGGGAGGCAAACCAATCATTGAGATTCAAGAGCAACGGATCAGGTAGATAGGACACTTTGAAGAACTCTTGAATAGATCAGCCTCACTGAATCCACCCGACATCGAATCAGCACTTGTAAACCTTTCCACAGACATTACTTAACTAACTATCGAAGAGATCTGCATGGTTATCAGACAGATCAAGAATGGCAAGACAGTAGGATTAAACACCATGCCAGATTAGGCACTGAAGTCTGACATAGAAGTAACCGCAAGGATGCTCCATGCCAATCTTCAATACGATCTGGGAGGAAGAAAAAGTAAAATAAAATCTGGAGATCAGCAGGCTGGATTCCGCAGGGACCGATCATATATCAACAAAGTGGCGACACTACGGATCATTGTGGGATAATCAACTGAATGGAACTCACCACTATATATCAACTTCCTCGACTATGAGAAATTATTTGATAGCATGGACAGGATGACACAATGGAGGATTCTTTGTCTCTATGATGTGCCTCAGAAGTTATGGAATTCTTATGATGGATTAAACTGTAATAAGATAGTGCATGGAGGTTTGCTCAAAAATTCGTTCCAAGTGAAGACCAGTGTACGGCAAGGTTGTTTATTCTCACCTTCTCTCTTTCTTCTAGTGACTGACTGAATTAGGAAGCTCTCAACATCTGAGCTGAAGCACGAAACACAGTGGACAGCTCGGATGCAGCTAGAACGATTCGGGTTTCTCAGATCACCTAGCCCTTTTATCCCACTCAAAGCAACAAATGCAAATGAGGACGGCTAGTGTGGCAACAACCCCTGTAGAAGCAGGGCTCAAAATACACAAAAGAAAAAACAAGATCCTCTGACACAAAATAACATGCACCAACCAAATCACACTTGATGGAGAAGCTCACGAAAATGTGTTAATTTTTATATGCCTGGACAACGCCATTGATAAATAAGGAGTATCTAATGCAGATATGCATGTACCGACCAGTAAAGCAAAGGCAGCATTTCTACAGTCGAAGAACATCTGGAACCGAAAACAACTGTCAACCAAAGTCACAATTTTTAATGCGAACATCAAGACAGTTCTGTTGTATGGAGCGGAAACTTCTAGAACTCAGGAAAGACATCATCCAAAAAATGCAAATGTTCATAAACAATTATCTACACAAGATACTCCGGATTCATTGGCCAGCCACCATCAGTAACAATCTGAGAACTAACCAGATTATAGTTGAGGAAGAAATTAAGAAAAGCGCTGGAGGTGGGTCGAAAAAATATTCCTGAAATCTCCCAACTGCGGTAGACCGAAGAACAGCCAACCACCAAGAGAACTTAGGTCGGACATTAAAAGAATGGACAGCGATTGGGTAGAACTAAAAAAGGCCTAGGAAAGAGAAGGTTGGAGAATGCTGGTTGCGGGCCTAAGTTTCATTAAGGGTAACAGTCGTAAGTACATATATAAACATATACAGTCAGTTGATCAGAAAATGTTTAAATTACTTACTTGATCCACAACCATCTGAGCAACATCTCGAAAAATGTCGTTTAATTCACAAATAGACTGAACAATCTGATGTATTTCTTGTTCACGCTGTACAACCATATTTGTATTTTCTGTAAGTAATAAACTTCGTCTTTGTTTCTGCGATTCCCAAACCTGCATTCATATTGTAACAAGTAAACATTTTGATCAGCAAAAAAGTAACAATTATTTGGATCGAAAAGCTAGGCGACTAATATTTGTATTGAAACATAAATTGTTGGTCAATAGTGAATAATTTTCGAGACACTGATAAAAAAGATCTTGTGTAAAGTCCGTAGCCGCCTGTTACGCATGCAGTCAGTCAGTCAGATGCAACGTAGAACATCGTACATAAGTACATCAGTTCATGTTGCCATACCACATCAGCACACAGAGATGTTATTGTCAATTTGTATCCCATAGCAGTAGAGATAGTAAAGGTATTAGAAGTAATCCGAGAGGTTAGGATTAGAAAATATTATTCAAGAAGTATGATTCAGTGAGATAAGTTTAGAAAGACAAAAAACTAGAGGTGTTGAAGAATCCAGAAGATTAGGATTTGACAGAACACAAAGAATAAATGCACCGGCGCCATTGCAAACGGTTTTGAGCCACGTCATTAAGGGTCTCTAACCATCGATTATTATCATCTCGCGGACCCCAACCAGGTAGTCGACAACTACCGACATGACTCAGTCCACTCGTCAATGACTTCATGGATTTCTGCCATGTTTTGGCTTGGCCGCCCCTAACCAACCTACTCCTACACCACAAAACAAAGCACGTCGAGGCAGTCGGTGGTTAGGCATACGCAGCACATGTCCCAACCACCTCAACTGATGGAGTTTCACTACTTCATCTATTGATCTGCCATTCTTACCTAGCACCCGTTTCCTAATAACAGCGTTGCTCACTCGGGTGTTCCAGGATATACGAGCAATGCTTGGTCGAAAACCAGTAACCTGTAACCAGTAACTCTGTTACGCATGCACATAAACACGTCATTTGATATGCTTGAACTATTACGAGTTTACCTTAGTCATAAAATGAGAGCGAGGATCGAGGATCCGGCGACATGACAAGCTGCTCTAATCCGAGTGTCCCAAACTCTCATTGAGTACAAGATGAAAACATGTATTCTACAAGCATCCAGAAAGTACGAGGTCCGAGTCCAGAAGAGAATCAGAATCCCGGACTTGGAGTCCTGGTCATAAAACGTTACAGATAATGCGTCTTTATACAGTTAGGTCGAATCGGAAACACTGAAGTATGTAACATTGATAGTTAGGACCACCAATAAGAAATACCGTTTGGAGTGACAGTGATAGTTAGGATGACCAATAGAACTAGACTTACAAATAATTCTCTTAGGATATTGGATGAATATCCTAACACCTCCTGTGCGCCAACAGCATCGAGTGTTTTTATCTGACTACATTGAAATAATTCACGTGTCTTACCCCAATTTGAAGTAAACTTCAAGTAGTCGGGCTTGCCTATCGTGATGACCCAACCGAGCTATACTGGCTGGAACATATGTCCCTGTAAGTTCTACCATGCCAGGCAGGTCGATTGGAGAACGATCAAACTAAAAACAGCAACTCAAGGTCTGAGGGCGAAGTCGTACTGCTGACTGCAGAGGGGTGTGACAGCAGTAAGGTGTTTCCCTCGGACAACCAGTAGCTGCAGCGATGCTGCCTTCTCAAAAGGAAGGAAGGGTTAGGAAAGGTCGGCCCTAAAAATGTCACACCTCCCCTACCTCACGGATTTCCGTCTCCTTGGGTAAGGGTGCCCACTAATGGCTTTTAAGAGCGGAGCTAATACTCTAAAAACCTTTCATCAAGAGGCCGTGCGTGACCGGCTTCAAGCAGTTGTCCCCTGGGCTCTGCGGTCACGCACCCAGGTCTCTAAGACCAACAATAATCTACCTTCCTTTTCAGGTCCCTCAAGAAACAACCTTCCACGGTGTGGGCAGCCGGGAAGTGACAACCGCCCTCATACCCATAACAGCACACGAGACCAAATTGGTCAAAATCAAATCCTTCCTATACCCCCTAATATCTTTCTTATCTCAAACTCCAAGTTGTTACAACTGAGTGCTGTTAAACCGAATGAAAGATTCAGCAGATGCCCAACTTTGAGAAGTATCCTTTGAACATCTTCTTTCTGGTTAATTTATATTTTCGTTTTAAACTAGATTTATTTCTGGCAAGCAAACTTACGTGTTGATAGATTTTAGAAAAAACGCTGTCAAGTCGACAGATTCTACTAAACAACGCTCTTATAATTTTTAATATTTCTCATCACTTAGAAACATGAATATGTACTACTAGTTCGACAGTTTACATATAAACCTGCGTCACTTATGGCGTAGGCGTGATATCCGTTCGCTAACCAAAGGACGGGTGTACTGCGCGGCAGTTCGCTCCGTCCTCCTATATGGCTGTGAAACATGGCCAGTAAGAGTAGAAGATGTTCGTAGGTTACTAGTATTCGATCATAGATATCTTCGAAGTATTGCTCGTATATCCTGCGACACCCGGGTGAGCAACGCTGTTATTAGGAAACGGGTGCTAGGTAAGGATGGCAGATCAATTGATGAAGTGGTGAAACTTCATCAGTTGAGGTGGTTGGGACATGTATTTTATATGGCTAACCACCGACTGCCTCGACGAGCTATGTTCTGTGGTGTAGGAGTAGGTTGGAAGATATTGGATATAAAATAGAAACCCCAAAATATATAATAAAAATAAAATTATTTAGAGAAATGCATTCAACTTACAGCATAATCACCATCTTCAAATTCATTTACAATATTGTTAGTTGATGTATCTTCTATATTTAAATCTACTTTTAAATAACTACGTATTCGTTCATCTCTGGATCGAAGTTCTGAAAAAAATAAAATAAAATAAAACAAACTACACTTAACATTACAATTTTCAAAGATAACAAAATTATCCAATTCAAATTGTCGGTAACTTTAATAAACTTATATACATTGAAATGAAATAGAAAGATTGTCATGGAGTAGATAGTAGAAGTGATTAATCTTCTCCATTACTGCTAATACTTCTATTCAGTCAGTCAATCAGTCAGATGCAACGTAGAACTTCGTACCTAAGTACATCAGTTCATATTGCCATACCACATCAGCACAGAGATGTAATTGTCAATTCAAATCCAATAGTACTAGAGGTAGTAAAGGTATTAGGAGTAATCGGAGAGGTTAGGATTAGAAGATATTATTCAAGAAGTATAATTGGGTGAGATAAGTTTACAAAGTTAAAACTAGAGGTGTTGAAGAACCCAGAAGATTAGGATTTGAGAGAACACAAAGAATAAATGCACCCGGCGCCATCGCAAACGGTTTTGAGCCATGTCATTCAAGGTTTCTAACCATCAACTATTATCATCTCGCGGACCGCAACCAGGTAGTCGACAATTACCGACATGGCTAAGTCCACTTGTCAATGACTTCATGGATTTCTGCCATGTTTTGGTCTGGCCGCCCCTAACTTTCTTCCAACCTACTCCTACACCACAGAACATAGCTCGTCGAGGCAGTCGGTGGTTAGGCATACGCAACACATGTCCCAACCACCTGAACTGATGAAGTTTCACCACTTCATCTATTGATTCGCCATCCCTACCTAGCACCCGTTTCCTAATAACAGCGTTGCTCACTCTGGTGTCGCAGGATATACGAGCAATGCTTCGAAGACACCTATGATCGAAAACCAGTAACCTACCAATATCTACTCTCACTGGCCATGTTTCACAGCCATAAAGTAAGACGGAGCGAACTACTGAGCAGTAAAGTCGTCCTTTAGTCAGCAAACGGATATCTCGCCTACGCCATAAGTGACGCAGGTTGGCAGGTTGGATACTACGCTGGATAATAACACTTCAATAACAACATTTCAGAAAGCATCAACTGATGATAAATGATCAGATCAGTATGAAACACATATCTGGTGCTTTCTGTGGAACGCCAATATTATATAATATGTGCTTTACAAAACCAGGTGTATAATGTGATATTACACATAATTATATATTTTCTAAATTTAACTGATAAGTTGATTTTTTCAAAAATTAAAAAAAAACGAACTATATTTTACCAAGTAATAAACACAAGGAACAAACAAACAATCATTACCATTTAGATATTTTGATTGTGCCTTTCGAAATACCACTGAAAGATCTTGAAGAGTTCGTGCTAAATTGCATAGAACATTTTCTGTTAATTTAGATTCTTGTGATTGTTGCCATATTGCTGAAGAACGTCTTAATTTGGATAATTGACCAAGTTGACTATGGGATAAATTAAACAACTAATTAAAAATAAAAAAAAGAAAAGAATTTTAAAGTTAAACAAACAAGTTATGTGTAGCAAGAATATTTATCTTTAGAGACCTTAATGATTGACTAACTAACTCCTTTACTCAAAGCTAGTCAGACAGTTAAACGCAACAAAGAACATGGTATATATATGTACATCGATTTAAGATGATACATTCAATAGACAAAACAAGATTTTAAAAAATGTCAGGGGAAATCCCAGAGTAGTAGCAAAAGTAATAGATAAGATTTGGTAGCAAAGACTGAAGAGGTATAGATCAGTAGCTTTTTTCTAACCCACTTCCATACCAGCCATCATCAACTGTCGAGGTAGTAGTTAGATGAACATACGTAATATATATCCTATCTCAATCACTGAAGATTCACTACCACATCAGTCGACTGGCTATCTTTACCCAGTACTGTATCTAGCCTTAGAAAAGCAAAACCCAAGATCCCAGAATATACAATCACTGCTTTGAAGATACCTATGGTATAGTACTAGTAACCTAAAATATCCTGTTTTTCATAGCCATGTTTCATAACCGTAAGGAAGAATGGAGGGAAATGATGTGTAAAAAAATTCAAACTTTAGTTAAAAAAGTATATCTCGCCGACGCTACAAGAACTTAAGTTATCAAAAGCCAATCGAGTTTTCGGAATTCGCGCCAACATTCCGTACAACCCAAAAAACCTTATCATTACTGGCCAATTACTTGATTACTCACAAAGTGTTTACCTTTTATTTGCCTTCAACTAATAAAGACATAATTCCTAATTAAAAAGGCCACAACTCACGGCAGAGGAACAAGGTATGAATTGCTGAGAGACTAAAATTATAGTAAAACGTCTAGATTAGGGTGACAGCTAAGACTAATTCATTTGAAGTGGCAATCAAGTAACAATATACATTTTGTGTACCACTTGATCTACAGAAAATCAATTGGGTATTCCACAGAACTTTTATTATTCAGAAAGTCAACATGAATTCTGGCCAAGATATATAATTAAAATTACAGAACAACCAAATAAACATTTTTATGAAACCAATACATTATAGTAGTAATTGTACTATATTAAGACAAATTAACGAAAATCGAACAAAATGTGAAGTAAATTCAATTACCAAATACCTGAGTAAGCTCTTTAGTTTGAGATTCTATTTCCTGATTTTCATTTAAGTTGTCATCTAAATTTGAAGCCATGAGATGTCGATCGTGAAGAGCGATGACCTCTTTCACTAAGATTTATACAAGTTGTAGAGAAATATAAACTTACTTTTCTGTCGTATCATGCTAAACGTATATTGAAGTGAGTTCACTTTGGTTTGCCTACAAATATGATCATCTAAGAAAATCAAAGACAAACCATTCATTGCGAAAATTCTTAAAAGATGTGTTGTCAAGGGCTTTGTTGCTAGATTTGGATACTAATGATTCTTGATCAGATTTCTAAGAGGAAATGAAGATTTGCAAATGATGTTACAACTTGATTAAAGCCAAGAAAAGAAAATTAACAAACTTCTAGGCATTCAAAGGGTTTCGAAGATACATACGTAAAAGTCTATTCTAGAGCGACATGTTGTCACATGACCGACATGAACCTTGTAGGTCAACAATCAGAAACTAAATGTCACGAAATTATCTGCGATCCCGCGCAAGTCCCATGAGTCAAATGGCCAAGACAAAATATAAAGATATTATAGTTTGACTGATTTGAACCGGATCTTTCTCCATAAATTAACCAAACGATGGAAATTTGTATTATGCCTGATAGAGAACATGTAGTTATTGAATATACTCCAACTTGAAACTTTTAAATTAGTCCATTCAGCGTAGAAGCTGTGACTGAAAATCTCAACAATTGAACTGAAGGCTTAAACACCTCCCAACTTAATTCAGTTTAGACAAACGGGATACAAAACCATCTTAAATATGTGGTCTAAAGTATAAAAACAGAATTGTGTCTGTAAGTTTTATTAGAATTACCAAATTTACACTAACCAGTGCATGATTCGAAATATTCGATTCTGGTCACGTCACTTGAGCTAAAACCACCTAGCCGATCTCCAAAAGCACACCCCATTTAACTAACAAGTGTTAACACTGTTAACAACCAAATTATCGATGCATGTTTATCAATACTTAACTTTCAGCTACATATGAGTGGATTAATCATGCTGCTTGATTAATTAAACTGAAAAAAGAGTCAAGTCCAGGACACAAAATTATGACTGAGAGCTACAGATCATTGGAAGAAGGTACTCAGAGGAAATGATCTATTCAACATGAAACTGGTAACCACGGTTAGTTTTGGTAATACTTACCAAGGGATATTGCCACACCAAAGTGCTAAAATATATGTTATATAGCTGCAAAGCCTTCGCAACTCAGCGCCTACATGTCAGCTGAACTTTCAGTCCACATATGCAGTGCCAATTGACTAACAGCTAATAACTAAACCAACTAAATGTGTATGATGAGCTATAACTGTCTTTTTTTATCATATTTATCTATATACGTAGCTAAGTCTTTAAAGCTAACTAAAAGATTTCGAATATAAGCTTACACTATCATGATAGAAATTCCTGTTTTGAAATGCATTATTTCGCATAAACGTATAGCTTTCCGTCAGTGACCTAAACGCCATCACGTATTTATACCAGGCGGCGTTTCTCAAGGCTGGGTGCTTACGAAATCGAATATCTTTTTCACATAGTAATAAAAACCGATTGATTTGTTTGCAATCGTTTCTTGTTTTTTAGGTACGTAGCCAGGTATCTGGTGATGTATAGTGGATGACAGTCCTGTCATTCTAATGTACTAATTCTAACTTGTTAGCAGTTAATTGTGAATTTGTATATTTTGTTATTTAAGTGAGTGCGTTTGACTCGGAACACTAAATTTTCTAGATATCAGCAGCTACCACACTTTCAAGTCGGAGATTAGTTAGTTTTAAAGTGTAGAACAATGAAAAGAAGTGCTTACACTAAGTAGATGACGAACGTTTCCGAAATAATGAGCTAATAGACGTACAATAATGTGGAGTTCAAATAGTGTAAGAGGATCAAAGTGTAAAGATAACTGATGAAAACGAGATGGTTCTGAGAAATGCCAAATAGGTTGGTGATATGATGCAGTGGTAATGACAAAGACAAACGTGTTTTGAGACATGAATCAGAAACAACTGGTGATGATAATCCATATGCAATATCCAATATCTTTTTCACGAGCTGGTGTGGACCGTTTAGCTTCGTTGCGCTCAATCTGTTTCTTTTGATACGGTTCCTGGTATTTAGTAGTGCCCGATGGATAGCACTTTAGGTATTCGATTGCACTAGTCCGTACGTGATTAGGTATTTTTCAAGACTACGTGGACTTGCCATTTAGGCTCAGGGAGTATTTTAAGTAATGGCAACTACTGATTAGAAGGCATGGGAGTGTAAATTGTTCTTAGCTCTTCAATATGAGGTTTTTCGGGGGCGAATAAAAGTTCGTTCTAAAGATATATTGGTATTATGTTTGCATCAGAACGACTAAGGGTATTTATTATCTTGTAAGCCATTATCAAATAAACTTTTATTCTCCTACAACTGAGCAAGAATAGTTCTAAGTTTAGGAGTCTTCGTAAGACTTGTTCTTTAACGCTTCCACCCACTTAGTTGCCCATCTTAGTAATCGATCGAAGAGATTTGTCTCCGTTAAAGAGAGCGGGTGTGACCGTATTAAAAATTTCAAGATGGGTATGTGTGTTTGTTACTTTGCATAGAGTCATGAACAGCTTCCACGGTTGGCGTGAGTTTTGTGTTTTGAATAACAGGACGAGGAGTGGATCCAAGATTTTCCTCCAGATTTCGACACTTTCCTGCTCACTTGCACTCGACTTTCCTTGATAAGAAACTTGCCATTCATTAAGTAGTTTTGAAGTCTAGATCGAAGAGAACTAGCGGAGATCATCTTCGCAGCCTTTGCCATAAGAAGTGATTTTGCGAAGTCAGGAAACGGTAATTCTTTATCTCAGAGGATTGCCTAGTTTTCCAGTGCTATAATATTAGATACGCAAGATCTGCGTCTCACAGCCCGGCGTTAGGCTTCATAGAGAGAATATACATTCTGCTTCGTAGGTCTTTTTAGTCACTGGCCTAGAAAAGTATTTTGATTTCTCCCATATTTCCTATTTAAGCTTCATCTGGACGTGCCATCATTGCCTCGAACTTTGGGGGTGCAATAGTTTCTGAATACAAAACAAGAGCCATGATAAAAAACTTTCAGAAACCTTCCGCATGGGCCAGGCTCTTCTTTTACTTATAGCAAGCATTCAGTTCCTCACTTAATCTGCCATCTTCTCTTCTCAGGTATGTAACTTGCCCAAAGTATTTTGTGCAGAAGAGCCTGCTGCATCAATGCAGGCCTTATTTTGCCTCCCTACTATAGTCTCACAGACCTAGGTCAGCTCTCACAACATCTAATGTGACTGGAGATATCTGTCTTACTGCTATATCGATTCTGAAGATCCTCAGTCATGTCCTCTCGTTTTTTGAAGTTCACAGACATCAAACGTGTAGACTTAATAAATGTGAGGTATAACGGACGAATGAGTTAAGATTCGTTAGTTTCCATGGTTGTGTGAAGGCCTCTGCTACATGAGGGACAAAATCACTTTTGCATATCAGGTCGCTGAAGTTCATCCTAACTACAAACTACAAAACCAAGCACTTTAGGAACCACCATACTTGGCGGTTCTTTGGCGTTTATTGATGTTCAAGTTGCAGTTTTTGCTGACCACGGTTTCTCCAGTCAAACTCGTATTTAGGGGGGTAGTTTAACTGAAGGTCTCAAAAATAATAATAATCTGTTCTCAAATAGCAAAAACTTACAAGAGGCATGCCAATTTACAGGCAAGATCAAAATGTTAAGATCGCTAACATATTTCCGTAAACGAACAAAGTTTTACAAAAAAACATTTCTCAAGATACATTTGCTTCACACAGATGGCTAAAATTTTCCACGTAAAATTGTAGATAATTTTCCAGACTCTGAAATGTACAATCCAATTAATTGGCGCGAGTTTCAGAGATTGCATTACGACGAATTGCTATTGACTGTGAGACGATGCAAGGTAGAAGCAGGTCTGCATATGACAACACTTGGTGAGGTGAATGGGCTGAAATCCCGTTGATATTCTTCAGATAATAAATTTACAGGCTCCTGAGTAAGGTAGCCAAGTCATCATAAAGATCAATCTGAATCCTGGCTATAAATTCATACACATCTTCAGGCTTATAGCTGTATACCATTTTGAGATCATTCTCATATAAGTGTCCTATTCCAAATCTTATAAGTATCACATATATTGTTTATGTACATAGGAAACAAGGGTGGACCTAATGCACTCCCCCGTATAAATCCACTGGTTATTGGTCTTGGTGATGAAATACAGTCGTTGTACTTAACTATTTGTTGGCGCCCATTTAGGGATAAAGTAAACCTTGAATGTAGTGGGTTACTGATTCCAAATGACTTTAGTTTAAGGAGAAGCCTTCTGTGTGGGACCTTATCAAAAGCCTTCTTAAAGTCAAAGAAAAGGACAGATACTAGAGCCCTTTGTCCTGTTTAAGCGTAATATCATTGAAGTAATCTAGGAGGCATATGTCACTCGACCAAGACCTCAAGAACTCATGATGTGAGGTCGATATCAGATTGTTACTAAGTAGATGTTGTATTAAATCTTCCTTCACTACTTTCTCCGTCACCCTAGATACTACTGACGTTATGTTGATGGGCCAGTATTCTTAAACATTCGCTGTATGCCCAGATTAAATTGTGGGGATGATATGTTTAGTCTCCCAGTCAGTAGGGTAACACTCTGTGTATCATTCACCTTATTCCGATCCTCATATATTAGTCTGGATGTTTGCCGTGGACTTGGTTACCCTACCCAGGAGCCTGTGGAATCATTAGCTGATGAATATCAACCAGACCTTTGCACATTTACCGCATCAATTATTGTCATGCATCGTTTCGCAGTCAATAAGATGACAGTCGTAACGCAACCTTCGTAACTCGCGCCAATTATTCACATTGTACATTCCATCTATGGTAATCCAATGAATCTAGTGAAATTTTTCAGTGACTGTATACCGTTTCAAAAGAAATATGTTGCTAATCTTAACATTTTGATCTTGCCTGTAAATTGGCATGTCTCTTGTAACATGTTCGTTATTTGAGAATAAATTATTATTATTATTATTAGAGTGATACAGTAAATAGTTTAAGAAGAATAGCACACAGATCATTGCTCCCATTTTTCAGCATGCTGGCTGCGATACCATCTGGTCCTTCAATGTATGAGTGCTTCAGTGTACTAATCGCCTTAGAAATGTTCTGTACACTAAATTCAACACTAGCGAATTCACAGGCAGGAATTTGGGTCAGATTTGATTCATTTGTTGGGATTTCGTTTGTTGGTGTAGTACAAAAGTGTTCGCTAAACAGCTGTGTGATACTTTTACGGTCTTCAAACCCTTGGTTGTCCTTAATAAATATGCTCCCTCCTTTCAATTTAGAGCATTTTAGTTTATTTTGAATGCGTTTAATAAGTGTGGAAGATTCATTGTTCAGCTGGATAGCACTCTTTTCCTGTGCGACTGCCTTTTTAGTACGTATTATCTCTGCCTCGACACGTATTTCAGTCATCGTTGCTGATGAGGAGAAATCATTACAGTTATGAAGTCTGGAAGCATGTCTTCGAAGACGTTTTCGTATATGACCTGGCATACATAAGTCCTTCGAAATTCTGGGTCTCCAGGATCCCAAGTGTGCAAACTTATTGGATATATTATTTAAGTTGCGATAAAATACACTTATTAGTTCATCGGTATTGTTGGTGGTAAAGTAGTTAGTCCAGTCAATGCTTCTGAGGCAATTTTGGGAGTTTCCCCGATCAATCCCACGAAAGTCCCTACGAAGTGTAGTGGATTGACGTTTTGTATTTGTCGTTCCTACATCAAGGCTGCATATTACGATGTTATGACCGCTACTTGAGAACATTTTTCCAACATATACAGAATTAGGGATGAGATTGCTGGTAAAAATTAAATCCAATGTATTTGGATTTCTGGTCTCGGTCGTTAACATGTTGAGTCCACTCTCCAAGCTCTGAGCATTCAATAAATGATTCGAATCGTCTAGGTACTTTGATCGGGAACCAAGAGATTTCAGGCATGTTGAAGTCCCGACAAATAGCATTGCTTGTAAATGGTAGGGATGAAACAAACATGAATACTTCTGAAAATAAGGCCACATCTCCTGCTTTTACTTTAGGCCAACGGTAGACTTACATGAACAGTAAGGAAGCCGCATTTGAGGATTTCAATACGATCCACACAGAATCTGGCAATTTGTTTATTCCCGAAGTATCACGTAAGAGTGAGTTTAGGCTAGAGTGGGAATGTATGAGGCATCCTCCATTTCTTCATTGTAACCTATCACTCTGAAACGGATAAGTGTTTTCAAGAGATATAGTTAGATCAGAAATATTACTGAAGGTCCATACCTCAGTTATCATTATAAGTGATGGTCGGCAAATAGTGGCAAATATGACTGTCTTTTTATTACAGGTCGAACGAGCAATAATAAGACATATAATAAACAAATATCCCACTTAGCTAAAATAGTTTACAGCATATTGAGTACAAGAGTAACTATGACCTACGTGGGTGTGTTGTGAGGAGTTGGGGACATGTTAAACAAGTTACTGAAACTTACCGGAGGGGTCGTTAGCCCGGAGGAAAGGGGATGACAACAGGATTACTTCCACAAGGTATGCCAAATCTTAAGTTACTCTTAAGTTAGAGGGTTTGCCTTCGGTTACGTTTCGACTCTTCAAGGGACTTCACAATTCGGCCCCAGTACTGCTCATTCTAAGTATTGCACAGTATCTGTCCCACTGTTCTTTATCAGTGGCAGACCTAATTTCTAGGAAGCTACACTCCCGTACTGAGAAGCTACGTAAAATCAAGTTAATTTGTTTTACATCTTCATCTTCGATCAATAGCATTTTGGCGGATATGTTGTTACAACATCCGTCTCTAACGCTCACCCACTGCTCGATGCTCTTAACAAATATCGGGATATTTACAACAGTCGATGGCTCCGTTGATGTATGCGACTGAATTGTATTTGCTTCGGGTGCCCGTTTAGCCGGTCTTGTTGAGCGGATTAACATGTTTTCTTTTAGTGAGGATTTATGCTACTCTTCTGTTAGTCCGATTGATTGATTTTACACCATGGGAAAACATACCAGAACTACGAAAAAATGTGACTGTATACGAACTCGTCTGAAAAATTTTACCTTTTCCGATTATTGAGGTACTACAAATATATTATTTCCCTTATTAACTGAAATTATGAAGGGCATCCCCAGTAGTGATATCTATATCTTTTCTACCTACCTGCCTCACTCTAAGTAGAGAACTGGACGGGTGTCTGATCTTTATTTCTAATTGGAGACATAGTTGAGGAGATCAAGTCGAATGATCTGCTTTGTCCAGATTGCCATGGTTCTCAATCTTCTGTGTCATTTTGAGATTTTTCACAATCCGACTGACAGAAACTAAGATTTTCAACCGAATACTAACCCTTGTCTTTGAATGACTAATTTTTTTGCTAGTTTTTATAGTGTTAGTACGGATGGCGACCCTGTCAGTCTAAATTTTACCCATAAGACTCAGAAGTAAACTCTGAAACAAGCTGAAGTGGAAATTAACCAGTCTCTAAGTTTCGAAGGAGCAAAGTAATGACAAAAGTAAGTGAGCATACACAATACAAGAATAGAACCTGAAAGACAATTGAAATTGCTCCGCTACCTTTGACGATCCTAGCAAACAAATTTACGTGGACCCAATAACTTTCCACAACTACTGTGTTTATGAGTCAGTGAGTTGAAGTCGCCATTGAAGCAACAGTTAATCGAGGCAGCTAGTACTATCTCATAGGTTCAAAATTGATATGATTGTGGTTGACAAATATTTTATACTGATTATCTACCAATAAAAAGATACAAAGTTAGTCTCCTTAGAAGTGTTTAAACATTACATTTTGGTAGTAAAATCTGAATTATTTCCCACTGATAGTGAGGGATCAGGGAAGTACAGTTAGACTTCAAGATAGCTCATCGTATTAAAAAAAGACTTAGGTACCTTCTTATGTTATTAAGTTGATTTTCCTCAACGAAGTAGAATGTCCGGATATCAGTAGTTATAACTTTACCATGTTGGAGGTAAACTGGTAGAAATATGGTAAAGAAGACGGTCGAAATTTTGTTGTTCCGGAGAAAACGACTGTTTCGAAAACTAAATAAATAATTTAGCTGATTAATTATTTAAAAATACTGGCAGTGTTAAACGATCGGGTGGCGAGAATAAGAGGGGAAACACAGAAGTTAAGTAGAGAAATAGAAGCAAGCTGCTGATATCCTATGATAACAGTAGGTAAGCTACGAGATATACCTAGGATGCAGCTATTCGAAGCAGGAAATGATAATCCATGGGTCGGTGTTCGTCAGATCGCATAACGATATCCATTAGGAAGACTTTATTCACTATGGCTGGGAGAGTATTCCACGTGAGAGCAACTTTTAAAGTTAAAAATGCATGGCACACCTAGGCGTTTAATTTTTCAATTTTTCAAGGGTTAGCTTGAAGGGCGTATCAACGACGTTCTGATATGACGCTGCAGTGTGTTTTGGAGTACGTATCATGTTCTATGCTATTACCAGATAACTTATTCGCTTTTGTCTCACCAGGAATAGTACTAAAAATTCCAGTAATAACTAGGGATTAACAAAGCTTTATCTATCGACACTTTTTGAACTCTATCAAACCAGAATTCGCGAATGCAGGATATTGAAGGTATTTTTCGAAGTTAGTCAGTTGGTCCCAGCTGACTACTTGTTACAAAATACACGTAGCGCGTCACACCAAATTTTGGCAAGGTGTGAATGCATAATCGATAGCCTTCAGCCAGTGCGTCACCATTAAAATTATTGAAGCTGGGATCTCTTTTGCAAATTAACAAAGATATTTATTTTGGGGACTTTATTCACTGTTGCATGTGTAAGATCTTATACATATGTAGTATTTACTAACATTTATCATCTCTTCAGTCTGTAGAAAATAAAAGAGTCAGAAAATTGATATCCTGTGGGAATTCTGTTCTTAAAAGCAAAAGAAAGAATTTAGGTTGAAAGAAACATTGAATACTTGCTACAGACGAGGGAAAGAGCCTAGCAAAAGTGGATGGTTAATCTGAAAGATTTCGACCGTAGTTTTAACCCCACATTTAGAAATAGATGCAGTGCCAAAGTTCAAACTGATAGGAGCCACTTCCAGACAAACCTAGCTGTCGAAATACAGGCAAACTCCAAGCATCGGTTTTAGTTAATGACAAAATGAAAACCTATGAATCAGGTTTATGTTCCCTCAGAGGCTTGGATAGAGAAGAACTCACCATCGTGAAGATGACTGAGATCTTCAACACCAATTTCAACGATCGGTTAAACCAGACATCCACATGTTCAAAGTATCACTCAAATCCAGTGCCAGCTGAGAGTTCCGTATTATTCCTAACTTATTACTCAAGAAACAATAATCCTTACGCCCAGGAAAGGCCTTACGGCACGACAATATCCGCCCTACAGTCTTGAAACAGTGTGCAGAAGCCGTCAGTTTACCGAAATGTGACCTGTCCAGTCATTCGCTGGAGTCACACCAACTCCCAACTGAATGGAAATAAGCTACTCTCTCAATCCAACCTTTAAAGGAGGAGTTAGGAAGGATCAAGCCTGTCATAGACCAGTCGCTGTACTATTAATACTATCGCGGGTATTGCAGGTCTGCTGAACGAACAAATGAGGGAGCATATGGATAAGAACAAAACCTCCACGAAGCTCGATAATTGTTTCGGAAAGGCAGGTCGTGCGCATCCAATTTTCTCATAGTATGGGACAAATGGGCATCCTCTTGAGACCGAAAAATACCAGTGCACATAAAATTTCTTGATTTCGCAAAATGTTCACACAGTAACCCACGCACGCCTGATAGCAAGGGTTGCGGAAACGACACATCATGTACAGTCTGCCCCACATAATGCTAAAGATTTACACTGTCGACAGAAGTTCGCCGTTTGATGTCTCCTCAGAGCGCGATCTGGGTTTATTAACTACTGAAAGCCTCCAGACCAGCACGTACTATATAGGGGAAGCAACCAAGGCAAATGCAACTCTTCACTTTATGCGAAGACAAATCGGTTCAGTCACCACACAATTATTTGTGACGTTGATCATGGCGCATGCGGGTTCAGAGCTTCAGGTTCAAAATGTCGTCGCATACTCTCTCCTCAAAAAAGACATAAATCCTCCGGATCGAGTGCAGAGAGGAGCAACAAAATGGGTGATAGAGTTGAAGAATACAACTTACGATGATAGACTACGGCACTTGGGATTATTTTCTCTGAGTTACAGGAGAATCACAGGTGATATGATAGTGGCGAACAACATATTAGGCACGACAAACCATCCCGTGAGAACCTTACTGACGCATCACCACCACTCATCAGACAGCGGACACCTAGGTTCGTGCACACGTTCTCTCACTAAGGGTCTTTGTAAATTGGAATGCTCTCCCAGCCGAGATGACCACAGCCCCCTCAGTAGACAGCTTCAAGAAGAGACTTGATAAACACGTACTCACATAAGGATTATCTTTTTCTCGTGGACAAGCTGAGCCTGATACATTGCTAGTTGTTGTTACTGCCATCTCCTCAGATCACTAACTTAACCTGTCTCAATTATTGTCTCTGTTTCCTTTCCTTCACTTGCATATCAGTTCTCTTGCGCAATATCCACTGCTAGTTACTTAACTTAATTATTAGTTCATTTTCTGAGGTCTGTAGTCGTATTAGCATTAGAATTTTCTCTTTATTATTCTCCACATCGCAACTAATTGATCTCCTGACCGGTGATGTGATAGCTGCTGGTGTACAGGAAATATGCTGCCCTTAAATAAATGTATTCATTCAAATCACGGGACTTACAAACTCAAAGACAGTTGTCAACTGACTCGAATTAGTGCAGTCCAGTTGCCAGAACCCCATCATTTGACAATACAGAATATCTGAAACCGTACTGAAAGAAGAAGAATAGAACTCAGAGAAATCAAATAGTTTATACTACCTCATGAAAAAGATATTGGATGGTAGATTGGGTTTGGACCCTTCTATTATACTTTAAATCTATCAAATACATAAATTATAGCACAAACAAACGCGCTCTTTTGGATATTCCTTTCTGTTTTCGCTATTCTGGATGTTTATTTACATAATTAATTTGGAGTATCTATGCAGGATCAATCAAGAGTCCAGAAGTTTGCGCGTATGGTTAAGGAAATGTTTGTGGATCCTGACGAATTAGAAACGCTGACAGAACATGAAAAGGCTGCTTTATTCTCCGCTATTAGATGCGTATGCGAATACTGTAGCATAATATATATTTTGTTTTACCAGGAACAGATCAGGCGTTATAAACTGTGGCTGGCTAATCAGGAACTCCATTCAAGTAAGTGCGAGTAAAACAATCAGTCACTATTGCTACCGATTTAAATAAAGTTAGTATCTTCCTCAACTGAAATATAATATTAGTGAGATAAAGGCTTTGTTGGCTCTATAATAATAAACGTTAGATGTGTTTACCTTTCAAGGATAATGATATTATAATTATTGCACAAAAATAATTTTGTCTGTTGATGATTATATATGATAAGTAATCGGTTCTGTCCTTGTGAATTTATTGGTTTCCATACATAGGTTCTTGAAAGTTGCCATTGGGTCATATGGATATTGTTACCAGTTCAAATCTAATGGTCTTTCTTGATAACCAAAGTAGTTTTAATCCTGCAGCTGCTTCAAAATTCCAGTAGTCCATATATTTGCGACTGTTTAAAACATTTACATCAGCTCTTATTGTAGACAGGACTTACATACCTGTATACATTACACAAGCTGTTCAACCAAATAGCGTAAATGTTCCAAGAAATATGTTGTTAGAGCTCTATTTATTGAATAACAGACAACAGATAAATTAACATTGTCAATTGTGTTTATCTATGTTTTGATAGTGTTAAGCATATCACGATTGCAGATATATTTGACTTACATCATAGGCTAGTTGAAACTAAAATATTTTAGCATTTGTTACAATAATTTTACTAGTTGTTTTCAAAATCCTTGCGATAGAATTTCACTAACCATAGGGCGAGAAACTCTTTTTATCTTGGGCATTTAGAAAATTTTTTTATCGCATTTTATCTTTTAAACCTAGCTGTGTACTTCCTAACTGTATGGTACTACCGAATAAACTTGGTCTATATGTTTGACAACCTAGGGGACTCAGATACCATGACTTGAAATGATTTTCTCACACTATAGCTATCATGATAAAAAGTTTGCTTTAAGATTGTTGTCTGTTACATACGAAAACTGTCAATCTTTTAGGAGATAAACAAGCTAAAATACTTAAAATCCTAAAACTCAGAATTACAATTTCGTTAACAACTTTTTACCTTTATTAGTTATTTCCTTTCTTTAATATCAGTTACTAGATTTGATGGGCATTTAAAATCAATAACTTCGAAGATGAGTACTTAAAATATTCACATTCATGAGTAACTAGGCATGAAATGTATATGCGTTTTTTATCTACCATATATTTTATTAATGTTTGTTCAATACATGTCTTTTTACCACCCACACCAAAGCTGAAGAAAAATCATCTTTAAAAAATAATAAGCTTAAATGAAGCGAATTCTAACACTTTTCTGTGAGTTTACTAACTGTTAAGTCTTGGTGCGTTTAGAACAATAAAAGTTTTGGTAGAATTTAAAACAGCAACTGAAATCAAGGGTTGATAGCTCGATGTAGTATGCTTAAACCATAGTTACAGAAGCACAGATCCTTTGATTCAGTTTCCTTAGTCTGGTTGTGTACCACTCTTTGGTTTGTGACTTTATTGTTTGCTTTAACTAAATTGTTTTTACAATTTTCGGCCCTTTCCTTTGACTGTTACCACTGTTTCTTCGTTCTTATTTGTCTCTGCTTGATCAAATTTTCGCGGTAAAAGGGGTGATAAAAATGAGATTTAACTAACTAATAGATTTAAAATTCTAATTCTTAAGTCCTATGAATATAATGCTAACATTTTTCCCCTCGACAAGTTTGAATTTCGATATTTAGCACTGAAAACATCAAGCAAATGCAACTTTTAGAAAATAACTCACAGGAAGACATAACTCAACAGACAATTTGTATCTAAAACAGTTCAAGTCAGTCGGTAATTAAATTCTCAAAGTTGTCATTTTCACCATAACTTTCCAAATATGAAATGCAATGAAACTAGCCACGTATACGTTGTTATTGAGTAAAACCAGTCCTAAGGAACAAATTACGAATTCTACTAAACATAGGCAATAAAATTTGAATCTTTAACGGATAATGCAAATTATCGCTGATAACTTCAGGGCTGTTTTGATATACTTTCAATGCTTACCGTGTTATGATGTTTATTAAAACATAGTAGATAAATATGATCCTTTTTATTGCTAAATACTTTATAAGTTTTGTTGACAAAACAGTTAAGGTAGCAAAAAAGACACCCAATTAAATATACATAATCATACAAAATCTCATTAACCACACATGTTTAACAACCAGGCGCCATTGAAAAACTAGTTTCCCGGATAAAAATATATATTTGATGTTTCATTTATAAAAAAAGGTAAGTAAGTAGTTTTAAGACAATGCATTCTGTTATTTTAACTCTGATAAGCGACTTTGTTTATTCCACTTTTGATTGAATGAGTTTACATTATAGCAGCATCATAAGTGATCAAATTATTTTCTAGATATCAGTAACTAGAAATACTAGGCAATTAAAATCAATGATAAGCATCATATGCTACAAATAAGTTTAACAGATCCCATTTTAGATAACTTTCTGATATTAAATGCCACTGTAAACTTGCCAATTAATTCAACTAATGAGATGTGAAAAGTATGAAACACCCCCCCCCTCAGCCCATCATTCCATACCGAACTGATGTTCAACATATCGATTAATTACATTTACATAAGTATCTACTCAAATACTTTTTCTTGTCTTTAATAATCCTAGAAAGTTCGATATAGGAAAATAAGTATCAAATGAATTTTGTGTTATATATTTGTTATTTTAAAATCAACTGATTCACCATCTTTCATTCATTTAATGTCTAAACTTGATCAACCTAATCATCCGTTAACTTAGTCATTCCTTCTGTATATGTATTTATCCTACTAATAATGACCAAGAGCACATTCGATCACTAGAATTTTTTAAATATTAACACAGCAAAGGTCAAATTCATGATGAAAGACTGTTTAAAACTGAACTATAGAATTATTATTTTATTCTTGAGTAATAATGCTGTTTCTATGTTCTTAGTTATTTATTCTAAAATGTTTTCATATTCAACCGATTAATATTCACATTATTTGGCATATATATATTATCACGTATGGTCCTTATTTCTATTCGATCAATGATAACTCTTACGATATCACGTTACGTAAAGCGTGTACACTGATTTTAATTGACTATTACTATTATTATGTTTAGGTTGTAAGCAGCTGAAGAGAAATGGTGAAATAAAATAAAATTTATGCTATTCTGCTACATTTATTGTTTTTTTGGTTTATTGAAATTTATTACTGGAAAAATCTTTATGAGATTATTTCAATTTGGCCAGTCACAAAAAGTCAATACTATTGTGGTGTGAGCTACTTATAAGTAGTATATGACGTGAGTGTCAACGTAATGTCTGGCAGCAGAAGATGAGGGAAGATCAAGAAAGGAAGAGTTTTAGAAAACAATGGAATTTGTATGGAACGCATGAATAGTGACAATGGATTGATTTTATGCAACAGGAACAGTCCAGTACGATATGATGAACTGATATTTTGCAAATGAATGATTTACGATATGGTTTTCCGATTTTACTGAGTAACTCTGTAATTTTCGTTAAATCCGATTTTGTTGCCCCACCTGTGTTCTCCTTCACTACACTATTATTTTTCCAGCTATCAGTGGAATTGAAAACAAAATATTTCCTACAAGAATCTCATTTTGCATGTCAAGTAATTGAAGTCACTGAAATTTATACAGACATGATAGTTCAGCAATTTAACAAACTTCTTTGAACAGTTGTATCCAATAATTTTAACGTTTTCATCAATAATGGTATACAGAATCATATTCGTGTATTTTCTTATTTCTTTCAGTAAGAATGAAATACATAGTTAAACCGAGTAATTTTTGTATGATTTCATAGTACTGGTGATTCGATAGTGGCTTAGTAAGTTTATTGAGCACACTACCATTACTCTGCTCATTATTATAGATCTATCTAGAGAGTTTTTGTCACTGATTAGCATTAGCTGAGAAACAATGAAAAACCAGAAATCTCCGGGCAGCTGTTCTTTTTGAAAATGGGACCTCCTCACAATGAGCACAAATGATCCCTTTGTAGATATCAACCCGGGTCTTCAGTGACTTTATATTGAATAACTGTCAAACATTGTTGATGATGATACCTAATATATATACGTGGAATGGTTAAAATTTGCTAATCATAAATCCCTTTTCTAAATGGTTGAGCTTATGAAAGAAAGTCACTGAATCCATATTCAGATATCTGAATAGAACACACACGCTAAGAGTTAACAAGCTTCCTTAAAGATTCATGTGTATTAACTTCTGTGAAATTCTAAAATAACAATGTAACAGAAATGCATTGCTCCCTACTTTTGAATAAGGTTCACTCAGTAATGTGTACACTATCTTTAAATTTGAACAAGTCTCACTCTAATTATCTTGTATGTCTTATGGAAAGTAAATCATTAGCTGTTAAAAGTTTTACTAACAGTAAGATCTCTATACTATGCAAGTTAAATATCAAGATGATACATAGCTGATTGAATAAACAACTTATGAAATGTTTCATATTATTTCTTTCTACTCAGTGTAATATTTTATTTACTAAGAGAAAAGAATGAATTTTATCAAATAGTAAAGATTAAGTTTACTTGAACACTTGAACACTTGAACACATTATTAGTTTAAATAAACACATAGTTACTATGAAATATACACTATACAACCATGCTGTAATTTCTACCTGTAATGAATTTCACCATTATGTCATGCGTGATTTTTAAAATGGGTGGATATCAACAGTCATACTGTAGTGAAGGAGAACACAGGTGAGAGCAACCGAATCGTATTTATCTCAAACTACAGAGTTACTCAATAAAATAGGAAAACCATATCGTAACCGTTAATTTGCAAATCTTCAATCAATCATCAATCCATTTTCTGACATTTCACTATTCATGAGTTTCATACAAATTCCATTGTGTTCCCACTCTTCCTTTCTTGATCTTCCCCCATCTTCTGCTACCAGACATTACGTTTTCACTCATGTCATATACTACTTATAAGTAGCGCGCACCACAATACCAATTGAGTTGTAAAATCAATATCATCTGATTGAAGACCATTTCTACAACAGTTTTGTCATCAAAATATTAAAAAATAAACATGGAGAAATAATTACAGTCTGATTGTATCAATATATATGTAACCTGGTCGGTCGTTAGAATCAATCAATAACTTATATTATGCATTAGTGTATAATATACACACTTTTATATTAATTAATAAAATAAATTTTTTTCTCACTAATTAACAACAATGTATGCTGATTATTATTTAACTGATTATATATATATATATATATATATATATATATATATATATATATATATATATATATATATATATTATTTCTGATTGTTAAAATAGAACTTAACTTTAGTCTTATGTAATACATATCTTTGGCAAACTAAGTTTATTTATTGACAGAACATAAATATATATATATATAAATATATAAATATAAATATATATATATAAATAAATATATATATATATATATATATATATATATATATATATATATATATATATATATATATATAAAGTTACGTGCCTTAAAAACAAGGTGTTTGTATTGCAGTTTGTATTGTACACACACACACACTCACACACTAAAAAAACATCCTACAGTGATGAAGTAAATGCCTTTTAAGTATAACAAAGTATATTTATTTACATAGTAGAAAAAATAAAATATTCTTAATTATTTTAAAATGAAGGACAGTTTTATATTGTATCATTCATATTGATTTGATTATACCTGTGTTTGTTGAACTAATTTTTGTGAGAATTTAGTTGATGTTCATTTGAGGTGTATTTTTATTGACTGATTGATTGATTGATTGATGATTTCAAATTTTCAAACTAATAAGAAAATGTCATATCTAAGGTATCAATTGCTTTCTTTTCATTCGTTGATCAAAAAATTTCAAGAAGTTAGTCTACATTTTACAGCAGAGATGCATAGAAAAAAAATATAATCAGTCATTGTTAGACCACACCATTAGAAACCTGGAACCACTGCAAGACGGCCGTTTCGTCCTAGTATGGGACTACTCATCAGCAGTGCGCATCCACGACTCCTGCTCCTCGCAGGATTCGAACCCAGGACCTTTGGCAGTGTAGGCGAACGCCTTACCATCGGACCACTGGGTCGGCATCCAACGGTGTTAATGTCTAACTCTGATTGATCTAGGGATTTTGCGCGACCTCACCCATTTGTCTTTGGTAGTTACTGCCTACACGTGACAGGGTTGAACTCCACTGGTCACGTCTTCTCAAATTAAGAAATTTGGACTTATTATGAAAAGTTCTTGGGGGGCTTCTTTTTTTTAAGTTATTGATTCATAGACAAGTGATTGTTTTTTTTGAGATTTTCAAAACTGGAACTAAACAGTTAGTTATTCATTCTTCTTCAATTTTTATATATTTTTTTAAAAATTATGTCGGTTGATAATGAAAATTAACTTAAACTTAGAAAAAGAGCATCTTTTTAAAAAAGTGTACAGTTAAAGAAACTAAGTTGTACTAACAAATCTATATAAATTGTACGCTATATAAAAGGATGAATACATATTCGAACGGTGTAGGCATAATATCAGGGAATATGATCAAAGATTTGCTTTAGAGAATAGCTAAATGCAAATGCTATAGTTTAGGCGTAAATCTGAAAAATCCTTTAAAAAAGCAACTTCTGTTTGATATCGAAAGAGAGAGAGAGAAGCCTTTTGTGATTCTCGATCTCGTCTAACTTCAACTATATAGAAAACTCATCAGTATTCTCAATGAATAAGTAAAAAAAAAGTAATCGTTCAAATTTTAGTAGCTCGGGATTTGAAACCGATTTGGATAAAAGATTACATTAGCTAATGAAATCTGTACATTATTACACTTAGGTCAACTGCATTTTGGACAATGGAAGCAATAAAAGCCAACTATAGATTGAGTTGGTGGAATTTATGTCATACAATCGTTTGCGCAAACAGACATGAGGGTATGAAGCAAAAAAGTGAACAAAGCTGAGGTGGATAAACTAGCTCCGTTTTTTTAAGACGTGACGAATGAAGTGAGTGATACGCGCACTCGCTGTCAAATAAAAACAGCCAAGGTTGCCAGTGAATAATTAACCGTTTGAGAAAAAAAGTTGATGAATCGGTTTGTCCAAAAACTAGATCATCTTATGAAGTCTTGACATCTCGTACACAGCCGACGAGATCTTCCATTTCAATATACAATTTATATGTAAACATGAGAATTTATTCAATTTTTGCGCTTTGTTTCACACATGTTTCTATGTTTATCCTCAAGGTTAACTTTAAAAGTTATCATATATAGCTTGCAAATTAATATTAGATATTCACTGTTACCCATTGTTCTCTTTTAAATATAGATGACCTTTTAAAAATCAACCATCTTGAACTTTTAACTGCTAATTATGTACAGATAAATGAATAACTTGTAAACTAAGAATTCATAATATTTACGTAACTTTTTGTTAGTTTTACATCTAATACTTAAATAAGTAATGCTTTTAATTTATTGAATAGACTGAAATTAAATTAAGTATATATATAGATGCTTATCCTCAATGATTCAATGATTTCGTATCGATTACAAGACTTTTATTAGTCAGTTAGTCAATTCTTCTTAACTTAAGTTGGCTTTAAACTGGCAGCCTGTCGAATACAACTTACTTTAAGATAGCTCTCTAGTTGGTGAGAAAACTTACTTATAAGAAATAAGACTTTATACAATCTATTAATAAGGCATGATTACAAAATATAAACTTGATAAAATTATATGAATTATATATAATAGTTGTCATTATTTTGAAGAGAAGTAGATAGATAACTCGTGATTAATTATGCGATTCAAGACACATATTTCAATTTAATAACGATTATTATTTTTTTCAATCACAGTTATGGAGAATAGTGTTTTTACACAATGCAATCATCAATCAATCATTGTTAGAACCATACCATTAGAAACCTCGAAGCAGTGGATGGCCGTTTCGTCCTGATCTGGGACTCATCAGCAGTGTGCATACACGACTCCAACTACTCGTGGGTTTCGAACCCAGGACCTTCGGTCTTGCGCGTGAAAGTCTAAACTCTGAACCACGGGGCCGGCATCCAATGGTGCTAATGTCTAACTCCAACTGATCTAGACATTTTGCGCGACTTCACCCATTTCTATTTGGTAGTAACTCCCTACAAACGACAGGTTTGAATTTCACTGGCCACATCTCTTGCGAGGTGCAGGATTCGTTGATGCGTTCTGCTGATGAGTCCCGTACCAGGATGAAACGGCCATCCAGTGCTTCCAGGTTTATAATGGTGTGGTTATAACAATGATTGGTTGATGTCTTCAATGTGTGCATAGTATTTATTAGTTAAATGTGTACTTGCATTTCATTGTTGATGTTCTTTGAAAAGAAGCTTTAATAAATGTTGGATATGAAATAAACTAATGTAAATTTTACATAAATCTATATAAACTAGGTCTATGAAACATATTTATACTTTTCAATGATTAAAGGTTGTCACTGACTGCATAAGTTCTTATATGATAAATAAACTAAACTAATCAATATGACATTTTTGATTCCAATTCAGTATAATATTGCATGACATAAGACTCAAAGTTACTACTAGGTTTAAGCCTTAGCTGATAAGTCAATCTGCAGTAATAAACAGATACGAACTCGAACAAAACTATTCTATTTAAGCCTCTGTTACTAAAAGTCACAAACTACTTCGATCAAGTAGAAAATGCTCACATTAAGTCAAAACTGATCATGTCAATAATCTGACCTCAGTCGTCGAATGAACTGAAACCACACACACACAAACACTCATATAATTTTATCCTTATTTAAAATAATATTCATCTGCTGTAGACCAAAACAAGTCGGAACAGAAATATGTATAAGTTGTTTTGATCAAAGTTGAGTATCTCTACTGATCAACTGAATGTGAGGTTAGATAACTGTATGAAAAATATGTGTTCATTTTTTCAAAATATTCAACTATTTCAAATAAATGCACCGATATCAAAGTGAATGTATGAGTTGATTCCGACAATGCCTTACACAAGTCAATATATAAACGTATTCACTAAATATAATTGGAAATCGAAACATTTGTGAGTTAGTTAGTGGAATTTAGGATTTATGAAGTAACAATTTTAAACAGCTGCGCAACCGATTTTACGGATGACTTGAATGAATGAATGAACGATGCCTTACACTAAATTCACAATAAAATACATCTGAAACAGTTTATTTGTGAATGTGATAACTAGAATCCCACTTCCCCTTATAGCCACTGTATTACGTGAAGAGACTTAACACACCAAAATGCTCTAGTTGAACTAAGTCATGAACAGTGATAAATTAGATGAAAAGCATAAATTTAATTCGTTCTACGTTTTCAGTAGTTTTTCAAGTCAACTGGTTTTCACAACACTGTAGAACAGTAAGCTAGGTGTTTTAAGAACTAAGAACTTCATTTTTTATGTGAAATGGCTAAAGTTGTATTAAACCAAATTAAATGTAATAGATTTCAATCAAACGTTTCATAGCCTTGTGTAACCTTCTTTATTCTTATTTATGTTAGTTGAAATTGACAAACAACTCTGTGTAGAAATACAGTCAGTGTGGTGTAGACACTATACAATTTATATGAAGTCTTGTTTTGTATGCAAATATTATTATTATTAGGATAAAAGTAAACATATTCATGACAAATCGACAGCTTTAACTATGTTCGTAATATTAATGGTATTAGTAATAATCTAAATAATGATAATTTTAGTGGTAGTGTTAATTGTAGTAATAGCAAGAATAGTTCAACTAGCATTGTAGTGAACGAGAACACAGGTGGGGCAACCGAATTGTATTTAATGAAAATTACAGAGTTACTCAGTAAAATCGGAAAACCATATCGTAAATTGTTCATTTGCAAAATCAATCCATCATATCGAAGTGGACTGTTCCTGTTGCAAACATCAATCCATTGTCTTACATTTCACTATTCATGCGTTTCATACAAATCCCCTTGTGTTGCCGCTCTTCCTTTCTTGATTTTCCCTCGTCTTCTGCTGCCAGACACCACGTTTTTACTCGCGTCATATACTACTTATAAGTAGCTCGCACCACAGTATGATATATAGACAAAAACTCTTTTCATATTGATGATTCAAATCTTTCTATTAATATAGTTAACAGTGATTATTGGGTAAGAATTTAAGCTCACCTCATTACATATCTAGTGGCTGATCGAACTCAGTACATAAATGGGTAACATTATGGCGTTTGAAGCAGGTGCTACTAGGTTCGAGTCTCAGAGGGAACATCGACTTTGAGACCCAGGTTCTTCCAGCTGATGATTCCCAAATAGTCCGAGTTGATAGCTCTAGTTCCCACTGCTAGCCACTGCTTATTTCCGCTTATTATGCTTATGGTCTAACGGCTATATTGAGGCAATCCCCACTAGATGCACATGATCCCAAAAGAGACTCACCAACTATAGACCTAATTATCAATGAGAAGATTCAAGCTACCAACACAAATGATTCTTGACCGATAGTTAGTGTAATTAATTGGATACTGGTTCACTTGTCTAAAGGCTGAGCTCTCACTAAGAAACCTCAAGATTCTAGTTTCAATACCTCGCCAAATTGTAGATGAGCACTAATAAACAGTTTGAAACTAAGATAAAATAGCTTCCCAGTACTACTTGGTTCCTAGCGGTTATTTAGTAAAGATCAGTCCATAAAGTAAAATACGAAATTTATTATTTTTCAATTAACGTTATGGAGATTATTGTTTTTACACACTGAAATCATCAACCAATCACCATCATTGTTAGACCACCATTAGAAACCTGGTAGCACTGGACGGCTCT
This sequence comes from Schistosoma turkestanicum, assembly GCA_944470395.2. NCBI lineage: Eukaryota > Metazoa > Platyhelminthes > Trematoda > Strigeidida > Schistosomatidae > Schistosoma > Schistosoma turkestanicum. Next base: position 19,821,604 of record OX103976.1, on the reverse strand, counting down.
TTTCGTTCTGGTATGGGACTCATCAGCAGAGCGCATCCTAGACTCCTGCACCTCACAGGATTTGAACCCATGACCTTCGGTCTTTAGTGTGAACGTCTACCCTCTAGACCACTGGGCCGATCTCACCTATTTGTGTTTGGCACTTACTGCCTACATTTGACAGGGTTGAACTACACTCGTCACGTGGATGCGAATTGCTGATGAGTCCCATACCAGGACGAAACGACCATCCAGTAATTCCAGGTTTCTAATGGTGGTCTAAAACTTATTATTATTATTACCATTAACTGTGTTCAAAGAACATAAGATGCAGTAATTTTGTTTATATTATTCTGTACATGGCTTATCATACAATAAACCGGGGGTTTTTCAATGAAATATTATCATTAATGATAAATTCATGTATTGCCTCCCGGCAAAGAATGCCGAACCGCATTAGTCCCCCACTTAGAACTTTCAACTAGCCAGCCTACTTTGTCAAACGTAATGGAATGTGATGCTTACTTATTTAGTAACCTGTTAATAAATAAACATGCACTATAGATTAAAAGAAAAAATAATAATCAGTTAGAAATTATAAAAAAGTCACGTGATCCATTCTTATATCACCATTCACCATTCAATAATCGAATTGTGTATTATTTTTTTGTCAATTATTTGTAACAACGAACAAAATTAATGTAATCAAATATTTAAAAGAAAAAAAATACACATGTAATTTTATCTTTTATTGATAAAATGAGATAACTATTCATTGTTCAACTTTCCTACTGTGGTGTGAGCTACTTATAAGTAGTATATGACGTGAGTGTAAACGTAATGTCTGGCAGCAGAAGATGGGGGAAGATCAAGAAAGGAAGAGTGAGAAAACAATGGAATTTGTATGAAACGCATGAATAGTGACAATGGATTGATGTTTTGCAGCAGAAACAGTCCAGTTCGATATGATGGACTGATATTTTGCAAATGAATAATTTACGATATGGTTTTCCAATTTTACTGAGTAACTCTGTAATTTTCATTAAATACAATTCGGTTGCCCTACCTGTGTTCTCGTCCACTACACTACCTGTGTTAAAGCCCGATTAATTCTAAGCATATTTATGATAACCACAGCGATTAAAGTGAAATGTTTCTACACAAATGCAGTAATGGTAATTTGGCTTGAATTTTACTTCCGTTACCTGTAATTTTATCTGTTTAGCGTTTTGTTTTAACAGTTCAGATTTCTACAAGATGAGATTGATAACCTCATGCCCAACCCTTCTGTTTTATGTGTGTTTGGGATAGGCAGTAACCAAAGAAACGCTCCAGCGGGAGTGTGATGTTGATTTACTTAGAATTAATTTATTGGCAGCGCTTACATTATAAGCATCATTTAAGTTTTAACAAATGTCAATAAAACGTCATGAAATCTAAAAGATATTTTTATCACTATCAAACATCTGATCGTGATGTAAGCCAAGAAGTTCTATATTTTCAGTTTTCTTTATTAGTAAAAAATAAATGAACCATGCTGTTTCTTTTTTTTTTAATAAATTAACTAAATCTAAAGATGTTGTAGGCAAATAAATTCACATAAATTTTCAGTTCATAATTAAGATTCAAAAACTGTTTAATGTTGATATGATGTGCAAGATTTTAATTGACTATATTTTGTTGAATGACTGCACAAATTTTATTGTCTATAATCGACTGAGATATTCAATTTTTATTGATTTTTATCGTTAACAATTTATGTACAAATGTGTAATTTGATTTGGCTAACAGCCTTTCTCTTTGATCATGAATCATTTGACAATCTTAAATCATTAGAGCATATTATATCGATCAATGCTCAATTCGTTGATTGTAACAATTGAAAATGTATTCATGAAATCACAGAAATATAAAATATATCCTACTCCATAACAAGCATGTTCTAGGGTAATGAAGGAGAACAAAGGTGAGGGCAGTAGCGTCTCCAGCACTACCAACTTTGCCTTCGGCTCCTTCACACCCACCAGCTCCGCCACGGCCATAAACTCATTCAGGAAGCTCCGCACATCTCCGTCCTCAAATTCCTTCGGCCATGGAATCTTCATCCTTTGTGTAGGCAGCGACACCAAATGTAGTGAAGGAGAACACAGGTGGGGCAACCGAATTGTATTTAATGAAAATTACAGAGTTAATTGGTAAAATAGAAAAACCATATCGTAAATCGTTAATTTGCAAAATATCAATCCATTGTATTGAACTGGACTGTTCCTGTTGCAAACATCAATCCATTGTCTGACATTTCACTGTTCATGCGTTTCATACAAATCCCATTGTGTTCCCACTCTTCCTTTCTTGATCTTCCCGCATCTTCTGCTGCCAGACATTACGTTTTTATTCGCGTCATATACTACTTATAAGTAGCGCGCACCACACTAGTATTATAACAGTTCTCAATGGAAATGATTATTTAACTAAGATCGAAACTTGTCTTTTCTCTCTCTCTCTCTCTCTATTATTTTATTGTAACGAAATGAGCGTAAAACATTTCATTACTTGATATAAACATTTAATACTTAAAATAGATTAGTTGATTAGTTGATGGATAATACCAACATCGTACAGATTTCAAACACAATGCCAAAAATATTTCACATTCGCTTAAACAAGATTTGGGATGAAGAACAGGTACCAAGAGACTGGAAAGAAGGATACCTGATCAAAATACCAAAGAAAGGTGATCTCAGCAAGTGTGAAAACTACTGAGGCATCACTCTTCTTTCAATAACAAGCAAAGTCTTCAACAGGGTATTGTTAAACAGAATGAAAGACTTAATAGACGCCCAACTTCGAGATCAGCGGGCTGAATTTCGTAAGGATCGATCGTGTACTGACCAAATTTCTACTTTACGGATCATTGTGGAACAATCAATTGAATGGAACTCACCACTCTACATCAACTTCATCGACTACGAGAAATCATTCGATAACGTGGACAGGAAAACACTATGGAGGCTTCTTCGACACTATGGTGTGCCTGGGAAAATAGTTAACATCATACGGAATTCTTATGATGGTTTCAACTGCAAACTTGTGCATGGAGGACAGCTGACAGACTCGTTTGAGTTGAAGACGGGTATCAGGCAAGGTTGCATACTCTCACCCTTTCTCTTTCTCGTAGTGATCGACTGGATTATGAAGACGTAAACATCTGGAAGAAATCATGGTATCCAATGGACAGCTAGGATGCAGATGGACGATCTGGACTTCGCAGATGATCTGGCTCTTCTATCGCACACGCAACAAAAAATGCGAGAGAAGACGACCAGTGTAGCAGCAGTAGGTCTCAACATACATAAAGGGAAAAGCAAGATTCTCCGATACAACATAAAAAATGCACCAATCAAATCACTGTTGATGGATATGCCTTCGAGAATGTAAAAACCTTTACATATCTTGGTAGCATTATCGAAAATCAAGGTGAATCCGATGCAGATGTGAAGGCACGAACTGGGAAAACAGGAACAGCATTTCTACAACTGAACAGCATCTGGAACTCAAAACAGATATCAACTAACACAAAAATCAGGATTTTCAATACAAACGTCAAGGTAGTTCAACAGTATGCTGTAGAAACTTGGAGAACTACCAAAGCCATCATCCATAGGATACAAGCATTTATTAACAGTCGTCTCTGCAAAATACTTCAGATTCGTTGACCGGACACCATCATCAGCAACCTACTGTGGGAGAGAACAAACCAGATTTCAATGGAGAAGGAAATCAGGAAGAAGCAGTGGAAGTGGATAGGGCATACACTCCGAAAAGCACCCAACTGCGTCACAAGACAAGCCCTCACATGGAACCCTCAATGTAAAAGGAAAAGAAGGAGGCCAAGAAACAGACTACGCCTAGAAATGAAGACTGACATGATAACAATGCAAAAAATTTGGAAAGAACTGGAAAGGGAAGCCCAGGACAGTGTTGGTTGCAGAATGCTGGTCGGTGGCCTATGCTCCATTGAGGGGTAATAGTCGTAAGTTAAATTACAGATTTCAAACTAGGAAAGCCACAAATTGTTTAAGATAACAATTTAACTGGCATATCGAAAATACCTACTTCTGCATTCACTAAATATGTTATTTCTTCTCTCGAAAAGCATAAATTACCTAAAATTTAATAAAATTTGAAAATATATATTAAGTTTTGATGTTATGTTTTTAAATAAATAAAAAAATAAGGGGATCAGAAACTAATTTAGGAAGTAGGAATCAAATAAATGGAAATGTATACCGATTGGAATTTACACGTGAATAATGTTTTTTCTTTTTATGATTTGAAATTATTAAAATGATATAGAATATAATTAGTAAAATGTATTATTATATGATGCTATTATGTAAAGCTCTTTTAAGATTCATTTCCTTATTTAGTCACATTTTTAGTTATATATATAGTGAAGAGATTCGATTGATTAATAGAATGTTACTAGTCATGTAGTGGAAATACACTTAGTACTTTTATATGCTTCAGTCAGTCAGTTACAACGTAGAACTTCGTACCTACGTATATCATACTCTACCACATTCACACACAGAAAGGCAATTGTCAATTCAAATCCCATAGTAGTAAAGGTAATAGAAGTATTAGCAGTAATCGGAAATTTTAGGGTTTGAATTTACATTTCAAGAAGTAGAATCTAGTGAAATAAACTTAAAAATAAAAACACAAAGGTGATGAGGAACTTTGAATGTTAGGATCTAAGAGAACAGAAAGAATGGATGCACCTGTGCCACTGCAAGCGGTTTCCAGCCATATTTCTCAAGATTTCTAATCATTGAATACTATCATCTCGCAGACCCCAACCAGATAGTCGACACATACCAACATGACTCAATCCAGTTGTCAATGACTATTCATGGATTTGTGCCATGTTTTGGTTTGACCACCCCTTGGTTTCTTCCAACCTACACCGCATTTTATACATATATATATATATATATATATATATATATATATATCACTATTTGATAGATGAGTAAATAACACCTAGTCGAAGTGCAATTCTTCCTTTTATTTTTAAACACATCACAATGATTAAGAATTATTGATTGAATAATCTATGAAAAAGATACGATTCTGTCAGAAGTCCTTATCATAAAAGTAACAGCTGGAAGATTTTTTTTAAACATAATGTTGAGTTGATCCTTAATGATGATCTCACTTAAAATATAGCTTAACTTGATATTCATGTAAAATATTTGATATTTAACACTGTAATCATTATGATGAATAGGTCTGAGGAGACCGAATAATTTTATTCATTCTATATCGTTCATTAAATTGTAAAATAATTGTCATTCCGAGTATTTACTTGACATAATCTCACCTGTATCTATCTATGAAAATCTATGATATGACTGCTTTGGCTAACTGCACTGAAGTACACCCATCAATCAATCAACAACAACGTAGAACTTCGGACGTACGTAGATCAGTTCAAGTTGCCATACCACATTAGCGCAGAGGTGTAATTGTCAATCCGAATCCCATCGTAGTAGAGCTAGTGAAAGTATTAGCAGTAACAAGATTCCCGATATGAGTGAAACGGTCTACACACTCGACTACTTCACTCCCTATCACTAGTTCAGGTACCGATGCAACCCAATCTTGAAGCAACATTTTGCATTTCGACGATGAAAACCAACATGCTTGCATTGTTGTTCAGGGTAGTCAGAAGACTGCATTTTGTCAGCGTCTTCACCATGTAGAACTATGTCTTGAGTGCTTTTACGGGTATGAGGGCAGAGGTCACTTCCTGGATGCCCACACCGTGGAAGCGTCCTGGTTTTCAGAAGGGGTATCGGCCTCATAACTTTCGAAGGAACTCGGTTTTCTTCATAAGACGTCATAACTCTTCTAAATGAAGACATTCTAACTCCCAGAGCAGATTTTATATGATTCGAATTATTTTTTTCTTGTTAACGCTTTTTTAGCGAGTTAGTTTTTTTGCGGGACGGGGTCACTAACCCTAATCCAAACCGTCCTCCTTTATCCGGGCTTGGGACCGGCAGTAGCTCCGAAGGGTCTACGGGCGGAATTATCAAAGTACATTCATGTCGAATCCACATAGACAAGGACGTGCGGAGTCAAAGAAGCCATCCAATATAATTTCAGGCTTTTTCTACATCAAAACTTATAAACCGACCATAAAAAATCTTTATTTAGTCTTAAATATTAGAAGAGTCAGTTTAGCGAATTTTTTAATTTCAGTATCATCAAAAATCTTCTTCATAACTAATATACCACTGTTGGCATAAAATTGGCAATAAATAGATTATTTCAAAATAAGAAAAGACCGACTTATATTCAGAAAATATAATTCACAAAAGTATTTTTAGCTCAAGCTGGTATTAATAAAAGATAGAAATATTGAACTTAGCTTATTTTTTTGAAATCTGTCTAAATTCCAATCATCACATTAGAACTTACTGACGAGAAAATAAACTAGTTGATATCTTGATACATTTCGTTTAGACGTATATAATTTTTGCACAAAGGTTAGAGCAATGAAATTCAAGGCTGATTTTTTATTCAGTAATCTATGTATCCAATTAAGAAGCTCGAATTTCCGTAAAATGATCTTTCAGGTTAGATATAAATATTGACAACTGGAAAACAAAAACCATCCAGCCACTGATAGATGTAATATTTATCAACAACTCCATACCATTCAACTGATCAATCATAAGTTTAGACGTGTTGAGAACAACTTACTTACTTACTTACTTACTCATGCACTTACTTACTTACCTGTCACTCCTAATGGAGGATAAGCCGCCAAGTAGTATTCTTCCAACAGACTTATGTATTCATTTTTTATATAGGTGTGTGGCTCCCCAAGAAAACCACCTGATTTGGTTTGAGTAGTATCCCAATAGTATCCCAACCCACTGCTGAATTTGATAATTTATGTGGCACGTAAATATTTAGGTGCCTGTTTGTACCAATGTTTATTTGTTGACATGAAAATGATATATATATTTCATACACACTACTATTAATTAGTAAACGTTCATAATACCGAACTCATATGACGTTTTTCACACTGCTCACAGTCACAACTTGCGATAAGGCAATAACTTATTTTTATTTGATGTTCATGTACAAACTTATTACCTGTGTTAATCAAAAAAGTATCTGATTAAATTTATTGTCTTAGCTAGTGTTTTTTTTCAACCTTTAGTGTCTAAATCCTCTTACTTACTTATTTACTTACTTGCTTACGCCTGTTACCCCCAATGGAGTATAGGGCGCCCACCAGTTTACTCCAACCAACTCTGTCCTGAGCTTCCCTTTCTAGTTCTTTCCAATTTTCGTTTATTCTTCGCATGACTTTCTCTATCTCTCAATGTAATGAGTTCCTTGACCTTTCTCTTTTTCTTTGACCTTAAAGGTTCCTCTAGTTCAAATAATTGTTGTGACATAAAGAGTTAAACAAAATCTAATGATCTAATGAAGGTGATATCTATGATTGAAGTAAAGAAAAGATGAACAACTATTTCTGTTTTAAATAAATAAAACAATCCGGTTTCAAACACCTGATTGAAATTTTTGTTCAACTCTTCTGTTCAATTAAATAACAGATTATGTTTGATTTACGACTAAAGAAAAAGAGGAACGAATCCAACTGCCTGATGAAATGTTGAAGTTATTGTTATTTGAATCATTGAAATGTTAACAACTGTAATTCCTTTTTATAATAAATAATATCATGTGTACCATGTTACATAATATCATGATACATTCTCTTTTATTGAACACGTTTATGATTAAGTTCAATTAACCGTCATGATATATGATAGTGTGTAGCATTTCAATTTTCAATAAAATGCACTTTTACATGTTATCATCGAAACTAAATTATTAATTTTCTTTCATTGTCATTACAAATGACATTTTGTATTATTAAAAAAAGAAATCTTTGTTAGTTCAGTAGTATATTAAAGATCCCCATTGTGAAAATTAGAACAACGCGCATATAAGCGAACAATAGTGTTGTTTTCGATTAGATCGTCATCAGGCTTTACTCTCTAATATATGCATGAATATTTATATGAAAATGTTAAACCAATCAAGGCAATTTGAGTCAATAATCACAATGAAATGAAAAAGGCAAAAGTACAAGTAGATAGTAGGAAGATAGGTGAACCGATATTAGTAGGAAAAGTTATAAAATATGATAACTAAAGTAGGTCAAAGGTGGATGAATTAAATTCAAATAACCATCAAAAACATTACGTAATAAGCAAATGTGTAAACATAAAAATAAAATAAAAAATATAATGTCCATCGTTAGTTACGTCATATCCGGCCACGGAAGAGATAGGGGTGTCACGAATTTCTTCTGAACACATAAATTGGAGTTGAATGTACGTATTCCTATGGCTTCTGCAATGTGTAGGAGACGGGATCGAACTCCGTTGGGAAATGATGGAGGTAAACGATAGATCAACCGAAAAGATCTAGATTTATCTACAATGTGACCACTATCTACCAGGTGTGCTAAGATAGAACTGCGTATTATTTTTGACTGACCCTTCATAAACCATGCTGGGAGATATTCACTCATTCGTTGTGTAAGTTGCCTGGAAGTACGCCCGATATAGATATATCCACAGGAGCAGCTGAATTTGTAAATGCACATAGAGGAGAAAAGCTCAGGTAACTTATCTTTCGTTTGAGTAGACATCGCAGGTCGACTGGAGAAAGTCAATGCAAGTATTGCAGCGTTGAATGTTCTGTTAATTACTCTTCTTAATCTGTCCTGCAGAGTATCGCAGGCCACATCTCCGTTGAATTGTAGCTTCATAAACAAAGGCTTCTTTCGGGGAGTCGAAACCACCGACTTCTTTTTTACGGCAGACATATACTTCTTTATGAATGCGCTGGGATAACCAATCTCGGTTAGTGAGCAGTTGATGAATTCCAGCTCCTGACTTACAGTATCCATTGAACATATCAAATTTGCTCTGTAAGTGAGACATCTAACCAAATTTCTTTTGTAGCGGATAGGTGTAAAACTACAAAAGTGAGTGTATTGGCAAGCACTAGGATTTTTTCTATAGACGCTTCTACTTAGTGAACCATCATTTCGGCTACTTAGTGTGATGTCAAGGAAAGACAGTTTTTTTTATCATATTCTTCTTGGTTGGTTTTTATTGATTATCAATGGCTGAGAATTAAATTATCTGCTGCAAAAGATTGAAATATTTCAATTCCATTCAATTGACTGACTGTATGTGATATTAAATGTTCATTTTGTTATTTAATGATGAATAGATTAATAATAATTCATTTTTTCTCTAAACAAATTATATCCCCTTACTCATTTCTTTTTTGTTCATTTGTCAGAGTAAGATTAAAGTTAACTTTATAGATAGAGATATTGTCTTAATTGTTTTTTGAGCAATAAATTGTACTCCTCATTTAGCTGGACAATTTTAATTCATTACAGATGTTAACTGAAGGATTGTTGATAATCAAGAAATATTAAATGACTATTTTATTCTATTTTTGAAATATTTCAACAATAAACATTTAAAATTACTTCGAAAAATTGAATTGTAAACATCCTAGGTATCCGTCAACCATAACAATTTATTTAAAACTTTAAACTTGGAATCGAATAGCTTATATGTTTTTTGATTTCACTTCACGAAAAGGCGCTTTGTATGCAGTTTTTCTACAGTGTCAAATTTTGGGGCAGAGTTTTGGAGGTTTGTGTGTTTTTACACTTTTGAAATCATCAATCAATCATTGTTAGACCACCATTAGAAACCTGGAAGCACTGAAAGACGGCCGTTTCGTCCCGGTATGGGACTCATCAATGGCAGTGCGCATTCAAGACTCTGCCCCTCGCAGGATTCGAACCCGGGACCTTTGGTGTGAGTCCCATACCAGGATGAAACGGCCGTCCAGTGCTTCCAGGTTTCTAGTGGTGGTCTAACAATGATTGATTGATGATTTCAAAAGTGTCAAATTCGTTTTTAAATGAATATGACAGTAATAATAATAATAATAATAATAATAATGATAAACTGATGAGATATTTTATTTTTGTAACTTTAATCAGATTCAATGTATACTTAAACAAAAGATACTGAATGAAAACTTCTTAGTCATTTAATATTCTATAAGCAAAGCTTTTCACTGAAAAGTTATATTATGGTTTACTGAGAACAGTTGAAAACGTTGTCGTGGTTGTTCTGGAACAGTCTTTTTCAGGCTTGAAAAGTGAATTTAGATATTTTCGTCATTATATATATATATATATATATATATATATATATATATATATATATATATATATATATATATACGAGTCACATACCAGGATGAAACGGTCGTCCAGTGTTTCCAGGCTCTCAATGGTGATCTAACATTGATCGATTCATAATTTCAAAAAGTAACTCAACAATCTCCAAAACCCTTATTGCATATATATGATACTTTGCAATCACAATTATTAATAAACTAAAGATTAGCTAAGTTGTTTATTAGACCACCATCACCTTATGTATTACTGCAAATTAATAATAGTAACTAATAAACGTAATTATGTTAGGAACAAATATCTAAATTTATGTCCAGTATTTATCGTGAGTCGATATCATCTGTTGAAGCAGCGGAAACCGAAGGTTGATGAAAGGTTATATTAATTTATTTCAGTACGTAGGGCCTTTACATTTTAACATGAACATGATTCCGTTCAGTTTGTAAGTAAGTATCTTTCAACTTATGTTCGCTAAGTTTAATGATATATCAATAAGTTGAGAATATAATTCTTTGCGTGATAGCTTTTGTAATGTCAGCAGCTGACAAAATAAACAACTATTTCTCCAACCAAAGATTATATTTATTTGACGTGTTACACTATTAATTATTGCCCTAAATAACCAAAAACTTAAAATGCATAAATTGTGTTTTATCATATTAATTTATTAGCATAATAGTAATGAGTAATAATAATAATAATCCTCATCATCTTTCATGGTATTATGTAACTCAAAAATTAAAAATAAGGGGTAAACATTTCAAATCTACCGCTCTTTTTAAAAAAATATTATTCTGAATAAAACAGATTTTTATATATTTGATATTCCTAACTAATTAAAATGATGATAAAATTGAATTAGGTTTTTATTTTAAATCAGTTGTTATGTATTATTGTTAGGGAAGTTAGATAGCTAGAACTCACTTGATAAAGATCCGAATTTCGGATTTTATGTCTTAGCGCATGGGCTGATCAGTTGACCTTGAGATTTTATTTCCCACCCACAGAATCCTGAACTGTCTTTGGTTGATGTAGTATTTTAGCATACTAATTTTGTGGCTCTCCCAAGGACGTTTCTATCATGTATAAATAAACTCAATTTATGCGCTTGTCAATCTCATATTTTCTACGCCATATCAAGACTTTTGATATCGTTAGTGGGGTCTTAGAACGCTCGGATTAGAATAACCTAGCGTTTCACTGCATCATTTGTCTTTACCCTCGTTTACCGAGTAAGTTGAACTCGTAATAGCATTCAAGCATATCAACTGTCAAGCATAACAAACATTGTATAAGAAATCATGATAATTCTGCAATAGTTATTATATATATATGAGTATATTAGAAATTTATTGAGTCCATGTATATGATAGAAACATATCAAAATTGTGTGCAGTATTATTCTTTTTTAGATTGAAATATTCTACACTCACGTCATATTGTTAAGAGTTGAAGTAAATGTCATGCTTTATTATAATTTTTTGACATCTATCTATTAATAATAGCTTTCATAGATAACAGTTTTTTTTTAAAAAAAAATTGAGATTGAACATTTCATTAAGTAATGATTAACAATACATTCATTCATCTTTTCTAATAATAAGGCTACCTACCATAAAATGTTACCAAATCACAGAATGTTATTCATTTTCAGTAGTCATCTGATAAAAAAAATCAATGCACATTGTAGGCGAATAAATTCGAAACCAAGAGAAAACAGATAATAAAATACCCTTTAATTTTTGCACAAAAAATGATAATAATAATTTTTTTAGTGATACAAGAGAGATGAGAGAGATAATAGCGGGTGTAAGGAGGATTTGATTTCGACCGATTTGGTCTTGTGTGCTGTTACGAGTACGAGGGCGGTTGTCACTCCCCTGCTGCCCACACCGTGGAAGGTTGTTTCTTGAGGGACCTGAAAAGGAAGATAGTTTAGTGTTGGTCTTAGAGACCTGGGAGCGTGACCGCAGAGTCCAAGAGGCAACTGCTTCAGGGTGGTCACGCAGGGCCTTTTTATGAAAGATTTTTAGAGTATTATCTCCTCACTTGTTTAAAAGCCCTTATTAGGTAGCCCTTACCTCCAGAGACGAAGATCCGTGAGTTAGGGTTAGGTGTGACATTTTTAGGGTCGACATTTTCTAACCCTTCCTTCCTGGTGGTGAGAAGGCAGCATTGCTGCAGATACTGGTTGTCCGAGGGAAACACCTTACTGCTGTCACACCACTCTGCAGTCAGCAATAGGACTTCGTCCTCAGACCTTGATTAGCTGATTTTAGTCTCACCGTTCTCCAATAGACCTGCCTAGCATAGTGAAACCTTCAGGAACATGTGTTCCAGCCAATTTAGCTCTACTATAGTCAAGCCCGACCACCCGGTGTCAAGGTAGCAGCTAGGGTCGAGAGTGATGCAAAGTAAAGAGTGGCTATTGATTTATGCGGTAATCGGATTCAGTCCACCTGGAAATTAGACAAATTAACTTCTTCTGATGAACATGTCTATAAATATGAAGTTTAAATGAATTAAATTATCAAAATTGAAAAAAAATCCCACACTGTGAATCTTCTTACATGATAATTTTATGATTAATTTTTAAAATTAAATAAATCTATTTTTGTATATAAGTCGCTATTTAAACTTAAATGGAATAATCCAATTAAAATGTAGATAATTTTTTTTTCAGTGTAAGATTTTATTATATTATAGTCAGTTGCATGTTGTTGTATTAGTGATTTGTTTGAAATTACCAGTTTGTTTATTCAGCAGTCTAATCTATATTCATATGAGTGTGTTTCATCAAGTTTCTCCAATTGTCGTTATGTTTTGTAAACATATCTTTAAGATAAGTGTATGTTTGAAATTAATGTTTTTACACTTTGAAACCATTAATCAATCATTGTTAGACCACCATTAGTCACCTGAAAGCACTGGGCAGCCGTTTCGCCCTGGTATGGTACTCATCAGCAGAGTGCATCCACGACTCCTGCACCTTGCACGATCCGAACCCAGGACTTCCGACCTTGTGAGCTAACGCCTAACTTCTGGACGCGCACAAGGTCGAATGTCCTGGGTTCGGACCCTGTAAGTAGCAGGGGTATTGGGTGCACTCTGCTGATGAGTACCATACCAGGGCGAAACGGCTGTCCAGTGCTTTCAGGTTTTTAATTGTGGTCTAACAATGATTGATTGATCATCTCACTGTGTAAAAACAACTCGAATAGAAAAAATGGAAATAATGTTTCTGTTTCCCCCCCCCGCCCTAGAGAAAAAGAAGAAATTTTAAAGGTTTTTTTGCTCTAATCAGTGATTTTAGAAATATGTTTTATGACGTAACTAATATATTTCACTTAGATTTGAACAAAGTAGCCACTATTTAAGCACTATTATGTTATTAAGGATATATACAGATATCTAAAGGTATTTTAAGATCACAAATTATTTTTTTAAAGCTAATCTGTTATATTATTCTACTCTGGTGCACTTCTCTCACTCCTCAGTAACATGCACATTTGTTGTTTCCCAAATGTATAACTGAAATCTAATTTCCATTAGTGTCTATCAAAACATTTTTGTTTGCGTCACTTATGGCGTAGGCGAGATATCCGTTTGCTGATTAAAGGACGAGTGTACTGCTCAGCAGTTCGCTCCGTACTACTATACGGATACGAAACATGGCCGGTGAGAGTAGAAGACATTCATAGGTTATAAGTATTCGATTGCAGATGTATTCGAAGCATTGCTAGTATGTCCTGGGACAGCTAAGTAAGCAATGCTATAGTTAGGAAACAAATACAAGATAGGGATGGCAAATCAATAGATGAAGTATATAAACTTCATCAGTTGAG
>OX103976.1:19641634-19807330 GCA_944470395.2 Schistosoma turkestanicum | reverse complement strand
TAAGAGATATTTTATTTGGTACAGCTGTATTTAATGGAGAAACCAATCAGATTTAAGATAGTATTCCAGAGAATTCCACAGATCTTTCAAGATTTTAATGACAGATAAACAGCGATGTATTAGGAGTTTATGTAAGAACTAAATAAAACGCACCGATATCTAATAATGAAAAGACAAGAATGATAAAAATGACAAAAGTTATTAAGGTTAAGCTCTCACTGTACGACCTGAAGGTCCTCGGTCGATTTGTCGTGAAGTTGTGGATAGGCAACCTTTTAGACATGATAAACCGCCATAAACCTCTCTATATTAATAATTGAAACGATTGTGAGTAATTATAACTTACGGTTCTAACGAGATAATTTTTTAAATTCAAATTGTAGAAAATCCACATATATTCGAGTTCGCTTACATTTGATTTGGTTAAGCCCTTTTGATCAATTTATTTAGCTAAGCCATTTGTATTGCAACAATTTATATGTACCAATCGTTCTTATTATTGTCTGGTTTGTGTAAGCTCACAGACGTGTCACAATTGTCATTTGACCTTGTCAATCATTCGTCGCTTTTATTCATGTATGTGCATGCCTATTCCGCTTGTCACATGTCTGTCTTATATTTGTCTGAATATATATTCAAAGTCTTGCTCTATTTCTTTGAGTTGTCTCAGTAGCCTTCTCCACATTGCTTCATCCTATTCGCTTCAGTCGCTCATTCGCTCGCCAGTGGACACACCACAAAATAAATAACTATAAATTGCATTGATAATCTACCATATGACTACCAGAAATTCCTTCATTATGAACTTAGACTTTAACTTAATTTAATCCTTCAAACTATATCAACCATGTAATACGTTTTAAAAAAATTCTACTGTTTTGAAAATCTGATTGAGTAATAAATGATTGAAACTTTCAAGGATCACTTGT
Source organism: Schistosoma turkestanicum (assembly GCA_944470395.2). NCBI lineage: Eukaryota > Metazoa > Platyhelminthes > Trematoda > Strigeidida > Schistosomatidae > Schistosoma > Schistosoma turkestanicum. The sequence continues at coordinate 19,806,401 of OX103976.1, read as the reverse complement.
AAATTTTACTAGTGATACATGGGATATTGAGATTTGTTTTACGTATGGCAAGGGGGGGGTTGGGAGTAAACACAGATAACAGATGAAAATTTAATAGACACTACAAACAATGCAAAAACTACATTTAAATACAGTGAGCTATACGTGGTGAATTACTTATATGGTCATTCATAAAATCTGAGTGAACTGAATTAGGCAATACTTGATATTAATCAGTCAATCAGTCACAATCTACATTAAGGCCAAAGAATACATTACGCAAAGAAACAGAGAAAGATATGAGAGGAATGAACAAACATTGGACAGAACAGGAAAGGGAAGCGCAGGACAGAGTTGGTTGGAGAGAACCGCTCGGCGGTCTATGCTCCAATGGGTATAACAAGCGTAAGTAAGTAAAATAGTAAGTAAGTAAGTGAGTAAGTAGGTAGGTAGGTAGTTAAGTAAGTAAGTAAATAAGTAAGTATGCAGGCACGTAAGTAAGTAGGGAAGTAAGAAGATAAGTAAGTAGGTAGGTAGTTAAGTTGTAGTGAAGGAGAACACAGGTGAGGGCAACCGAATTGTATTCAACGAAAATTACAGAGTTACTCAGTAAAATAGGAAAACCATATCGTAAATTGTTCATTTGCAAAATTTCAGTTCATCCTATCGAACTGGACTGTTCCAGTTGCCGAACATCAATCCATTGTCACTATTCATGCGTTTCATACAAATTCCATTGTTTTCTAACTCTTCCTTTCTTGATCTTCCCCCATCTTCGGCTGCCAGACATTACGTTGACGCTCACGTCATATACTACTTATAAGTAGCTCACACCATAAAGTAAGTAAGTAAGTAAATAAGTAAGTATGCAGGTACGTAAGTAAGTAGGGAAGTAAGTAAGTAGGCAAGTAGTTGAGTAAGTAAGTAAGTAACACTGTACATCAATACAGTAGAGGAAAGTATCTTGAATAGCAAAACTAAATAAATTACTGAATTTTAATTATTTTTGCGTAGAAGAGGAATAGTAATAACACGAGTTTATTTATTTCATGAACACATTTCAGATGTGTGTTTTTTAATCCTAATTATATATTTACATCACTTAAATAAATAATAATCTAATATACATATATACATATATTGTGCACATTTTTTTTGACAGGTAATTACTAATCACAGTTAATAAATAAGGAAAGAATTTTTGTAGGATTCACATTCAAAGCACACTGAGAAAAAAAAACGGACATTATAACTTTCAAAAATATACCAAAAATATTGGCATGTCGTTCGATAGAGTATGCAACAGTTATTTGTTAAAGGTTGATATTAGTTAGTGAACTAGGGCAATTTCAACAGTACCTCATAACTGTTTTATCATAATTCTGTATAAAATTCAGGATTTTCAGATCTGATGGATATAATTATTAATTTATCGAAATATTCAATCGTACATTATCTCGGTTTACATTTCGTATACAGAAATATCTAACTGATCGCTATTTTTCCTCACTTGATTTTAAGTAAAATACCCTTTTTATTTTTTTAATACAATGATCTGTGATATTTTTAGTCTGCTGAAGATTATCTGTATCGAAGAGATCTTCGATTTCTCTCCGACGTGTTTCCTTTAGTTCATTCATCGATAATGTGTTAGTGACGTTAGATCCTCAAAACTCACTTCGAGAAGGTCTTAATTTTTGGATTTTTTATGTTTTCGCGCATAAGCTGCTCAGTTGGCCCTGAGATTACATTTCCCAATCGGAAAATCCTTGAGTGTCATTGGTTGATGTATTATTTTAGTACGCTATTTCTGTGGCTCTCCCAAGGACGTTTGTCTTGTATAAATAAGCTCGATTTGTGTGCTTGTCAACCTCGTATTTTCTGGATGCTTGTAGAATACACTTTCTACGCCTTATCGACACTTCTCTCTGTAGTTAGCCAGATCAGAGACAAACGGATTAGAATAGAATATCGTGTCACTTCATCAAATGTCTGCGCTCCGTTTACCGACTAAATTGAACTCGTAATACTTTCAAGCACATCAGTTGACGAGCATATCATAATCATTTTGCATATATTGATCAATTTATTTATCGATTTGAGGTGACAATGTTCAACATTAAGTTATGTTATATACGAGAGAGAGAGTTATAACTACTATCAAACTATTCATTGCAAAGTTTTTGTCGAATATAATACAAATCTATGAATTATTGGTTAAAACTTAACTACTTTTATCAGTAAACGTGAGGTATATTCCTTTTTTAAAAGGTTATTCAATAAAAGTGCACTAGATTGTGATTAGCCAGAAAAAGCCTATGAATCAAGTGAATAGATATCAATGTCCTATGAATATTTTACTTGTCCTTTAATAATACTATTTTTCATTATAGACCAATGGAGATTGCTGTTTATTACTGAAATCATAAATCATTCATGAAACCTGAAAGCATTGGACGAACTTTTCGTTCTAGTATGCGATTGATCAGAATTAAACATAAACAATGTTAGATGCTGACTCAGTTGTCTAAAGGTAAGGAGTTGACACGCAAGACCGAAGTTCCTTTGTTCGAATTCCAGCGAGTAGCTAGAGTTGTGGATGTGCACTGATGATGAGTCCTGTACCAGAACGAAACGGCTATCCAATGCTTCCAAGTTTCTAATGATGCTCTAACAATGATTCATTGATGATTTCAATGATAATATTACGCTGATAGCTTAATCTTCAACCCAAACACCTAATTTATATATCCACATATTTAATAAAATTGTTTCTTTTATTGGAGGTATCTCATGAAATAATAAAAGAATTAAAAAGGAACTAAACTAGACATCTGATTGTTGAAAGTGTATCAACAAAAATACAAGTAATCACATTCAAATTTACATCACAATAATAATAATAATAATTATTATTATTATATCATAATAAGTTGGTATTTCTGTTTTTAATAAAAATTAAATAACTAATTATTACGAAAGTTTACGTATGTAGATGGTTAGAGTAATCAATATATATATATATATACGTATATGTCTAAATAAGTGTAATCCTTAATACAATATTATTACTATTATCATTATTATTATTATTACTATTATTATTATTATTATTATTATTATTATCAATGAACAACATACCAAAGGATGTGAATGACCTTATTATTATTAGCATTTTCATTTCTACGTATCATCAATACAAGATTTAAACATATTTATATTCATGCAAATTGAATTTTTGCTTGTTTAGATGAACAAAGTACATTTTTTTAAAAATATTTTAACTGTTTGTTTTTCTTATGAGAAACTGTTTATTTTACGGTGAAAAAAAAGAATGATTTCTTTTGAAGTAATAATTTTTTTTTCTCTATTTTAATCAATTTTATAAATCACAGGGTTTTTTTTTTGTAAGAGCAAAACAGCAGAAGAAAATAGTGTACATAATCATTGTGTGTGTTTATGTGAGAGAGAGAGAGAGAAAAAAGAAATCTCAGTGAGGAAACTAAAAATTACAGTTCAATTAATGTTATTAACATACCAATATACTTATCCTTTTGAAATCATCAATAAATCACTGTTAGACCACCATTAGAAACTTGGAAGTACTAAAAGTGTGGGCGTTTCGTTCTGGTGTGGGACTACTCATCATTGGTAGTGCACATCCACAACTCCTGCAACTCGCAGGATTTGGACCTTTGGTCTTGTGCGCGAACGCCTAACCTGTGAACCAGTGAGACGGTATCGAATGGTGTTAATGTTTAACTTCGATTCAAACACTGAGTCGTGGATATGCAATGCTGATGAGTAGTCCCATACCAGGACTTGACGTCTATCCAGTGCTTCCTGGTTTTTAATGGTAGTCTAACATTGATCGATTCATGATTTCAAATGTGTAAATTAACAATCTTTACTACTCCCTAATGCAATATATATATATATATATATATATATATATATATATATATATATATATATATATATATATATATATATATATATATATAGTGTGAAATTGTCATAATTTACTAGAAATGGGAAAATGAATAAATAATCAAACATACAAAAATGGTAATTAGTAAGTTATGTGAGAAACAAAAATATTCGGAAACAATGTGATCATTAGATTGACAATAGAAATTCACTGAATTATTTATGCTTTGGATCAAAGTTAATAAGAAAAATAGAGTATCAGAAATGCTAGTTAATTTTTTACAGTTCAAACAGATATTTGTTTCACTACCCATTAATAAAGCTTTATGGAAAAAACAATCCAACTTAGTTTTATACTTGTAAACCAAATGCATTATGGGTTCCATTAACTATACACTGGTCTGAAAATCTTCAATCTTATCATATTTCGAGGGGATTGTTTTTAGTTGTAGCCTCTTAGATATTCTATAGTGTGTCCCAATTAACTCAATCTTACAGCAGAAATAACCATAAGTAAGCATGTTTAGTATGAAAAGTCAATTTTTAGGGGAATCATGTGACAATAAACGTATTTGAAATGCTAAATAACTTATTGCTCATAAATAATAGGTTATATTGTTTATATCATACATAGTTGACATTGAATGGTATTGTATGAATTCAAACTGCAATTATTTATAAATGTTGAACTCATTTTCAAACGAAATACATTTATCAGTATAACTGATTGTTGTAATATCAGTGATGATTTATTTTCTAATTAACTGATACACACACTTATTAGAAGTAACCGTTTTCAGTCATGATATTTTCATAATGTTTATTCAATTTACAAAACAAATCGTCTTGTAAGCGCCTTTCTGTCTCATAACATTATAATCCCATTGTTATTTTAAGCAATTTAAGCCAGTTTTAGGTTCAACAGCTGACTTTTCCCATTTACCATCTAATTTTGAACATGAAACTGTAGTCAGTTTATACTTGTTAATAAATGACTGTTGCGTAATAAAGGTAATTGATCAGTTTTATTGTCGAATATGACTAATTGCATTTCGATTAGATCGTCATTAGGCTGCTTTACTCTAATATACATGAATATTTATCATGATGAAAATGTTAAACCAATCAAGGCAATTTGAGTCATAATCTTTTTGGGGCACAGTTTTGGAGGTTTTCGATTTTTTACACATTTGAAATCATCAATCAGTCATTGTTAGACCACCATTAAAAACCTGGAAGCACTGGACGGCCGTCAAGTCCTGGTATGGGACTCATCAGCAGTGCGCATCCACGACTCCTGCACCTCTCAGGATTCGAACCCGGGACCTTCGGTATTGTAGGCGAACGCCTTACCATCGGACCGCTGGGCCGGCATCCAACGGTGTTAATGTCTAACTCTGATTGATCTAGGGATTTTGCGCGACCTCACCCATTTGTCTTTGGTAGTTACTGCCTACACCTGACAGGGTTGAACTCCATTGGTCACGTCTTCTCAACTAGAACTCCGAGAATTTCCTCAATGAAATGAAAAAGATTACGTCACCACATATAATAGGCAAAAGTACAAGTGGATAGTAGGAAGACAGGTGTACTGATAGTAGTAAGAAAATTATAAAATATGATAACTAAATTTTATCAATAGTAGGTCAAAGATAGTGACGCAATCTTTTTCATTTCATTGTGATTGTCACTCAAATTGCCTTGATTGGTTTAACATTTTCATATATAAATATTCATGTATATTAGAGTAAAGCCTGATGACGATCTAATCGAAAGCAACACTATTGTTCGCTTACATGTGTTGTTCTAATTGTATTTCTCTCTCATGTGCGTGTATGTGTGTGTTTTTAAAAAGAAATTATCGATTTGGTTATTTTTTCACGAATACTTATTCAAAAGGACACCATAGATAAATTTTACTTGAACAGCGTTTTCATTGTAATAGTTGTGTAAACACAATAAACGTCATAGAAATTCACTGAACTAATAAAACAGTTAATGTATATATATATATATATATATATATATATATATATATTTATATATATATATATATAGGCTATGCAATGAAGGAATTGTTCATTGTTATAGTTATCAAAAGATTCTTTGACATATAAATATATATTATATTAGTATTTATAAATAAAGAATAAAATTTTTTCTTATTAATTATAAACAATTTAATCAGTTCGTAAATTTGTTTAACTTTTTTTTTCTGTCATGATTAAATTGTCATATTGAAAATTGAATGTATCGTCATAAAATCGCGGTTAATTTGATTGATTGCTATTCTATTCAATCAAAAAATAAATCGGTTTTTAAATTTTTTTTAAAAAAAATATCTAATACAAACATACAATACATTTAGATAATTGAATTATTTTTTAAAGCTTATTCATGATTGATATTACTTGTAAATAAATCCTAACTAATCATAACCAAAAATGAAACACTAGCTAGATAAAAAAAAACATTTCTGAACTTCATTGTCTTTCTTGTATTTGAAAGTTGAAAATTGTTTACATGTTATCTTGTTTAAGTGTCTGTCACATAGAAAAATGAACTATCCCGGTGAACGTTCATGATTCAAGTTGAAAAATAATATTTTTTTTTAAAAAAACTAGATTTAAACAATTAGGGTTCAATAGAAAATATAAGAAAAAATAATGACACATTGAACGTATGTTTGATTTCATTTCATTTTTAAATTATTCAAGATACTGATTGTTTAAATAAGCGTAGGGAAAATTAAAAGAAAGATTTCGTATGATTTTTATCAATATTTTCTATGTAACAATGATTTAATAATCATCATAATCCTTGATAAACATTATTTAAAAAAAACTCTATACTAGGTCATTGTAAAATGGATATGAAGTTGTTATCTATTATTTAAACATGATTATTATCAATTATTCTGAAAGAAATATGTAACGATATGTAGAACTGGTGTAGTGAAGGAGAACACAGGTGGGGAAACCGAATTGTATTTATCTCAAACTACAGAGTTACTCAATAAAATAGGAAAATCATATCGTAAACGGTTAATTTGCAAATCTTCAATCCATCATCAATCCATTGTCTGACATTTCACTATTCATGCATTTCATACAAATCCCATTGTGTTCCCACTCTTCCTTTCTTGATCTTCCTCTATCTTCTGCTGCCAGACATTACATTTACACTCGCATCATATACTACTTATAAGTAGCGCGCACCACACTGGGACACAGTTACATAAGTGTAAGCATTTTACTGTTGTTTGCAATTAGGATTGAGTTTCAGTTAGCATATGTGCACATTGTGCATATTTAAATAAACATTAGAGGTTTATGTAGATTGTTGAGTTACTTTAAAATCATGAATCGATCAATGTTAGACCACCATTAGTAACCTGGAATCACTGGATGGCCGTTTCACCGTAGTATGGGACTATTCATCAGCAGTTCGCATCCATGACTCACTTCACTCACAAGGTATGAACTCAGGACCTTCGGTCTTGCGCGTGAAAGCTTAACCTTTGCACCACTATGTAGGAATCCAACAGTGTTTATGTATAACTTCGATTAACCCACGATCTTACACAGCTTCATACAATGTCTTCGGTGAGCACAACTTCATACCTGAACAGGGTTGAAAGCCATTTGTCTCGAATTCTGATTAGAACTCGTAGAAACTTCCTCACGAAGCTAGTCACTAGTGAGAACATGGTAATTTTGATAATCATTTAGTTTCTTTGAAATCGTGAATCGAGTTGCAGAGTCATGGGTGTGCACTGCTGATGAGTCACATTCCGAGGAAGGATCGTCTGTCCAGTGATTCTATGTTTCCAATGATATTCTAAAATAGATAGAGTCATGATTTAACAGTAGACTCGCCCAATTGACCACTTACTAAAATAGTTAATTAAAAAAGTGTATAACATCTATATAAATATTACAAAATGATCTTAATTCAAAAATCACTGCAAAAGAGGAAATAATACACACCTATTTGATCCTAATATGTGCCACTTCAACTACGCGCATCTACAGAAATCCACCACCATCAAGGATTAAATCCAGTCAAGTAACAATAAGCCAATCATAGAATAATTCACTATATACCTCATATGAAACAATTAAACAAACGTTTATTCTTAACTAGTTTTTCTGTTGATTCTAATCGACACCCTTTTTATTACTTCAATGTAGCAAAACAAAAAACAAAGAGAATTTAACATATGATGAATATTTGAATTCTTATAAAAAATGAAGCAAAGAGAAAAAAAAATAATTAAATCTGAACTATAAAATAATTTGATGATCATGTCATCACATTTGTAAAGTTTATAATGTGAATAATAATAATAATAATAAACCGATTGAAGATGAAGGTTTTACGACATTAATGACATTTGTAAGAACAGTAAGAACAATAAATGTTTGTACATATATATACATATACATATATACATACATACCTTATTCTATTGACCCAAATTAAGACATTGAAATCTCTATAATAATCTAAATTTTATTATTATCTCAGTGTTAAATTATGAGTCATTTGAAAAATTTTTCCTAAAAGTTTTTCTACAGTAAGTAACACATGAGAAATTGAATTGAATTGAATTGAGCTGTTGAATGAAATTTCAATCATTCTTTAATCTGAATTAACTAATATTCCATGTCGAATTGTTATGCTAGTCTCTAGGTACGCTTAAAACTATGACGGGTTCATCTTAATCGAATAACGAGAACAAAACAATGAACCAGAGTCCAGGTAGACTATTATGATCCCTTAATCCAAATGTACTAGCAAGAAGTCTTGATATTGTAGTGGAACGCTTCTACGAAGACAATGCGACTTTCGAAATGTAAACATTATTGTACTCGTTTTGTTTAACTGTACCAAAAACACTTCTTCGACTTCTTGCGCGCAACGTTCTCTTCGCGTTGCTGCCATCTTAATCTATTTGCTGCTCCCTAAGTAATGCCAACGTTCTCCTTCAATAAATCTACGGAATATGGAATTATTTTGTTTTGCTTTTCGTGACGCGACCGTATGGAACATTTAGTGGTGAGCATAATCAATCTGGTATCTGGAATCGCTCACCACACTATAATGAAGAAAGTGTATTCTACAAACACCCAGCCAGCATACAATGAAACCAAGCACACAGATTGCGTTTATTTATACATCATAGAGACGTCCTTGGAAGAATCACAAAAACAGCACACTAAAATAACACGGTAACCAATCACAGCCAAGGATTCTCCTAGTGGGAAATGTAATCTCAAGGTCAACTGATCAGCCCCTGAATAAAATCCAAAATTAAGACATTTATCGAGCGAGTTCTAGGGATCTAACATCCCTAACATGAATATAGATTTAAACTGTTCTATGTCATTTAAATGATGACCGAATTGTTTCATATTTGCTTTTTACTTTCAGATTAAATTAAGTAATAATTGGTTAAAAATCTTTAAGTTAAATTAATTTAAGATAGGTAATGACTAACATCCACTAAGATTACTGATAGCTGTTTAATTTACAACATAATATTGTGTTCAATAATTTCTGTATTATTTCTGTTAGGAAACATGAACAACGTCTACTAAACAGTTGGTTACTTTTCTGGTATATCTGTTTCTTCAAAAGCTTTGAAATCTAATACATGAGTAGTTATCACAGTTCAAATTTCATTCAACCAATCAATCAACGCGTCTTATCAATATTGGTGATAAATAAAGTTTCCTCATCAAAATTTATACTTTTTAAGAAAATTTTGAACCTAATTAATAATAAATACTAAAAAATATCTTCATTGATTAAGATCTATAAAAGTATTCGGAAGGAATTTAAAAAAAAATATACTAAACTTCATAACATTCAATAATCTAGATTTAACTTATCGAATTATGTTTTCAGAATAAACGTTCTACACATACTACAACTGCAGATCGCAAGAAAATGATCTATTCTACCACGAAACCATTTTAGATTTAGGGACATCCAAGGATTAGTAAACAGGACGAAAACGTACGTTTCGAAATCCACTTCTAATTGGTCATGTATTTTTATCATTATGTTATTCTCTCTTACTTTTATATGGAACCCAGCTGGCCATATAAGCATCATTCTATACAAACTTTATTTAATTATGTCATAACGGAAAAGATCTATTCATTTATTCATCAGTTTCTTATCAAAAGATTATAAATTAATATGATTGAAAGGAAAAGCAAGATTAAACGAAACAACACAACATCCGTCAACCAAATCACTGTTGGCCTAGATGCCTTGGCGGACGTTAACTACCTTTACAAATCTTGACAGCATCATCAACAATCAGAGGTGGATCCGATGCAAGTGTGAGGGCGTGGATCGGCAAAGCAAGGGGCTATATTTCTACGATTGAAAAATATCTGGACTTCAAACAACTTTCAACCAAACCAAAAATCGCGATTTTCAATACAAATGTCAAGACAGTTCTATTATATGGGGCGGAAACTTGAAGAACTACGAAAGCTATCATCCAGGGCATACAAGTATTTAAGAACAGTCTTCGGCAAAATACTTCGGATTCGTTGGCCAGACACCATGACGTGCTGTGGGAGAGAACAAACCAAATTCCTTCAGTGGAGGAGGAAATCAGGAAGAAGCGGTGGAAGTGGATAGGACACACACTATGAAAAGCACCTAACTGCGTCACGAGACAAGCCCTCACATGGAACCCTCAAGGCAAAAGGAAAAGAGAAAGGCCAAGGACTACATTACACCGAGAAATAGAGAAAGATATGAGAGGAATGAACAAACATCGGACAGAACTGGAAAGGGAGGCCTATGACAAAGTGAGTCGGAGAACACTGGTCGGCAGCCTATGCTCCATTGGGGGTAACAGGCGTAAGTACGGTTTGAAGGTGTTTTTTATTCCTAAAAGCAAATAGCTTACACGACAATGTTGTGCATTCAGATAGTTCAATACTATGAGCATATAGAGTAAGACTAAGACTATGTGATAGCTACAGTGAGCCGTGAATCATCTCTTCTCCAACGGTGTGAGAGAAGAGAGATACATCGTGCTTACTGTAGTCATACAACTATATCTAGTTCTACTATGCACTATATATTGCGAAATGTCTGAAGACACAACATTGTCGTGTAAGCTATTTGCTTTTAGGAATAAAAAACACCTTCAACCGTACTTACGCCTGTTACCCCCAATGGAGCATAGGCCGCCGACCAGTTTTCTCCAACCAACTCTGTCCTGGGCTTCTCTCTCCAGTTCTGTCCAATATTTGTTCATTCTTCTCATATCTTTCTCTATTTCTCGGCGTAATGTATTCCTTGACCTTCCTCTTTTCCTTTTGCCTTGAGGGTTCCATGTGAGGGCTTGTCTCGTGACGCAGTTAGGTGCTTTTCATAGTGTGTGTCCTATCCACTTCCACCGCTTCTTCCTCATTTCCTCCTCCACTGAAGGAATTTGGTTTGTTCTCTCCCACAGCACGTCATGGTGTCTGGCCAACGAATCCGAAGTATTTTGCGAAGTAAACTGTTCTTAAATACTTGTATGCCCTGGATGATAGCTTTCGTAGTTCTTCAAGTTTCCGCCCCATATAATAGAACTGTCTTGACATTTGTATTGAAAATCGCGATTTTGGTTTTGGTTGAAAGTTGTTTGAAGTTCCAGATATTTTTCAATCGTAGAAATATAGCCCTTGCTTTGCCGATCCACGCCCTCACACTTGCATCGGATCCACCTTGATTGTTGATGATGCTGTCAAGATTTGTAAAGGTGTTAACGTCCTCCAAGGCATCTAGGCCAACAGTGATTTGGTTGACGGATGTTGTGTTGTTTCGTTTAATCTTGCTTTTCCTTTCAATCATATTAATTTATAATCTTTTGATAAGAAACTGATGAATAAATGAATAGATCTTTTCCGTTATGACATAATTAAATAAAGTTTGTATAGAATGATGCTTATATGGCAGCTGGGTCCATATAAAAGTAAGAGAGAATAACATAAATGATAAAAATACATGACCAATGGTTAGAAGTGGATTTCGAAACGTACGTTTTCGTCCTGTTTACTAATCCTTGGATGTCCCTAAATCTAAAATGGTTTCGTGGTAGAATAGATCATTTTCTTGCGATCTGCAGTTGTAGTAAGTGTCGACCGTTTATTCTGAAAACATAATTCGATAAGTTAGAATCTAGATTATTGAATGTTATGAAGTTTAGTATATTTTTTTTTAAATTCCTTCCGAATACTTTTATAGATCTTAATCAATGAAGATATTTTTTAGTATTTATTATTAATTAGGTTCAAAATTTTCTTAAAAAGTATAAATTTTGATGAGGAAACTTTATTTATCACCAATATTGATAAGACGCGTTGATTGATTGGTTGAATGAAATTTGAACTGTGATAACTACTCATGTATTAGATTTCAAAGCTTTTGAAGAAACAGATATACCAGAAAAGTAACCAACTGTTTAGTAGACGTTGTTCATGTTTCCTAACAGAAATAATACAGAAATTATTGAACACAATATTATGTTGTAAATTAAACAGCTATCAGTAATCTTAGTGGATGTTAGTCATTACCTATCTTAAATTAATTTAACTTAAAGATTTTTAACCAATTATTACTTAATTTAATCTGAAAGTAAAAAGCAAATATGAAACAATTCGGTCATCATTTAAATGACATAGAACAGTTTAAATCTATATTCATGTTAGGGATGTTAGATCCCTAGAACTCGCTCGATAAATGTCTTAATTTTGGATTTTATTCAGGGGCTGATCAGTTGACCTTGAGATTACATTTCCCACTAGGAGAATCCTTGGCTGTGATTGGTTACCGTGTTATTTTAGTGTGCTGTTTTTGTGATTCTTCCAAGGACGTCTCTATGATGTATAAATAAACGCAATCTGTGTGCTTGGTTTCATTGTATGCTGGCTGGGTGTTTGTAGAATACACTTTCTACATTATATTGTAGTGAGCGAGTCCGGATACCAGATTGACTATGTTCACCACTAAATGTTCCATACGGTCGCGTCACGAAAAGCAAAACAAAATAAATCCATATTCCATAGTTTTATTGAAGGAGAACGTTGGCATTACATAGGGAGCAGCAAATAGATAAAGATGGCAGCAACGCGAACAGAACGTTGCGCGCAAGAAGTCGAAGAAGTGTTTTTGGTACAGTTAAACAAAACGAGTACAATAATGTTTACATTTCAAAAGTCGCATTTTCTTTGTAGAAGCGTTCCACTACAAATATCAAGACTTCCTTGCTAGTACATTTGGATTAAGGGATCATAATAGTTCTACCTGGAACTCTGGTTCATTGTTTGTTCTCGTTATTCGATTAAGATGAACCCGATCATAAGTTTAAGCGGTACCTATGAGACTGAGCATAAACAATTCGGACATGGAATATTAGTTCATTCAGATTAAAGAATGAATTGAATTTCATTCAACAGCTCAACTTCAATTCAATTCAATTTCTCATGTGTTACTTACTGTAGGAAAACTTTTAGGAAAAATTTTTCAAAATGACCTCATATTTAACACTGAGATAATAATAAAATTTAGATTATTATAGAGATTTCAATGTCTTAATTTGGGTCAATAGAATAAGGTATGTATGTATATATGTATATGTATATATATGTACAAACATTTATTGTTCTTACTGTTCTTACAAATGTCATTAATGTCGTAAAACCTTCATCTTCAATCGGTTTATTATTATTATTATTATTCACATTATAAACTTTACAAATGTGATGACATGATCATCAAATTATTTTATAGTTCAGATTTAATTATTTTTTTTTCTCTTTGCTTCATTTTTTATAAGAATTCAAATATTCATCATATGTTAAATTCTCTTTGTTTTTTGTTTTGCTACATTGAAGTAATAAAAAGGGTGTCGATTAGAATCAACAGAAAAACTAGTTAAGAATAAACGTTTGTTTAATTGTTTCATATGAGGTATATAGTGAATTATTCTATGATTGGCTTATTGTTACTTGACTGGATTTAATCCTTGATGGTGGTGGATTTCTGTAGATGCGCGTAGTTGAAGTGGCACATATTAGGATCAAATAGGTGTGTATTATTTCCTCTTTTGCAGTGATTTTTGAATTAAGATCATTTTGTAATATTTATATAGATGTTATACACTTTTTTAATTAACTATTTTAGTAAGTGGTCAATTGGGCGAGTCTACTGTTAAATCATGACTCTATCTATTTTAGAATATCATTGGAAACATAGAATCACTGGACAGACGATCCTTCCTCGGAATGTGACTCATCAGCAGTGCACACCCATGACTCTGCAACTCGATTCACGATTTCAAAGAAACTAAATGATTATCAAAATTACCATGTTCTCACTAGTGACTAGCTTCGTGAGGAAGTTTCTACGAGTTCTAATCAGAATTCGAGACAAATGGCTTTCAACCCTGTTCAGGTATGAAGTTGTGCTCACCGAAGACATTGTATGAAGCTGTGTAAGATCGTGGGTTAATCGAAGTTATACATAAACACTGTTGGATTCCTACATAGTGGTGCAAAGGTTAAGCTTTCACGCGCAAGACCGAAGGTCCTGAGTTCATACCTTGTGAGTGAAGTGAGTCATGGATGCGAACTGCTGATGAATAGTCCCATACTACGGTGAAACGGCCATCCAGTGATTCCAGGTTACTAATGGTGGTCTAACATTGATCGATTCATGATTTTAAAGTAACTCAACAATCTACATAAACCTCTAATGTTTATTTAAATATGCACAATGTGCACATATGCTAACTGAAACTCAATCCTAATTGCAAACAACAGTAAAATGCTTACACTTATGTAACTGTGTCCCAGTGTGGTGCGCGCTACTTATAAGTAGTATATGATGCGAGTGTAAATGTAATGTCTGGCAGCAGAAGATAGAGGAAGATCAAGAAAGGAAGAGTGGGAACACAATGGGATTTGTATGAAATGCATGAATAGTGAAATGTCAGACAATGGATTGATGATGGATTGAAGATTTGCAAATTAACCGTTTACGATATGATTTTCCTATTTTATTGAGTAACTCTGTAGTTTGAGATAAATACAATTCGGTTTCCCCACCTGTGTTCTCCTTCACTACACCAGTTCTACATATCGTTACATATTTCTTTCAGAATAATTGATAATAATCATGTTTAAATAATAGATAACAACTTCATATCCATTTTACAATGACCTAGTATAGAGTTTTTTTTAAATAATGTTTATCAAGGATTATGATGATTATTAAATCATTGTTACATAGAAAATATTGATAAAAATCATACGAAATCTTTCTTTTAATTTTCCCTACGCTTATTTAAACAATCAGTATCTTGAATAATTTAAAAATGAAATGAAATCAAACATACGTTCAATGTGTCATTATTTTTTCTTATATTTTCTATTGAACCCTAATTGTTTAAATCTAGTTTTTTTAAAAAAAAATATTATTTTTCAACTTGAATCATGAACGTTCACCGGGATAGTTCATTTTTCTATGTGACAGACACTTAAACCAGATAACATGTAAACAATTTTCAACTTTCAAATAACAAGAAAGACAATGAAGTTCAGAAATGTTTTTTTTTATCTAGCTAGTGTCTTCATTTTTGGTTATGATTAGTTAGGATTTATTTACAAGTAATATCAATCATGAATAAGCTTTAAAAATAATTCAATTATCTAAATGTATTGTATGTTTGTATTAGATATTATTTTTAAAAAAATTTAAAAAACCGATTTATTTTTTGATTGAATAGAATAGCAATCAATCAATTAACCGCGATTTATTGACGATACATTCAATTTTCAATATGACAATTTAATCATGACAGAAAAAAAAGTTAAACAAATTTACGAACTGGATTAAATTGTTTATAATTAATAAGAAAAATTTTATTCTTTATTTATAAATACTAATATAATATATAGTTCTAGGTCAACGAATCTGTTGATAACTATAACAATGAACAGTTCCTTCATTGCATAGCCTATATATATATATATATAAATATATATATATATATATATATATATATATATATATATACATTAACTGTTTTATTAGTTCAGTGAATTTCTATGACGTTTATTGTGTTTACACAACTATTACAATGAAAACGCTGTTCAAGTAAAATTTATCTATGGTGTCCTTTTGAATAAGTATTCGTGAAAAAATAACCAAATCGATAATTTCTTTTGAAAAACACACACATACACGCACATGAGAGAGAAATACAATTAGAACAACACATGTAAGCGAACAATAGTGTTGCTTTCGATTAGATCGTCATCAGGCTTTACTCTAATATACATGAATATTTATATATGAAAATGTTAAACCAATCAAGGCAATTTGAGTGACAATCACAATGAAATGAAAAAGATTGCGTCACTATCTTTGACCTACTATTGATAAAATTTAGTTATCATATTTTATAATTTTCTTACTACTATCAGTACACCTGTCTTCCTACTATCCACTTGTACTTTTGCCTATTATATGTGGTGACGTAATCTTTTTCATTTCATTGAGGAAATTCTCGGAGTTCTAGTTGAGAAGACGTGACCAATGGAGTTCAACCCTGTCAGGTGTAGGCAGTAACTACCAAAGACAAATGGGTGAGGTCACGCAAAATCCCTAGATCAATCAGAGTTAGACATTAACACCGTTGGATGCCGGCCCAGTGGTCCGATGGTAAGGCGTTCGCCTACAATACCGAAGGTCCCGGGTTCGAATCCTGAGAGGTGCAGGAGTCGTGGATGCGCACTGCTGATGAGTCCCATACCAGGACTTGACGGCCGTCCAGTGCTTCCAGGTTTTTAATGGTGGTCTAACAATGACTGATTGATGATTTCAAATGTGTAAAAAATCGAAAACCTCCAAAACTGTGCCCCAAAAAGATTATGACTCAAATTGCCTTGATTGGTTTAACATTTTCATCATGATAAATATTCATGTATATTAGAGTAAAGCAGCCTAATGACGATCTAATCGAAATGCAATTAGTCATATTCGACAATAAAACTGATCAATTACCTTTATTACGCAACAGTCATTTATTAACAAGTATAAACTGACTACAGTTTCATGTTCAAAATTAGATGGTAAATGGGAAAAGTCAGCTGTTGAACCTAAAACTGGCTTAAATTGCTTAAAATAACAATGGGATTATAATGTTATGAGACAGAAAGGCGCTTACAAGACGATTTGTTTTGTAAATTGAATAAACATTATGAAAATATCATGACTGAAAACGGTTACTTCTAATAAGTGTGTGTATCAGTTAATTAGAAAATAAATCATCACTGATATTACAACAATCAGTTATACTGATAAATGTATTTCGTTTGAAAATGAGTTCAACATTTATAAATAATTGCAGTTTGAATTCATACAATACCATTCAATGTCAACTATGTATGATATAAACAATATAACCTATTATTTATGAGCAATAAGTTATTTAGCATTTCAAATACGTTTATTGTCACATGATTCCCCTAAAAATTGACTTTTCATACTAAACATGCTTACTTATGGTTATTTCTGCTGTAAGATTGAGTTAATTGGGACACACTATAGAATATCTAAGAGGCTACAACTAAAAACAATCCCCTCGAAATATGATAAGATTGAAGATTTTCAGACCAGTGTATAGTTAATGGAACCCATAATGCATTTGGTTTACAAGTATAAAACTAAGTTGGATTGTTTTTTCCATAAAGCTTTATTAATGGGTAGTGAAACAAATATCTGTTTGAACTGTAAAAAATTAACTAGCATTTCTGATACTCTATTTTTCTTATTAACTTTGATCCAAAGCATAAATAATTCAGTGAATTTCTATTGTCAATCTAATGATCACATTGTTTCCGAATATTTTTGTTTCTCACATAACTTACTAATTACCATTTTTGTATGTTTGATTATTTATTCATTTTCCCATTTCTAGTAAATTATGACAATTTCACACTATATATATATATATATATATATATATATATATATATATATATATATATATATATATATATATATATATATATATATATTGCATTAGGGAGTAGTAAAGATTGTTAATTTACACATTTGAAATCATGAATCGATCAATGTTAGACTACCATTAAAAACCAGGAAGCACTGGATAGACGTCAAGTCCTGGTATGGGACTACTCATCAGCATTGCATATCCACGACTCAGTGTTTGAATCGAAGTTAAACATTAACACCATTCGATACCGTCTCACTGGTTCACAGGTTAGGCGTTCGCGCACAAGACCAAAGGTCCAAATCCTGCGAGTTGCAGGAGTTGTGGATGTGCACTACCAATGATGAGTAGTCCCACACCAGAACGAAACGCCCACACTTTTAGTACTTCCAAGTTTCTAATGGTGGTCTAACAGTGATTTATTGATGATTTCAAAAGGATAAGTATATTGGTATGTTAATAACATTAATTGAACTGTAATTTTTAGTTTCCTCACTGAGATTTCTTTTTTCTCTCTCTCTCTCTCACATAAACACACACAATGATTATGTACACTATTTTCTTCTGCTGTTTTGCTCTTACAAAAAAAAAACCCTGTGATTTATAAAATTGATTAAAATAGAGAAAAAAAAATTATTACTTCAAAAGAAATCATTCTTTTTTTTCACCGTAAAATAAACAGTTTCTCATAAGAAAAACAAACAGTTAAAATATTTTTAAAAAAATGTACTTTGTTCATCTAAACAAGCAAAAATTCAATTTGCATGAATATAAATATGTTTAAATCTTGTATTGATGATACGTAGAAATGAAAATGCTAATAATAATAAGGTCATTCACATCCTTTGGTATGTTGTTCATTGATAATAATAATAATAATAATAATAATAATAGTAATAATAATAATAATGATAATAGTAATAATATTGTATTAAGGATTACACTTATTTAGACATATACGTATATATATATATATATTGATTACTCTAACCATCTACATACGTAAACTTTCGTAATAATTAGTTATTTAATTTTTATTAAAAACAGAAATACCAACTTATTATGATATAATAATAATAATTATTATTATTATTATTGTGATGTAAATTTGAATGTGATTACTTGTATTTTTGTTGATACACTTTCAACAATCAGATGTCTAGTTTAGTTCCTTTTTAATTCTTTTATTATTTCATGAGATACCTCCAATAAAAGAAACAATTTTATTAAATATGTGGATATATAAATTAGGTGTTTGGGTTGAAGATTAAGCTATCAGCGTAATATTATCATTGAAATCATCAATGAATCATTGTTAGAGCATCATTAGAAACTTGGAAGCATTGGATAGCCGTTTCGTTCTGGTACAGGACTCATCATCAGTGCACATCCACAACTCTAGCTACTCGCTGGAATTCGAACAAAGGAACTTCGGTCTTGCGTGTCAACTCCTTACCTTTAGACAACTGAGTCAGCATCTAACATTGTTTATGTTTAATTCTGATCAATCGCATACTAGAACGAAAAGTTCGTCCAATGCTTTCAGGTTTCATGAATGATTTATGATTTCAGTAATAAACAGCAATCTCCATTGGTCTATAATGAAAAATAGTATTATTAAAGGACAAGTAAAATATTCATAGGACATTGATATCTATTCACTTGATTCATAGGCTTTTTCTGGCTAATCACAATCTAGTGCACTTTTATTGAATAACCTTTTAAAAAAGGAATATACCTCACGTTTACTGATAAAAGTAGTTAAGTTTTAACCAATAATTCATAGATTTGTATTATATTCGACAAAAACTTTGCAATGAATAGTTTGATAGTAGTTATAACTCTCTCTCTCGTATATAACATAACTTAATGTTGAACATTGTCACCTCAAATCGATAAATAAATTGATCAATATATGCAAAATGATTATGATATGCTCGTCAACTGATGTGCTTGAAAGTATTACGAGTTCAATTTAGTCGGTAAACGGAGCGCAGACATTTGATGAAGTGACACGATATTCTATTCTAATCCGTTTGTCTCTGATCTGGCTAACTACAGAGAGAAGTGTCGATAAGGCGTAGAAAGTGTATTCTACAAGCATCCAGAAAATACGAGGTTGACAAGCACACAAATCGAGCTTATTTATACAAGACAAACGTCCTTGGGAGAGCCACAGAAATAGCGTACTAAAATAATACATCAACCAATGACACTCAAGGATTTTCCGATTGGGAAATGTAATCTCAGGGCCAACTGAGCAGCTTATGCGCGAAAACATAAAAAATCCAAAAATTAAGACCTTCTCGAAGTGAGTTTTGAGGATCTAACGTCACTAACACATTATCGATGAATGAACTAAAGGAAACACGTCGGAGAGAAATCGAAGATCTCTTCGATACAGATAATCTTCAGCAGACTAAAAATATCACAGATCATTGTATTAAAAAAATAAAAAGGGTATTTTACTTAAAATCAAGTGAGGAAAAATAGCGATCAGTTAGATATTTCTGTATACGAAATGTAAACCGAGATAATGTACGATTGAATATTTCGATAAATTAATAATTATATCCATCAGATCTGAAAATCCTGAATTTTATACAGAATTATGATAAAACAGTTATGAGGTACTGTTGAAATTGCCCTAGTTCACTAACTAATATCAACCTTTAACAAATAACTGTTGCATACTCTATCGAACGACATGCCAATATTTTTGGTATATTTTTGAAAGTTATAATGTCCGTTTTTTTTCTCAGTGTGCTTTGAATGTGAATCCTACAAAAATTCTTTCCTTATTTATTAACTGTGATTAGTAATTACCTGTCAAAAAAAATGTGCACAATATATGTATATATGTATATTAGATTATTATTTATTTAAGTGATGTAAATATATAATTAGGATTAAAAAACACACATCTGAAATGTGTTCATGAAATAAATAAACTCGTGTTATTACTATTCCTCTTCTACGCAAAAATAATTAAAATTCAGTAATTTATTTAGATTTGCTATTCAAGATACTTTCCTCTACTGTATTGATGTACAGTGTTACTTACTTACTTACTCAACTACTTGCCTACTTACTTACTTCCCTACTTACTTACGTACCTGCATACTTACTTATTTACTTACTTACTTACTTTATGGTGTGAGCTACTTATAAGTAGTATATGACGTGAGCGTCAACGTAATGTCTGGCAGCCGAAGATGGGGGAAGATCAAGAAAGGAAGAGTTAGAAAACAATGGAATTTGTATGAAACGCATGAATAGTGACAATGGATTGATGTTCGGCAACTGGAACAGTCCAGTTCGATAGGATGAACTGAAATTTTGCAAATGAACAATTTACGATATGGTTTTCCTATTTTACTGAGTAACTCTGTAATTTTCGTTGAATACAATTCGGTTGCCCTCACCTGTGTTCTCCTTCACTACAACTTAACTACCTACCTACTTACTTATCTTCTTACTTCCCTACTTACTTACGTGCCTGCATACTTACTTATTTACTTACTTACTTAACTACCTACCTACCTACTTACTCACTTACTTACTTACTATTTTACTTACTTACGCTTGTTATACCCATTGGAGCATAGACCGCCGAGCGGTTCTCTCCAACCAACTCTGTCCTGCGCTTCCCTTTCCTGTTCTGTCCAATGTTTGTTCATTCCTCTCATATCTTTCTCTGTTTCTTTGCGTAATGTATTCTTTGGCCTTAATGTAGATTGTGACTGATTGACTGATTAATATCAAGTATTGCCTAATTCAGTTCACTCAGATTTTATGAATGACCATATAAGTAATTCACCACGTATAGCTCACTGTATTTAAATGTAGTTTTTGCATTGTTTGTAGTGTCTATTAAATTTTCATCTGTTATCTGTGTTTACTCCCAACCCCCCCCCTTGCCATACGTAAAACAAATCTCAATATCCCATGTATCACTAGTAAAATTTACAAGTGATCCTTGAAAGTTTCAATCATTTATTACTCAATCAGATTTTCAAAACAGTAGAATTTTTTTAAAACGTATTACATGGTTGATATAGTTTGAAGGATTAAATTAAGTTAAAGTCTAAGTTCATAATGAAGGAATTTCTGGTAGTCATATGGTAGATTATCAATGCAATTTATAGTTATTTATTTTGTGGTGTGTCCACTGGCGAGCGAATGAGCGACTGAAGCGAATAGGATGAAGCAATGTGGAGAAGGCTACTGAGACAACTCAAAGAAATAGAGCAAGACTTTGAATATATATTCAGACAAATATAAGACAGACATGTGACAAGCGGAATAGGCATGCACATACATGAATAAAAGCGACGAATGATTGACAAGGTCAAATGACAATTGTGACACGTCTGTGAGCTTACACAAACCAGACAATAATAAGAACGATTGGTACATATAAATTGTTGCAATACAAATGGCTTAGCTAAATAAATTGATCAAAAGGGCTTAACCAAATCAAATGTAAGCGAACTCGAATATATGTGGAGGCACTACAATTTGAATTTAAAAAATTATCTCGTTAGAACCGTAAGTTATAATTACTCACAATCGTTTCAATTATTAATATAGAGAGGTTTATGGCGGTTATCATGTCTAAAAGGTTGCCTATCCACAACTTCACGACAAATCGACCGAGGACCTTCAGGTCGTACAGTGAGAGCTTAACCTTAATAACTTTTGTCATTTTTATCATTCTTGTCTTTTCATTATTAGATATCGGTGCGTTTTATTTAGTTCTTACATAAACTCCTAATACATCGCTGTTTATCTGTCATTAAAATCTTGAAAGATCTGTGGAATTCTCTGGAATACTATCTTAAATCTGATTGGTTTCTCCATTAAATACAGCTGTACCAAATAAAATATCTCTTATGTAACTATTTAGCCTTTTATTTGCTCTTTCTTCCCTTTTTTTCCTAGAAACAAGTGAAACAGAAACAGATGATTCTAAATTGAATAATGAACAGCCAAAAAAACGTGTAAACTATTTATGTGGATCTGATGGTAAACTAATTGTTACTACTGCTTCAGCACCAGACTACGACAGATCAAATCAGTAAGTATAGAATTGAAATTTACCCTTTTTCCCTTAATAATCACAATCCCTATGAGTTTTTTTTGGCCAATCTCATATGAATTATCAAGTTATTGCATAACCTTATAAGCACTTAACACTTGTTTAATCCACAATTTGCATTACAGGGTTGTGAAGATTGTTAAGTTACACATTTTTGAAATCATGAATCGATCAATGTTAGACCACCACCATTAGAAACCTGGAATCACTGGACGGTTGTTTCGTCCTGGTATGGGACTCCTCAGATACCGGTTCAGTGGTCCAATGGTTAGGCGTTCGCGCACAATACCAAAGGTCCTGGGTTCGAATCCTGCTGGGCGCAGACGTCAAAGGATGCGCACTGCTAAGGAGTCCCATACCAGGAGAAAACGTCCGTCTTGCAGTGCTTCCAGGTTTCTAATGGTTGTCTAACATTAATCGATTCATGGTTTCATAAATGTGTAATCCACAATTAACATGCTGTAGTTACTGTTCCGTTACACTGTTCATATCAATATATTTTTATTCATTCTGATCACTATCTTTTAACGGAATTAATTACTTAATTACCTACTTACGCCTGTTATCCCCAATGGAGCACAGGCTGCCGACCAGCATTCTCCAACCTACTCTGTCCTAGGTTTCCCTTTCCAAATCTTTCCAATTTTTGTTCATTTTTCTCATGTCTTTCTCTATTTCTCGGCGATATAAATTGTTTGGCTTCCCTATTTGCCTTTAACCTTGAGGGTTCCAAGAAAGGGCTTGTCTTGTGATGCAGTTGGATGCTTTTCGCAGTGTGTGTCCTTCGCACTTCCACTGCTTCTTCCTGATTTCCTCCTCCTCCACTGAAATCTAGTTTGTTCTCTTCCACAGTATGTTGTTACTTATTAATTATCAGAAAATATTCTGTTTTAGACACTAGATATCTAGGCCATATTCATTATTATTATTATTATTATGTTATCAACAATTGTGTTCCAATAAGTTTCTTGTTTTTTGTTTTAATAACTTTTAAAACATAACTTATACAATTTGTGAGATATATTTTGTAGATAATTTTTAAATTAATTAATTAATTAATTACTAGGTAGATAATTATAATTTTATATTGATAATCTAATATATATATATATATATATATATATATATATATATATATTTAAGATTTAAAACACACTATTAAGGTTACCAGACCCTAGAACACAGCTTGTTTCGTGATTGAACAGAAAAAAACACTCAGCTTTGTGAGTGATTCTTTTTTGTTTTTCAATCGGTAATAAGCATTTTCTTTGCATAATTCAATAATCGTAAAACAACTGATTCATTCAATTATATAATTATATATTTTTGCATTAGAATAAGTGTACTTAAAAAAAACTCTATCACTTTGTAAATTTAATTTAGAATATAAAAAATTTTTCTTCAAAAAAACACACAATTAAAAAATTATCTTTTGTTCAATTTTTTTTATAAGACAATAAATTATTATACGAGTAATTGTTTTTCAATAGTTTGACAATTATATTTATGTAAACTTATGTTATTTATATCAATATACATTCAGGGAATCCACTAACATCACTGGAAATTGTTTTTATAAATCAAAACATAAATTTCCGACAATGTTTATAGTTTGAAATTATGAATCGATCTCATGTTAGACCATCATTAGAAACTTGGAAGTACTGAAAAAGCTGCCGTTTTGTTCTGGTATAGGACTCATCAGTGGTATTGCGCATCCATGACTCATGCATCTTGCAGGATTTGGACCTTTAGTCTTATGCGCGAACGCCTAACCCGCGAACCACTAACTCGGTATCTAAAAGTGTTAATGTCTCACTGCGATCATAGTCTTGCGCAACCGCAAAAACTGTCTTCGTTAGCTACTGTATACATCCGAACAGGTTGAATTTCATTGGTCAAGACTTGTCGCTAAAACTCGGAGAAGATTCCTCACGGAGCTAGCTACTAGTGAGCACAGGTGATTGCATAACGGGGTTGTGAAGATTGTTAAGTTACACATTTGAAAGTCGTGATAGTAACTACCGAAGACAGTGTATGAGGTTGCGCTAGACTGTGAATTTATCGAAGTTAGACATTAACACCGTCAATTACCAGCACAGTGGTTCAGAAGTTAGGCTTTCGCGCGCATGACCAAAGGTCGAAATCCTGCGAGGTGCAAGAGTCATGTATGCGCGCTGCCACTGCTGAGTCCTATACCAGGACGAAACGACCGCACTTTCGTTGCTTCCAGGTTTCTATTGGTGGCGGTCTAACATTGATCGATTCATGATTTCAAATTATATAAAAATGTTATTTATATCACTATTCATTCATAAATACATTGATATTACCAAAAGTCATTTTTCATAATTCAAACCACAAATTTCCGACATTGTTTCTTGTACACCTATTTACATCATATACTCTCGAATTTATATGGATTATTTCAAATTCATAAATCCAAGAATCCATTAAGACTTGCAATCAAGGGTTATGGAACGCGTACCTAAGTGGCTTCAAAATCAGTTGACGTCAGATGAACCGACAAACGTTTGAAACAGAAAACTATATTCATCCAATCGCAAAACACGTAATTGACATCAAAGCAGCCTTTAAAACTTTCAAGAATGAGTTCTGATGTTTATGAAAGCCTTTGCTCTTTTCATAAATTCAAACCCCCCTTAAGAATATTAAAGAATCCCACTGTGAAAATTAGAACAACGCATAAGCGAATAATATTGTTTTCGATTAGATTAGAAATAGCTTACGTAATCTGTTTCATTTTTATTGTGGTTATTGACTCAAATAGCCTTGATTGGTTTAACAATGTAATCGAAAACAATATTGTTTGCTTATGTGTTGTTCTAATCTTGAATATACCATGGTAATTTTCAAGCCATTTTATGGCCCTTTCTACATTACCATAATATTCCGTCGGCTTTATTTATAATCATCAACCTTATGTTTATGTGAACTTTTATTTAATTGACCTTTTATTAATCTTCATTAAAAAAAAATGCCTTGACAAGTATGTATGCATGTGTGACCAGATTGTTGGAAATGTACAGCGCAAATACATCATACTTTTTCAGATCAATTACATCGTTTCATTGTTCAACCAAAATTTATAAAAAGGACTGATTGTTTTAAAAACACACTATAATATGTTTATTAACTCAGCACAAATTTATTGATTCTAATCAATTTTTATCTAACTGTAAAGTTAGTTTACTGTTGACCATGATGAATAGATACAACAATCAATTGATCTCAGTCACCATTGAAATTTGACCTTCAATTTGATTTGACAAGATACCAAAATTTTCATATCTGTATTTTTATTGATTAATTGATGACGTTTCTATCGGATCAACCTTAAATAATACAATAATAGGTTTAAGAGAAAACAATGTCTATTTATATGGCGTATTGTGCATCGATTTTCCTTTTTCTTATAATAAGTTTTTGAGCTTTTAGTAAATTTATCTGCATAGTATTCAGTATAAACAAATTCTAAATCAGAATAACTTCATATTGATGATAGACAATTAGTTTCTTTGTCAAAGCACTCACTGAATTATTGAATACAATAGTAATCACAAAAAATCAATGCTCAGCATTGAATAGGTTCAATGAAACATTTGAAAATCTGTTTTAACGATGGTGAGTAACTCAATGTTAGTATATTCATCCAATATCCTAAGAGAATTATTAGTCTATTCTTATTGGTTAATCCAGACTGGTCAATTTTATGGTCGTCGTAGATATCAATGTCACACGCTACAATGTTGTTTCTTATTGGTTGTCCTAACTGTCAATGTCACTTCAAATGTTGTTTCCTATTGGTCGTTTTAACTGTCAATGTCACAGACTTCGATGTTGTTTCCTATTCGACCAAAATGTATAAATACGCATTATGTGTAACGTTTTATGACCAGGACCAGGACCCGGTCCCGGATCCCTAGTCCGGGTTCCTGATTCTCTTCTGGACTCGGACCTCGTACTTTCTGGATGATTGTAGAATATACGTTCTACTCCACATTCAAGTCTTCTTATTTTCACTAGTTCTAGTTCAAGTATATCAAAATGACGTGTTTACGTTCAGGCGTAACACTCAATAATTCAGATTTTAAAACAAAATATGAATAAAAAATGATTGTTTAATTATTACAGTTAGAAAATCGATTGAACAGGAACACTGTATAGTGAAAGATAAGACATTTAGTAATTATTTGTAAAAGTAGTAGCATGCACAGTTGCACAGAAAGTTAAATAATTCGATTAATAAAACAAACACTATATATGAATGAAATGAATATCTCAAACTTTCTGTGAGGTATAAAAATACCTAAATAGAAAATTATCATAAATTGAGAAGCTGTAACAAACATTTTTGGGACACATCGATTATATTTATTTATGTATATTAAAGATTCCCAGTGTGAAAATTTGAACAGCACGCATATAAGCGAACAATAGTGTTGTTTTCGATGAAATCGTCATTAGGCTGCTTTACTCTAATATACATGAGTGTTGATATGAAAATGTGAAACCAGTCAAGGCACGCAATTTATGAGTCAATCATCTCAATGAAATGAAATAGATTATTACGTCACTACACATATAATAGGCAGAAGTACAAGCTGATAACAGTAGGAAGACAGATGACTACTGATAGTAGTAAGAAAAATATAAAATACGATAACTAAACTTTTATCACTAGTAGATCAAACGTAGATAAATAGACTTAAAATAGTCAACACGAAACATTAAAACCATTACGTAATAAGAAGTGCGTACATAATTAAATAGTGAAGAATATAAACGGGAAGAGGCGGAGAATTACCAACAAATACAGGATGTGAAAATAATGCTAGTAATCAAAAAACAATTAAACAAAGAAATTTTTAAACGTTTTTTAAGTCGTATCCAGCCACGGAATAGATAGGGGTGTCACGAAAAGATATAGACTTAACTACAATGTGTCTACTACCACGTTTGATCTACTATTGATAAAACTTTTGTTATCGTATTTTATATTTTTCTTACTACTCTCAGTAAGACCTGTCTTCCTACTATTATCAACTTGTACTTTTGCCTATTATGTGTGTAGGGACGTAATAGTCTATTTCATTTCATTGTGATTATTGACTCATAAATTGCGTGCCTTGATTGGTTTCACATTTTCATATTATAAATATTCATGTAAATTAGAGTAAAGCAGCCTGATGACAATCTAATTGTAAAAACAATATTGTTCTCCTATACGTGTTCTAATATGTATTCCCTCAGCATTGGTTATATAGAAGAGATTAACAATCTTGAAGTGTATATAAAGCTTGACAGAACTCTAACGTGATATCAATACGATGTCCAACACTGACTAGATGTGCTAGAATCGAATTAATTGATGTTTTTTCTTTCACTAACTGGTTATCAATGTGAGGTATTGTTCATGTTCATTCAATGTTCAAATTAAGAAAAAAGCAGGTTCTGATAACTATTGTATACTATTACATGTACTACCTAAACTAAATAATAAAATCTATACTAAATTATTCAATTACACATATCTTAATTGATAAATCAGTAAATAAAATTTTGCAACAACATTGATTGTTTCTATTAAAACACATAAAACGCATATTTTCTCATTTCTTACCCTGATGTAATAACGAGAATCAATTCATCATCACTTCCATCTTCCTTTTCTAAATTTATTTCACTGAATTACACTTTTTGCATAATTTCTTCCAACCCTAATCTTCTCCATTACCGGTTATACTTCTACTCTCTCTCTCTCTACCACTATGAGATTCGAACTCACAAGTGCGTCTCTGTGCTAATGTGGTATGGCAACCTGAATTTATGAACGGACGTACTGACTGACTGACTATCAGTTAAATAATAGACAGCAAAGAATAATTATTTAATTTGAACATCAGAATCCCAAATAATCTAACATTCACAACTGTACAAACTAGCCATGCTGTCTATTGAAAGTAAAATTCACTACTCTACTAAATAACTTTTAAAACATATTGATCAGTGTAGATCTACAGTTATATCTCAATTGATAGTTTACCAATACACATCTATTTACACTTCACATCTTAATCAACTAATTGGTAGAAGATTTAGTTTGAGAAATTTCTATATAAATATGCAGACAAATAAAATGTACAACACATCTAAGCGAACAATAGTGTTGTTTTCGATTAGATATCGTCATCAGGCTGCTTTACTCTAATATAAATGAATTACGTGTCAATTCATGACTTTATTATACAAATAGGTTATATGTTTATACTGTAAAGTTTATACATCCTAGTTACACTATATGAAATCATTCTACTCTATAGAATGTAAATTCAAGGTGGAACTACTGAAAATAAATGATAACATACATATTCAACATATTCAGGTTTTGTTATAATATTTTTTATCATGCATTCACTACTACTTATCACACATTAATTTTATAAAATATACTCATCAGTGAGTGTTATTTCAACCTTGATCAAACTACTCATCTGTTTTATTGATTTACCTTTTTAAAAAAAAACAACAATATATATTATAAGATGTGAATATTTTGAACAAAAAGTATGTTGACACAATACTTACTATATTGGTTACAGTAGTTAAGCTAATATTAAAGAAACAATTGCTAAGATAAGTAATGTTTCTCAAACAAAAAAAACATCCCTAACATTTGTTTTACTGAACAAAAATCATTTTATTAGGTAGAACATTACATTGAAAGCATTGTGTTTCATGTAGGATGGTATGTTGTAGTAATAGTAGGAGGTAGCAGCAAGATTTTGAACAATCCTTATTAATTACTACCGATCGACTGTATTTCTACATAAAGTTTTTCACCAATTTCAACTCCTACAAATTAAAATTAAGAACACTATGAAACATCTGGTCTCATTTTGTTTACTGTAACTTTAATCATTTCACATAAAAAATGAAGTTCTTAGTTCTTAAAACACCTAATTTACTGTTGAACAATGTTGTAAAAACAAGTTTACTTGAAAAACTGATGAAAACATCGAACAAATTAAATTTATGCTTTTCATCGAATTTATCACTGCTCATGACTGACTTCAGCTAGAGCATTTTGCTGTCTCTCCACGTAATACAGTGGCTATAAGGGGAAGTGAAATGCTAGTTATAACATTCACAAATAAACTGTGTCAAATGTATTTTATAATGAAGTCAGTATAAGGCATCGTTCATTCATTCATTCAAATCATCAGTAAAATCGGTTGTACAGTTGTTTGAATTATCAGTACTTACTTACTTACTTACGCCTATTACCCCCAATGGAGCATACGCCGCCCAACAGTTTTCTCCAACCAACTCTGTCCTGGAATTCCCTTTCCGGTTCTTTCCGATTTTTGTTCACTCTTCTCATGTCTTTTTCTGTTTCTCAGTGTAATGTGTTCATTGGCCTTCCTCTTTTCCTTTGACATTGAGGATTGCATGTGAGGGCTTGTCTTGTGACGCAGTAGGATGCTTTTCACAGTGTATGTCTTATCCACTTCCACCGCTTCTTCCTTATTTCCACGTCCACTGGAATCTGGTTTGTTCTTTCCCACAGTAGGTTGCTGATCATGGTGACGGGTCAACGAATCCGAAGTATTTTGCAGAGACGACTGTTAATAAATTCTTCTATCTTATGGATGATGGTTTTCGTAGTTCTTCAAGTTTCTGCTCCATACAGTAGAGCTGTCTTGACATTTGTATTGAAAATCGTGATTTTGGTTTCGGTTGAAAGTTGTTTGGAGTTCCAGATATTTTTCAACTGTAGAAATCCAGCCCTCGCTTTGCCGATCCTCACCCTCGCATCTGCATCGGATCCACCTTTACTGTCGATGATGCTGCCCAGATATGAACGGGTGTTAAATTATTCCAAGGCATCTCCATAAAGAGTGATTTCGTTGACGCATGTTGTGTTGTATCGTAGAATCTTGCCTTTCCCTTTATGTATATTGAGACCTACTGCTACAGAGGCTGATGCCACACTGGTCGTCTTTTCTTGCATTTGTTGTTGCGTGTGCGATAGAAGAGCCAGATCATCTGCGAAGTCCAGATCGTCGAGCTGCGTTCTAGCTGTACATTGCATGAATTATCACCACACAAACTCAAAATTCCACTAACTAACTCACAATGTTTCCATTTCCAATTATATTTAGTGTATACATTCACACATTGACATGTGTAAGTGATTGTCGGAATCAACTCATACATTCACTTTGATATCGGTGCATTTATTTGAAATAGTTGAATATTTTCAAACAAATAAACACATATTTTTCACACACATTCATCTAACCTCACATTCAGTTGATCAGTAGAGATACTCAACGTTGATCAAAACAACTTCTGCATATTTCTATTCCGACTTGTTTTGGTCTACAGCAGATGTGCATTATTTTAAACAAGAATGAAATTATTTGTGTGTGTGTGTGTGTGTGGTTTCACTTTACTCGATGATTGAGGTCAAATTATTGACATGATCAGTGTCGACTTCATGTGTGCATTTTCTAGTTGATCGAAATAGTATGAGACTTGTAGTAACAGCAGAGGCTTAAATAGAATAGTTTTGTATGAGTTTGAATCTGTTCGTCAGTGTACAATAAGGATTCTGCGAAGGCCGTGTTTTGTTTAGTGTGTTCATTGTCACTCAGTAAACAGTATCTAACATTCCTTTCGATTACGTGACCGCATTTCGATGAGTGTGATAATGGATATCTAAACTGTAGGTCTTATTAATAGAAAGTGGTAACATGTTGAATAACTACGGTGAAGTCTAGTTGATAATTATTAGCTATATGTTGGTTATCGGTTGAAAATCATGGCACAAATCCATGAAGTCAATGACAAGTGGACTGAGTCATTTTGGTAGATGTAGGTTACCTGGTTGGGGTCCGCGAGACAATAGTAATCAATGGTTAGTGACCTTGAACGACATGGCTCAAAATTGTTTGCAAATGGCTCAGGTGCATTCACTCTTTGTATTCGGTCAAATTACAATCTTCTGAATTCTTCATCACTTACATCTTTCTTTTCTAAATTTATTTCACTGAATTACACTTCTTGCATAATTTCTTCAAACCCTAATCTTCTCCATTACTGGTTATATTTCTACTCTCTCTCTCTCTACCGTTATGGGATTTGAACTGATAAGTTCGTCTCTGTGATAATGTGGTATGGCAACCTGAATTTATGTACGTACGTATGAAGTTCCACGTTATAACTGACTGACTGACTATCAGTTAAATAACAGACAGCAAAGAACAGTTATTTAATTTGAGGCTGAGATTCCCGAATAATTTACATTCACAACTGAACAACTAGTCATGCCCTGTATAGAAATTCACTACTCTACTAAATAACTTTAAAACAACTTTAAACAACCATACTTCATTCAACTGATAGTCTACCAATACACATCTATTTACACTTCGCATCATGTTATATCTTAATCAACTAACTGGTAGAAGATTTAGTCTAAGAAATTTGAGTGCATAAAATCATTTTGTTCTACACAAATATGCAAACAAATAATATGTACAACACATATAAGCGAACAATATTACTGTTTTCGATGAGAGCCTCATTAGGCTGCTTTACTCTAATATAGATGAATATTTATATATGAAAATGTTAAACTAAATCAAGGCAATTTATGAGTCAATAATCATAATGAAATCAAATAGATTATTACATTGCTACATATAATAGACAAAAGCACAAATTGATAACAGTAAGAAGACAGGTGTACTACTGATAGTAGTAGTAAGAATAATAAAATATGATTATTGACTCATAATAAGTAGTTGCCTTGATTGGTTTAACATTTTCATCATGATAAATATTCATGTATATTAGAGAGTAAAGCAGCCTGATGACGATATCTAATCGAAAATAATATCTAGTAAACTTTTATTATACAATTTTTTGATAAATATTTCATTTTATTAAAATTTACCTTCACAGTTGAATAACAATGTATCAGTTTATTTAACTTTTATATAGCGTAAGTAGTTCCGCTGTGCATTATTACATCTGCATACTTCGTCATTCACTAGTTAGTGATAATTGTTAAAAACAGCATTGTCTTCTTATTTCTACCCTATTAATAATCTTTATCAACGGTGTAGCTATAACCTACAAGGTTAGATAGAATGATGTTTGGTTTGAATGGTGTTACAATCAGTTATTCGACTTGTAATTGATTTATTTCTGAGATTGTGATGTGGTGCGAGCTACTTATAAGTGGTATATGACGTGAGTGTCAACGTAATGTCTGGCAGCAGAAGATGAGGGAAGATCAAGAAAGGAAGAGTGGGAAAACAATGGAATTTGTATGAAACGCATGAATAGTGACAATGGATTGATGTTTTGCAACAGGAACAGTACAGTTCGATATGATGGACTGATATTTTGCAAATTAACGATTTACAATATGGTTTTCCTATTTTACTGAGTATCTCTGTAATTTCCGTTAAATACGATTCGGTTGCCCCACCTGTGTTCTCCTTCACTACAGTGATAGTTAGTGTTCATTCACTAAACGTTTTACCACTAGAGTGAGTATATTATAGCTACATTTTGATAACTTAATAAATTCAAACTAACTTACACACATCATTAATTTAAATAATAACTGAACTAATTTTTAATGCGAAAGAAAACAATCTCTACACCACTGGAAAACATTAATGAATCACTGCTTAGAGCGACTTGATAAAACTCGTAATTTTTTGTTTAATAAAACAACTTTTACATGCTATTTTTTCTGATATATTCTTTTTTTTCGAGAAAAAAAATCAGTACCGCATTCTTCAGCAATTTTATTTAATGTTATTGCATTGTGTTATAACAATAAACAAATAAACCGCAATTCTCATTCGGTAAATGAGATGAGTTATCAGTGTTTCGCTTTGATCACTGTTTAAAGAAATCTTCTCTGAACAACTTTTTTTTCTTCCTTAAATAATGTAAATTTCGGTGTTTTTTTTTTCAAGACAAAAAAACATTGAAATATCATTTAAAATCTACAATTTTAACACAATTTCAATGTTTTTATGTGTATGACACATGTAGACAATGATGAGATGATTATTATCAGTGATGTTTTGTTTTTTTAAAGGAATTGACTTTCTACAAGAGTTTGGAGGGTCGCTAACCCCCATATTCAATGCCTCTCTTGTCTATCCATGCTTGGGGGTGGGTAGGGGGTTACGGCGGTAACCGCAGAAAGGTTCCATGAAGGAATCACTAATAATACTGATAATGATAACAATAATATCATCAATTACACTGAATGATAATGTTCATATTTTATTTTGAAATGAAAAGAAGTTCACTTGAGAAGACTGAGGCAGGCCAGGAAGACTGTATCATGTAATTTTACACGAACACATTACATTGAATACTCTATTTGCACACGATCTTTGAGTTGTGACTTCCAACACTCCATCCTTCTTCCATTCCTGTTGTTGTTTCCTTTCCTTCCTGTTGGTACTCCATTTACTTCTTGCGTTTTCTCCATTAACTTTCCGTTTTCCTCTTGTGACCGTGAGACTTCTTCTTTCACGTCCCTTCTTATACTACTTATATCGTTCGTATAAGTAGCACACACCACACACTTAATTTTGGTAATATACAAGTATCATCATAATTACTATAAGATTTTGTAAGTTTTTAAACTTGACCCTACAATGTCCTGAAAAAAAAGAAAAGGCTTATACAATACT
The DNA here is from genome assembly GCA_944470395.2 of Schistosoma turkestanicum. Taxonomy (NCBI): domain Eukaryota; kingdom Metazoa; phylum Platyhelminthes; class Trematoda; order Strigeidida; family Schistosomatidae; genus Schistosoma; species Schistosoma turkestanicum. The sequence goes on along the minus strand of OX103976.1, from coordinate 19,771,597 downwards.
GTTTATCTTCTAATGATTCTCTGTATAATGTGAGTTTGATAAAGGAAACTTATTTTCTAACAATAAAATATACCCAGTAAACCTTTATCTATCGATTTCTACTAGATACATGAAGTTTCATTGTGTTTTATCAGTATAAATAAAAAATTCTATCTAACTATTGAATTAGTTTCAACTTTAACTAAACAATGTCAGTTATTATTATTATTATTACTAATATACTCAGAATGATTAATAATCAGCATTCATATACAACAATAGGTCAATTTGCACAAAAGATGTACACTTGTTTGATTGATTGTCTCATTCATTCACTCATTAATTTGGCATGATAGTTTAAATTAGTTCAAAATGAAACAAAATAGTTTACGGAGTTCCAACTTGTAGTCACACAAACGCACGCACACACATGCACATATACACTTGTTGATAAACGATAGATAGGTGCTCATTTAAATGTAAGTGAACATACAAATCAATCACTTCAAATCATCAGTTGTTCGAACAAACAAAAGAATAACGTTAACATTGATCAAATCAATAGAAATACTACTACTACTACTACTACTACTACTACTACTACTACTACTTGCTAAGACCTATCTTCTTCTTCTACATTTGTTGTCTTCCATTTTTACTCAATAAAAATGTATGTGAACATGTGTGTGTGTATGCCTATTTGTATTTGCACCGCATGTACACATATGTTGCATGTATCGGTTTTCATTTTGTTTCATACCAGCTAACTGGTCATACAAAGAAGTAATTTAGTTACAAATAAACTGATTGAATGAGATATTTTAAAGTTGATCGATAATCAATTTATGCATACATCATGAGAGCACTCAGAGAATATCATTCATATTTCATGTATTCATAATAATGACAATATTAATAATACTCATAAGTATTCTATCAATCAAATGTAACTGACTAAGCTTGTTCATTGTGATAAACCTGTGTTGTGTTAATATTCAGGAAAGAATCATTTAATAACTAATTGTCTGTTGTTACATGAATTCATATGGTGTAGTTCAAAAAATTAGTAACAAATAGTGACATCTAGGATGTACGTTTCATTTTATTTGGTATTATTCAGTTAAATGTATCAGCGTCTTGTTTACGCCAAAAATGTCGAACACAGTGGTCCGATGGTTAGGCGTTCGTGCACAATACCAAAGGCCCCGGGTTCGAGCCCTGCGAGGAGCAGGAGTCGTGGATGCGCACTGCTGATGAGTCCCATACCAGGACGAAACGGCCATTCAGTGCTTGTAGGTTTCTAAAGGTGGTCTAACAATGACTGACTGATGATTTCAAATGTGTAAAAACAGTGTTCTTCGTTTCAAATATCAATGATTTTAAGTGATCAATCTTCTCTATCATTGAAGCAAATAAGTTTCAAGAATCTGTTTGATAAACTGAGATGTAAAAATGGCAGCTGACTAAACTTGTTTTAAGAATAAAAAGATTAATTCTTAATGTCAATTAAGACACATAACTAATTAATTAAAAATTGCTCATTTCGACTAACAATTTTCTTTTGTGGTTTGAACAATGATCATTCAAAAATTGTGCTGATTTAGTTTACACTTGTTATTAATAGCAGCAGAGGTATATTCTACTAAGAGTAAGTAACAGAAACACACCATATTTCGAGAAATAATTGTTAAAAACAAGGATCACAGTTGAGATTAACTCGCTAATGTTACGATCTAAATGATAGCAGTGACAATTAAAGAATGATGTTACTGTCAGATACTACTGATATTATATGAAACAAAAAAGAAGCGCACTGCTGATGAGTCCCATACCAGGACGAAACGGCCATCCAGTGCTTCCAGGTTTCTAATGGTGGTCTAACATTGATCGATTCATGGTTTCAAATAAAAAAGGAGCAATTGAAAAGATTCGCGAAGAAAAATATTACTATACAACAAATTCATTAATCTATTTTTAACCGTGCAACTTGGAAGTATCAAGTTGTTAACACTTAAAAATGGAATTCTAAGTCGTTTTGATTGAAATAAATGAATGTTGAGCAGGCTGCCTTGATGTGATCTTAGTGAAAATGAGTAGTAACTAGCTGTGAAATCGAGGATTTGCATTACCTTCAAATAAAGACTGGTCAGAATCCAGTTCATAATCTCACTAACAAGCTGATTCAAATCCTCACTATTCAGTATCTTATTCTTTGAACATATTTGTGTCTATTTACATTCCAAAAAATGTTCAAAGGGATAATACGTTAAAATCTGAAGTGAACAGTAATAAGTCCAAGTCTTAGCGTGAGCATCACTCCTAAAATACAGATCCATTCAACTGACTATACTAGAATACAAAAAAGGTACATCTTCGTCGCGACAATTAGGTACAACACAAGTATAATAAATTACCGTGCATAAACAGATTTAACTTTGAGATTATTCTACTGTTCAGATTTTATATCAAAGTTTTTTGAAAATGTGTTGTGATCTTATATTGTAAAGCTTAGTATATTACATAGTTTTCAACTTTTTAATATCAAATACTGATATCCGTTTAATCGATTACTTACTATGACTATCTTACTCTATACAGTTAAACTTCAGTTAACATTGCACTTATCTTTGCTGAATGTGATTTAGAATAGATGAAATCCACCCACCCCCCACTTCATAATCTAACTGACTCTTCTCACCTCGACTAACTCTTCTCGCATACGTTTATCACCACGCGTCGCAAATGCTAATGATTTGATTACACGAAATGTTATTCTTGGCCTCCTGAAACCATGCTCTCAACTGCATCTTGGAGCTTTCAGTGTTTTTACCTTGTGCCAAATAGGACAACAAGCTTCCTTAGCTAGGACTTGAGAATCTCGCACCACCGATGTATGCTGTCTCCAAAACGCGCATACCAGATCCAAATAAAATTATCAGTTTTATTTCAGCTTGTCCAGAGAGCGAATCGAATCGGGTCACGCACTGTGCATCTGAAATCCTTGATGCCGTGGCCTCGTTGCTGTAGGTTAAGCATTGAGCCCCAGGGCAGAACTAGCTCTCCTAGACTGGATTCCAGTAGATAGTCACTTGTGAGCTGTCCGACTAAACGGGAGAGTAAGGACTCAGAAAAATAGCAGTACTCACCGTTACCTCTTCGTCGTATCTGCCTACGCTGCCAGAATGAGGTAAAAGACGGATTTTACGGAAACCTTTGAAGTTATGACACGAACTAGACTATAACAATTAGGAGAGCAGAGGAACACTAAACAGTTGATTTGTTCTAATTCACAACTACTCAACCATATACCTGAATAAATCTGTTTAATATTGACTTATAAACCTACAGGATCAACAACAAACATGATACTATTAAGTATCTAGTTTTAAATTTAATGGTTTAGGTTAGATTTTAATAGAGATAGAAATTTCTTTTAAGTAATACAAACTCACTATAACTTTACATCAGTATTTATTAGTAAGTTAACAAAATACAACAATACAGTGTATACATTGCGTTTCAAAATACAGATTTTTTAAGTTTTATAGTGTTTCGTAAGTAAACCACTCTTGCTAATGAGTCATAACCTGCAAGAAATCAGTAGTTTTATTGAAATTACAATCTGTTCAATGATAGACCACTAGTGAAATCCTGGATGCACTGGATTGAAGTTTCGTCGTAGTATTGAGAAGACTGAGGCAGGCGAGGAGTCAATTAAGAACGAACACATTACATTGAATACTCTATTTGCACACCATCTTTGAGTTGTGACTTCCAACGCTCCATCCTTCTTCCATTCCTGTTGTTGCTTCCTTTCCTTCCTTTTGGTACTCCATTTACTTCTTGATTTTGCTCCATTTGCTTTCCGTTTTCCTCTTGTGACCGTGAGACTTCTACTTTCACGTCCCTTCTTATACTACTTATATCGCTCGTATAAGTAGCACACACCACATTATGGAACTCGTCAGCAGTGTTCATTCACAACTAATCAAGTGAGAGTCGAGCCGAGATTCTTTGGTTCATGATTTCAATCAAACTTAACAATCTACATAACCCTTAACCGAAAATCAAGTTTTTATTTTTACATCGATACAATATCGTAAATTCTTCACTTCATTTTGTGATTTGTTCACTTTAGGCTGTGCATGAAATCATGGTTTTTGAGAGTAGCAAAACTTAACTTATCAAAATCAATGCATATCTGAGCTTAACCAGTGATATTGACTGACATACTTTAAAATAAATCACGAATGAAATTTCATACTGTATCTTGGAAATGTTATATTAAATTTATTCTCCAGTTAGCTTTTCATATTTCACTAACATTATTATTATTAACATTCTAACCATGTTCACAGTAGTTGTATCAGTATGATTTCTTACTGATAGTTGGAAATATTTACCACAATTAAAATTTAACACTATAAAAATGTGAGTAAATTCTACATTGTTCATAGTTAATAGTCAATAAATGTAAACAGACTGTCAATCAGTTATTGTATGCATTACATTTTATGTTACAAATATACACATTTCAAACCTGTTTAAATAGAATTCATGAAATAAGTGAAAACTAAATAAAAGTGACTGATATTTCTCGAGGTTGTAGAAGATTATTGTTAGCATGTTAAAAGATTATTTTAAAAAAAATTTGGTTAATATTAGTTTACTGATATTGATTTGACGCTAACCTAAATATATATATATATATATATATATATATATATATATATATATGAGGTGTGATTGAATGAAGATGTGTTGTATAATGATTTTTCATTCCTAGAACATTTATGAGAACAAGAGCCCTTCTACTGTGTGGGCAGCCGGGAAGTAACATCGCCCCTCATACCCGTAAAAGTACACAAGACCAAGGCGGTCACAATCAGATCCTTTCTACACCTCCTAATAACTCTCTTATCTCCACGACCAACCTTTCTTTCGTTCCTTTTTCACAACCTCGTACCGCTGAAGCAAACATTTCGAGCTCACGAAACATCATCCCTGGGCCAGACCAATACATCGCACAAATCCATGAAGTCATTGAATAGTGGATTGAGTTATGTTGGTACGTGTAGACTACTTGGTTGGGGTCCGCGAGATTATCGTGATCGATGGTCAGGGATCTTGAATGACATGGCTCAAAATCGTTTGCGGTGGTCCAGGTGAATCCATTCTTTGTGTTCTCTCGAATGCTAGTCTTCGAAATACCTCGTGACCGTTTTTTCTCTTTATTCAATCGATTTCACTGGGGTATACATCTCGAATGATATATTCGATCACTAATCTTTTTGATTACTACTAATACGTCTACTACCTCGACTACTATAAGATTTGAATGGACAATTGCGTCTCTATACTAACGTGGTTTGGCAACCTGAACCTACGTACGTACGTACGAAGTTCTACGTTGTAACCGACTGACTGACTGACTGACTGAGAACAGGTCACAGTCGTATAAATTATTTTTCACACCTTTTTGTTTTAAGTGTTTTGTTTAAGTGTGTTCTTATGCTTATCCATGAAACTAATGGAAATAGAATCTTCAAGTTATTAGAAGACATGTTTTGACGATGATAAAGCTTTGTTTTCACTTCATTGTCAAGTCAATGCATATTAGTGGATGGTGGTTTATTTCCTGTTCAAATAGGCTCTTCTTTATCTTTGTAGTCACTTGAAATCCTCTTGTATTCCTCCATCCTGACATTAGTTAAAGAGTGGACTGGAAAAAGGCTTGGGAAAATATAATGTCTCGCGGCACCAACTCATTTAACCACTGACTATCGGTCTGAGAAACGTAAGTCAGTGGATTTCAAGAAATTAACCATTATCAGTGGTTGGGAATGTTAGGTAACATGTCTCAAAACCACTTGTGATAGCCTGAACCCATTTCCTTTTTCATACTCTACATTTTGAGTTCCTATATCTGCCCAAGCATATATCTTCGTTCCATCCTTTCCAACCGCGTTTTCAACGCTCATTCTTACTTACTATCATTGCCACGACAGTTATTTTGATTCCACTATAATTCACCTTAGCACTTTAATCTCACTGTTTTATTGTGGTGTTACAATTTGAATTAGCTCATATAGATCAAGTTTTATACTCATTAAAACTGAACATTCTGTTTCTTAGTATTATAAACTGTTCCACAATATAATAAAATTCTTACACTTTTGTTGACTGAGTTGTGAAAAACTTTTTTTTTAAATAAATGTCTTAAAGTTGATAGATCAAATACTACTTCCAGTTATTATTATTATTATTGTTAAAAATGTCAAATCTCTGATAGGAAGGAAATTTAAGGTCATTATGAAAAAAAAGTAAATTTACCCTTAAAAAAAAATTAAACAAGATTATGTAAAATAATTTCGTAACTAATTTACAACAAAGTACATATAAAACCATACTGATATTGAATTATCGGTTGAGCAATCCATAAAAACAGATATAGTATCGAGCAATTCTTTCGTTGTCAATAATCCGCGGAACACACACAATCAACTCAAATTCCTAATCATAACCGGTCTCATATCATATTTTTCTATTCAGTGTAATAGTTTCACATTTTTAATCATAGGGCACACATTGTCCCTTTGATTTCATCGTTACATTAAATACTGGTATCATATTTCATACTAATCTCTCTTGAATAAGAACCCTACTCTACTGTCACTTAAATGAAATTATAAATGTGAAATATTAAAAGTTAGATATGAAACTTTAGACGGATTTTGCTGATTTTGAAACCTTAACTATGGATTACTGAGTATTTCGTTTATTACAGATTTATTCTTCAGTTAATATCATTTCATCACGTTAACTTTCTTTAAATTATTACAAAATCTTCATAAACTCAATCGATTCAATTGAAACTTTCTATCTATCTATAAAATGTACATATAGAAAGATTTGTTCTTTGATAGACATTGTTATTTATCGATGCGTATAAGATGTTCAGTGAAATGAATGTGAACCTTTCACTACATAACATTCTATTTATAGTTTTAAGTGTGAATAAGGCTAACATTTAATGCTACAAGATGTATATTAGTTTTATGGAATACATGATTAATATGCTAATTAGCTGTCAGTAAACCTAATTACTTTTTAAAGAAACCCCACTTAGACACCTTGTTGTATTTTTAATTTGTAATAATCGTAGTTGTATCACTCTTGATGGAGATACCTTGGAGGACGTTAACACCTTTACATATCTGGGCAGCATCACTGAGAAGTAGGGTGGATCTGATGCAAGGGCTGCGTTTCTATAATTGAAGGACATCTGGAACTCCAAACAAATATCAATCAACACCAAAATCACGATTTTCAATACAAATGTCAAGACAGTTCTACTGTATGGAGCGGAAACCTGGAAAACAACCAAAGCTATCATCCAGAAAATACAAGTGTATATTTACAGTTGTCTACGCAAAATATTTCAGATTCACTGGCCAGACACCATCATCAACAACCTACTGTGGGAGAGAACAAACCAGATTCCAGTGGAGGATGAAATCAGAAAGAAGCGGTGGAAGTGGATAAGACGTAAATTGAGGAAATCAACCAACTGCGTCACAAACAAGCCCTCATCTGGAACCCTCAAGGTCAAATGAAAAGAGGAAGGCCAAGGAACACACTACGCCGAGAAATAGAGGAAGACATGAGAAGAATGAACAAAAATTGGACAGAACTGGTTGGAGAATGCTGGGTCGGCAGCCTATGCTCCATTGGAAATAACAGGTGTAAGTAATAAGGTAAAGTAACATTCATGGTATAAGCCATTTCATCTACTGATTACTTATTTTCCAACGTCATCGGTCATTTTCATTCTGGAAAAAATCTTTGTTTCAAGTGGTTACACTCTGTTAAACCGATTTCTCGAAGTTTCTCAAACATTTGATCACTCACATAGTTTTCGAACAGAATAATTTACAAAAATAAAATACTTTTAAGATAAATTCTCTGAATAGAATAGAAAACTGCACGAACAGAAGAATGTACAAAATATTAACTAAATGAATTTCTGTATTCATGTATTTTTTTCACATTCAAATGAGCTTAAAGTAAAACAAATAAGATTTGTTTTGTTTTCAATATAGTAACATAAAGAGTATTACGATAAGTCACATGCCAACGACAACATGTATCTACATATTCTTTAACCTGTAAATTTGTAAGAAAAATAGTGAATTTTTTGACAGTAAATTGTTCAATATATCATGGATTTATTAAGTTTTATATTTAGAATAATAAATCAGTTACACATTTCAAATCATCAGTCAATCATTGCTAGACCACCATCAGAAACCTGGAAGCACTGGACGGCCGTCAAGTCCTGGTATGAGAATCATCATCAGTGCGCATCCACGACTCCTGCTCCTCGCAGGATTCGAACCCGGGACCTTCGGCATTGTAGGCGATCGCCTTAACATCGGACCACTGATGAGTCCCATACCAGGACGAAACGGCTATCCAGTGCTTCCAGGTTTCTAATAATGGTCTAACAATGATTGATTGATGACTTCAAATGTGTAAAAACGCAAACCTCCAAAACTGTGCCCCAAAATAAATCAATTCTTGGAAAGAAGAAAGAGAATGATCATATCAGTAAGAAGTTACATGAACGAGCTTTGAGTAAATCATTTTTTAAGGCTATTAGTTTTCAATGAAGCGTCCTCATGCTTAATTCTTGACGAATATATCCTTTATAAATTTAATTATAAATTCCGCAATACATACAAGTTAACTAATATTAATATTCACAAACTGTTAAGTTCGTCACTAGGTACGCTTGAAGCTATTACGAGTTCACTTTAGTCGATAAACGCGAACGAGACAATTAATCAGCGTCCAGGTAGGCTACCTTGATCTCAAAACTGCAAAACAGAAGACTTGGTAGGCGCAGAAAGTATATTCTAAAAACACCCAGCAAGCACAATACAATCAAGCACACAAATCTCGTTTATTTATATATCATAGAAACGTCATTGGGACAGTCACAAAAATATCACACTAAAATACACAGCAACCAATCACGGCCAAGGTCAACTGGTGAGCCCATGCTTGCAAACGTGAAATCCAAATAAGGAATTTATCAAGCGAGTTCTAGGGATCTAACATCCTCAACACAAACATCTAACTAGTTCATTAGTAGTAACAAAATGATAAACCTCTTATAATGAACGACTGTATTTTTAATAATCTCTCTATTTACAACTCAAAATAATTCCAATATTATTCAGTGTAATTTTTGATAATCTTGACTTTGATTAATTCTTTCAAGAGGTATGGATCATTTTATTGAGTGTAGTGTTCAAATTCACCTATAATTTAATTTTTGACGTTATTTAAAACATATTGTACATTCATAATTTTAACCGAGAAAAGAATGTTAGCTAATATATGTATGAGAAAATTATCGATTCCACAAAAAGTAAATAGTGCATAGACAACAGTCAGTGACTTGATTCATTTGCTATTGAAGGCAAGGTATTATTATATGAAAGACAAATTCTAACGGAAAAAAAATAAAACTATTACTATATACTAGTCAATTCATGACCATACATATAAAGCTGTACATTGTTTGACAGTAGAATTGAAGTTGAGGCTTTCACCCTATTCGAAACTTACCACCAACTCAATGTACCTATTACATCCCATTGCCGTTGTTCACCTTGAGAATCTAGTCTAGTATTTTTTTTTCATTTTAATTACAGAGTTCCGATAGTCATTAGTTTGTCCAATGAAAAGTATGAACTTGATTTATACATATTTATGTGTTTCTACTATTATTGTTAAGATATGTGATTGACCAGTTGCTAGTAGTATCTATGCCATTATGAGGTAGTGTTACGCCTACACGTAAACACGTCATTTTGATATGCTTGAACTATTACGAGTTTATCTTAGTCGGAAAAACGAGAGCGAGGATCGTGGATCCTGTGAAACGACATGCTACTCTAATCCAATTATCCCAACCCCCATATTGAGTAAAAGAAGAAGACTTGATATGAAGTGGAACGTGTATTCTACAAGCATACAGAAAGTACGAGGTCCGAATCCAGAAGAGAATCAGGATCCCGGACTATGGATTCGGGACCGAGTACTGGTCCTGATCATAAAACGTTTCAGATAATGAGTATTTATACTTTTTGGTCGAATAGGAAACAGCATCGAATTCTGTGACATTGACAGTTAAGACGACCAGTGGGAAGCAACATTTGAAGTGACATTGATAGTCAGGACAACCAATAAGGAACAACATTGTAGCATGTGACATTGATATCTACGATGATCATAAAATTGACCAGTCTGGATTAACCAATAGGAATCGACCAATATTTCTCTTAGGATATTGGACGAATATTCTAACAGCTAGTCAACTGACCACGATAAAATATAAATAAACTTAGGTATATGATCAAAACCATTTAAGAAGAATGTATACCAAAGTGTATACTTTCATCTGTGAATAGATTCCCAACAATTTCTTAAGTTTACAATAGTGAGCTATAACTCTTAACGGTGATGATCCATGACTTAGTACGTTTCAAATTAACTAATATTATAAATATTAACTACACGCTCTTACTTTCATTCTTGTACACTTAACAAACTATGCTCTCCAATTACTGATAGTAACACTGTTGGTTGGATACAGACTTAAAAACATGACTATTTCGATTTTAACAATTAAATATATAAATATTTGAATATTTTCATTGAACAGAGTGATATGTATCACTTGTCTATTTGTAGAAGACACTGTAGCTCTAAGCCAAATACATAAATCTTTGCTATCACCATGTAGAATTATAACAGTTCGCGCTGAAGATAAGTTCAGCATAAACTATGGAAAAATAACTGTTTAGAAATATGCTACGTAATAAAAAGAAATCAGTCAACATTTTTGTTTGTCATTCTTATATTATTTTACTAATGAATGATATCATCAAGAGGAAGTTTTTTTCGATTATTGAGTTATTTAACAATTGAAAACTATGATAAGATTTACTGATGATAATAATCTACATTGATTTCCTACAACTATAATCATTTTGATCCAGATTCAATGATAGGTCTGTCTTGATCTGTTATCATAGATCTGTCATTAAAATACTTTTAAGAATCAATTATTTATGAAAATCATAGAAATTTATTTAATCTCAAGTATAATGTTTGTTTGTTGCTTTCTGATATGCTCGTCTATTGATATGCTTGAATACTATTACGAGTTCACCTTACTAGGTAAACGATAGCTGGGACAAATGATGCAGTGACACGATTGGCTACACTAATCCATTTGTCCCCGACCCGGCTAACTATACAAAGAAATCTTAATAAGGCGTAGAAAGTGTATTCTACGAGCACCCAGAATATACGAGGCTGACACGCACACAAATCAAGATTCTTTATACAATGATAGAAACGCCCTTGGTGAGAGCCACAAAATAGTGTACCAAAATAATCCCTCAACCAATAACAATCATGGATTTCCAAGTGGGAAATGTAAGCTGTACGTCAATTAAGCATCTCTTAGTGCGAAAACATAGAAATTCAAAATTTTAGAAATAAATTACAAAATTAGGACATTTTTCCCAGTGAGTTCTAGGAATCTAACGTCCCCAACCTTTTCTTACTCGATTGTCTTTTACATTTCTTACGATTTTCTTTCATGATAACCATGAGATCGGAAAACCACTATTGAGATATTCATAGAACAAGGATACCAGTGCCAAAAAATAAACTAAAGCAAAAAAATTGATTATTATGAAACTGGTCATCTGTTGTATTGATTAAATTCTATGAATATGTACTTTACTGGCGACTGAGTATCAACTATCTTCACAAACTAGGATCGTGATTTTCAAATAATCATCTTTAACAATCATCTGCTTTGGCAATATGAATTACTTCTGGGCTTAATAAATTCACTTGTATTGAACAATATTGTAATGAGATAAGTTGATTCTTTAAATTAATTTCTAAAAATAAAAGATAATATGAATTTTATCTAGCGATTCATATGATCAGCTAACTACTACAGATATTAATTAAGCTTGAAACTTGATCATTCACTTAAATGAAAAGATATGATGATATAATTATTCTAAAGAAATTAACCTATCTATTGTCGGCAATTTCTGAAGATGAATGAGTTATTAGAGTTTAAATAACAAACGAACAAAACAAACAAAACCATGAAACTTTTCAGCAGCTTGAAACTAGGACTCTATCAGGGATTAAACTCAGGCAGTGTAATAGTTGAATCAACTTTTGATAAGTGAGTCGTTGTCCAATGATCTATATCTAGCCAGAACAAAAGTAGTGAGTGAGTACTGATGAATAGTCTCATCATAGTGCTTCTTAGTTTTCAACTGTTGTTTAACTAAGACCATTCCGTTATATAAACTATATTACGGGGTTGTGAAGATTTTTAAGTTACACGTTTGAAATCATGAATCGATCAATGTTAGACCACGATTAGAAACCTGGAAGTACTTAATAATCCTCACCACCCCGTAATGCAATTACGTGTGCTCAATAATGACTAGTTTGGCGAGGAATCTTCTCCGAGTTCTAGTGGGTAGTCGTGACAAGTGAAGTTCAACTTGTTCGGTGTAGACAGTAACTACCAAAGACAGTGTATGATTTTGCACAACTCCATGAATTGATCGACGTTAGACATTAACACTGTTAGATACCGGCTCAGTCGTCCAGAGGTTAAGCATTCGTGCATAAGACCGAAGATCCTGGATTTGAATCCTGCAAGGTGCAGGAGTGGTGGATGCGCTCTGCCACTGATGAGTCCCATACCAAGGCGAAACGACCGTCTTTCAGTACTTCCAGGTTTCTAGTGGTGGTGGTCTAACATTGATCGACTCATTATTTCAAATATAAACTATAACCTAGTTCACAAAAGGGATTCAATAGGTTACTTTAAAAAATTTCCGAATAATGACTCGCCTAAATACAAATCAAAGTAATACAGAGTTTAAATAACTGTAATGCCTGGTAATCAGTGATATACTTTCGTTATTACTAAACATTTACATTTATAAAAAGGCAGAGCGTTTAGAGCGAATATATCCACTGGTAATTTGACTCATTTTTTTGTCTTTTGCGTATTTTTGAATGATTACGATGTGAAACTACCTTGGAATAATAACTTATACAAATCTCTGAGAGTAATGTGAACTGATTGTAAGGTAATTTTGAAGAAAGAATTTTAGTCTGCTTAACTAAAATATGGCATCACTTTATTAATCCACTGAGTTGGAATGTAGGCCATATAGATAATAGATACAAATTAACCTGGTTAGGATTCCTTCGATAACTTCGATCAATGTTTGAGTTTTTATAATTCCGTATCTCAGAAGTTGTCATAGTAGCTCTGGTGCAACCACTCTCTATCTGACTTCTGATCTTTGTCATACACATCGTTTCATGTTGTCTTCTTTGTGAAAAATACTTTCAATGTTTGATAACCTTTTATGAACATTTCCTCTACATTATTTGTTATTCATTATGTGAATCCCTTTGTTATCGTGATGTAGTATGTGGCAACTTAAGCTCACATACATTTGTGTCATTCTTCAAGCTGATAATAACTGATTGGTTCATTGATTCTTAGTTATCCTAAAACGATTGAACAATTCTTTAACGAACAGTAAACACTGGACAAATGCCCGGTTCTAATTTTGAACCCTTTTGAAATGTACGTCTATGATCGCATAGGACACCTCATAGCTATTCCAAATGAAGACCTTCTTAATCCAAGGGCAGAATTTAAACGGTTTGAATTATTTTTTCCGGTTAGCATTTTTTTAGCAAGTTACTTTTCGACGGGATGGGGTGGCCAACCCCATGCCCAACCCTCCTCCTTTATCCTGGCTTGTAACCAGCAGTAGCCCCTGTGGAGCTCCAGGCCGAGTTATTCCAACTCAGAATTGGTCACGATAGCTTAGGTACATCCACATTTTTTCTTTCCCTAAATATCAAGCTTAAAACTTATCTCACACGTATCCCGTAAATTCATTCCATCTTTTGAAATCATACTACCTATGTCTAGTGTATTTTTACTACCACTAATATTATCAATACTTTTATTACTCATGTATTTGTTTTGTTCATTTAATCTCACTGTGTTTATATAATGCGACAATCTGAACTAATGCACACATGTACCAAATACTACATTGCTTACTATTGGCTAATTGATTGAAGTTGAGGCTGAAAAATTTCACTCACTAATTCTAATACTTACTAGTTCATCTCAAGATTTAAATACTTAAGATTTAATTTTAGTCAGTATCATAAGCGCGTCAAGGAGTCTTATATACTAAGGCGAATAATTATTCAATACTCCCAAGTTTTTCATAGTGGTACTGTGATGTACGCTACATATGTTCACATAAGTAGTATATAATATCAAATGGAAATCAAACGTCCCACAGCTGAAAGATCGAGAAGGTAAAAATGAGAACAGAAGGCGATTTTTTAGGTAACCTAAAGTGAACTGAAGTCTGAACAGTCTAAATGAAAGTACCTTGAAATCTGTAACAAATAAGGATTAGTTTGCAAATGATGATTTCACGGGAAGCTTTTGTACATATGCCTAACAATTCTGTAAGATTGTTGATATCCTCACCTGGGTTTTCGTGCACAACAGTACCTCCAATTCAAACAACTATCTCTCAATAACTTCATATAGTCTTCTTTCATAGAAATCAACCATTGCAAAAAAAATATTTCGAGTCATTTCTTCAATTGTAGAATATAGTTTTAATCATTCATTCATTAAATCATATAAACAATTTATTTAAAGTTAACAACTCTCTCAAACTTGTTTGTGTATACGAAATCTCATAGTTGACACAAAAAATTATTAATCATTCCGACACTGAGATCCCTATGTATGCATGCATGCAAGAATATGTTTTTGTTTGTATTTAGAAACCAAAACAGAGAAAAAAACATTCAATATCCAATCATTTTGTATTTTCAATGTTTCAACAAAAGATTTTTTTAAAAAAAAGAAAACTACATCGTTTAATGTTATGTTTGTATGTAAGCGACATCCAAATATTGGTCGCACGCACACACACACACACACAAAACACGGTGAATTACAAATGTGTGTTTTAATTTTTTTATTTCAAACAATCTCACTTATTTAATTATCACACACACAAAAAAACAAACGGAACAACCAGAATTAAAGTTATGCTTTAAAAGATGTGAAAAATAAAAACAAACAAACAAACCATTCGATAAACATGTGATGATGATGATATTTTTTTAAAATTATTATTTCAAAATTAATTAATTATTCGAGATAACCGACAGCGATTAAAACAAAAGAAAAAATAATTTCATGAATCTATTTTTTGTTTTTTCGTAATTTTTCAATTCAAAAAATTACTTAGTTTGTTTGTTTAAAAAAAAGAAGGAGATACAATTTAAAAACACATCATTTTATTTTTAATCATGTGTGTGTTTGTGAAGGCTGTTGAATTTTTTTTTTAAGTTACAAGCATGAATTGAGTTTTTTTATACAAGCGACTAGTGAAAAATTAAAAACAAACTAGGAATCAGTCATTAATAAGGATTGGTATTACGAATGTACGTAAACATTTTAATTTGATATGCTTGAATTATTACGAGTTTACCTTAGTCGGAAAAAACGAGAGCGAGAGCGAGGATCCGATGATACGATAGGATACTCTAATCCAAGTGTCCCAAAACCCCCATTGAGTAAAGGAAGAAGACATGATATGAAATAGAACATGTGTTCTACAAACATCCACAAAGTACGAGGTTCGAGTCCAGAGAAGGATCAGGATCCGAGTCATAAAACGTTATAGATAATGAGTACTTATACATTTAGGTCGAATAGGAAACAGCATCGACGTGACATTGACATTTACGATGATCAATGAGAAACAACATTGGAGGACGTGACACTGATATCTAGGACGACCATAAAATTGACCACTCTGGATTGACCAATAGGAATTGACCAATAATTCTCTTAGGATATTGAATGAATATCCTAACAGTTGGTCGAGGAGATTAGAGAGTTATTTTAGGAGGTTTAGAAAGGATTTGATTCTGACCGATTCAGCCTCGTGTGTTTTTAGGGAGTATAAGGGTGGATGGTACTTTTCTGGCTGCCAACATCGTTGAAAGGTTCTGACTGTCAGAATAGGGGCATCGGAGTCGTGACTTCCGGAAGGAACTCGGCTTTCATCATGAGACGTCATAACTGTTCTAAATGAAGACACTATAACTCCCAGAGCAGAGTTTATATTTTTGAATTATTTTTTCTTATTAGCTCTTTTTAGCGAGCTAGTTTTTCTGCGCTATGGGGTTGGCAACCCCAAGCCCAACCCTCCTCCTTTATCCGGGCTTGGGACCGGCAGTAGCCCTGAAGGGTCTACAAACGGAGTTGGGAATCATTACATTCCTCTTATTGTTGAACGTAGAACTCTTAATCGATCAGTGACTCTACCAGAAATTCAAATCCAATCAAGCGTCGAATCATCTAGACTACTGAGTTCGTATCCAATGGTGTATCTTTGTAGCTTCAATAATTGTACAACTATCTTTCACTGGTAGTATCAGTGAATAAATATCTTATGTTCATACTATTATGAAAAATCTGTTCAAGGCTCCGATACTTTTTCAAGGGTTGTCTAATTAAGGTCAATCAGTCAAATGAACTATTTTGTGTATCATTTGTTTTTTTAAGAACTTAAATCCAAATCATTATTTTCGTCTGCAAATTTAAACGTTACTCATTATTGATGTTTATTTTAGTAGTATAATCTAAATATATGATAAATCTTTAAAAAAATTCTGTTCATTTAATCATCTTTTTATTGAAAGTATCAATGAAACATGTGTACAGAATTTTGCAATAAACCATTAATTTTTTCTCTGTCATAAAATTCTGATTTATGATTGGTTAGATTCAGCATCTCAGATCGAACAGTAATTGCTATATAAAATCAATAAATTATCATCCTTACACAATGAAATATTCTCAATTTGAACTAAGGTCAACAGCATCTTCTTTTTTTTTTACTCTCCACTGAATTATACTATCGTTTTCTCTTTCATTTGAGCGGGTTACTGTTGCACATACAAGGATGGTTTACTGACAAAATCAGGTGACATTGTCTCTTGCGATCAGATACTTAGTACAAAACATGCAAATATAATCAAAGATAGGAGAGTTAAAGTGAGATGGTTTATTGAAAATTACACACTTTAAACTAGTATGTTCATGAGACAGTGATTGAAGAAGATCAAAAAGAGTTGAACAGCTACTTCACTATAGTATGTGACTCATCATCAGTGTGAACTCAAGAAACTTTTCCCAGGAATCGAATCAAGGACTTCCAAGTGTATTAGTGTTGAACAGTTGAGTTCTAATCTATCGGTCTTTATTTTAAAAATTTCATCTTTCCACTGTTCTTCAAAACCATTGTTAAGTTGTGGTAAACTATTCACCAAATTCCAGTGATTATTTCAGCTATTTAGATAAAATAAATTTTATTAACTTCAATTAATTTATAAGTTTTTATCAGCATCGAAAGTCGGATAATTATAATTATCACAAACTATCTATACAAATAATCGTCTAAAGTTCAATCATTAAGTTTGACAGAAATTTAGCCTTGATTACATGAAATACGTTATGCTAAGAAGTAATTTCAGTAATTAAAATTTAAATACTTTTAACATTTCATCTCATCTATTCCTGCCAGGGAAATAGTTAAAATCACTATTATCAAAGAATATAATGTATTTATTAATGAAATCACTTTATACACTTCTGTAATCGTGTTTATTTCACGTATAGTAAGTTTATGCAATACCTAATGTGAAAAGTAGTACATGAAAGCCTATGATTATGGGTTAAGTACAATTTAATTGTTTTTAAAAGTAGAAATTCAAACTATTAAAATCGTCTTGTACAACTATGTGTACACTCAAATTTATTATATGATTAAATTAACAATGAATCCATATATAATAATGACTAAGTAATAATCTTCTTTGGTTTGGATAAAACTTTTAAAATTTCAATTGATAGTCTAGTTCCAGTTTTACTATTTATGATTATATTGTCTCTGAAGCTGAATGTAACGTTTCATGTTATGAATTCATCAAAATATGTTATTCTTGTAAACTAATGAATTATCGATTCATATATATATTACTGTATTAATAATCAGTAGTAAGAATCTTATTCAATCATATTAATTAACTTAACAAATCAAATGTATGCAATTATACTAATAAGCATAATGATTAACTAGGAAGAAACGAATATAGTATTTGTTAAATGATATATTCCCTTCTTCATAGATCAATAACTGCTGAAGTGTACCTATGACTGGATTCCATCATTGCATTAATTCGTATTATTAGAATCGTCATGTTCGAAACCATGAACCAATAAATGTTAGACCACCATTAGAAACCTGGAAGTACTGAAAGTCGGCCATTCCGTCGTTATATGGGACTCATCAGTGGCAGTGCGCATCTACGACTCATGATCCGCACATTATTTGGACCTTGGTCGTGTGCGCTCATGGCTAACCTCTGGACCGCTGAGCCAGTATCTAATGGTATTAATGTCTAACGTCGATCAATTCACGGAGTTGTGCAACCTCATCACTGTCTTCGGTGGTAACTGTCAACACCTAAACAGGGTTGAACTTCACTGAGCACTGCTGATGAGTCCCATACCAGGACGAGACAGCCGTCCAGTGCTTCCAGGTTTCTAATGGTGGTCTAACATTGATCGATTCATGATTTCAAATGTGTAATTTAACAATCTTCACAACCCGTAATGCAATTTAAGTACGTACAACTTCAGGTATTATTCTTTCTTCATAAGGATAAAAAAAGTCACAAATTATATCAACCACATGTATACTATAAACATGATCAGTATTTGAATAAAATCGAACAAATACCTGTTATCTAATCACTGTGAACTTTATCTCATATTGTGTTCAGTTCTTTGAATTGTACTGATTTTAAGCTATCTTATTTCACTTAAATATTTGTAGTTATGAAAACTTTGGATTAGAAAAGAAATATTACATGTAAATGAAGTTTGATAGCAACTTTCATATATTTTTTAAAAAAAATTACTAACTCTAAGTATTGGCCTATTTAATATATACGAAATAATTATTGACTTTTGTACACTGATTTGTTACTTTGTTTTATAATTTAAGCTTGATCTAAACATTAGTCATTCAGTAATTCTACATAGGGTGAGAAATAAGTAGAATTGAACTTAACGAGCTAGCTACCTTGTTACCTTGTTAAGCAATTGAACTGATTTGTGTACGTTTAACTGATCAGTCATGCATGATAAATTATTGTGTTTACGAATATACACAACAGTATGATAAGTTATTATTATTATTATTATTATCAATCTCTTCTGTCTATAAATTCAGCCCTGTTAGCTATGAACCGGCAAATAACGCATCAAAAACAATTATTCTTGTTAGAGAATTTGAATCGCTGACATCATCATCATCAGAAACGAATAGTGTCAATTCGACAACCACATCAACCGTCATTACACCAACGACAACACTAACGCCGACACCAACGCCAACAACACCAACAACAACCGCATTCAAAATACTCACAAGGCCAACAACAACACCAATCAAATCAATTTTCACAACAAATGTAACATTTTCAACAACAACACTAACTAACACGATAAATAGTAATTCAATTTCGAATAATACAACAAATGTATCCTATTCACCAGAGAATAATACAATTACACCACATAGAAATGATAAACAGGTGATGAAGTGTTTTATAACAGTATAAATTATCATTAAAAATGTTATTATGTTTTGTTCATATTTTTGTATAATTGAACGTAAAATATTTCTATTTTGTGATTATTGTGTGATATAGCGTCTTCAGTGTAACTGCCAGCCTCAAGTTATATTGGTCACTACTGATTGGTTAGTCAATGTTAAATGCCTTTGCTGAATAGGAGTCAGCTGAAATTTGATTAGCTCAATAGTTAGATTGTTAGACTGTGAAAATGGATAATACGAGATTGAATTTGTTAAGAAATAGGAAGTTGCTTTCATGTTGTCAAGTATTCTCTATGCGCATATACCAGAAATGAATAATCCAATTCAGTCTTTCATCTACACATACTGTAGTGAAGGAGAACATAGGTGAGGGCAACCGAATTGTATTTAACGAAAATTACAGAGTTACTCAGTAAAATAGGAAAACCATATCGTAAACGGTTAATTTGCAAATCTTCAATCAATCATCGATCCATTGTCTGACATTTCACTATTCATGCGTTTCATACAAATTCCATTGTGTTCCCACTATTCCTTTCTTGATCTTCCCCCATCTTCTGCTGCCAGACATTACGTTTTTACTCGTGTCATATACTACTTGTAAGTAGTGCGCACCACAATACTAACTAACAGATAGCTTGAAATATAATTAATTTGCTCTACATATTTACACGCTAGTTTTGAGTTCGCTGACATAAAAGAAGAAAATAAGAGGTATGGAAACATCAATATGGTATCAATCGGAACATATATATATATGGAACTGAGCAGGTGTAATTTGGTACTTTTTGTACAGCTTTGGCATTTGTCTAGATTATTTGATCTAACTATACTAAAATAGTGTGCGATGCACATATTTCACAGATTCTACATTGTTTATGTAACGGACCACAATGTTTTCACTCCTACAATTTGTGTAAATAAGTCAGTCTTTTTTTCTTACTTAGTTATAAAAAGTAACACAGATCTCTTCTGCACAAGATATTGGTCAATATTTAAGAGCTTTTTCTTTGACGAGTGTTCCAAATATATTTATTTGTTTGTTGAGCTCAAAGTTTCTTTTCATTTTACTCTTACATTAATTAATGTGAACTAGACGAGACTATTAGTGAGTTTCATTTGATTATTGTATTTCTGTTTCTTTTAGTTAGTTTACAATCTTCACATAAACTAATACTTCATTACTTTTTGTCATAACTTTAGTGCTTTTTATCAATTTGTATATTTGTGAAGATTACTGATTACCAACCTAAATTAGACGCTTATTGATAGCCATAAAATTGTATTCAACTCGTCAACAGTGCGTATGCACAAATCTAACTGGGCTGATCCCAGGATCTATAAGTGTCATGGTTAGCAGTTAACCTTTAAACTGCTAAACCATTATCGAAGAGTGTGCAAATCAATCAATTCACGAAATTACACTTACTAGTAACTGATGTCTTTGAATGTTTTGGATATCTGGTGAGAAACCGTAACTAGTGGAGTTTGAGCGTATAAAGCGTGAGACACTTACATACCAATAGAATTAGAAGATAGTTGCACAATATTGTGAAATGATCGGAGTTTAAAAAATACACACTATTGGATGATTACTCAATGATGTAAATTCTTTGTGCTCACTAAAAACTTGAATATCCTGAGTTCGATCCTTGGTAGAATGATAAATACACAATACTGAGCAGTCTCATACTAAGACATTGGTACCAATAAAAATGGAGGGAGTTTCTTCATTTGCACATCAAATAAATAAAATCAATTGACTTGTTATCTGTTATGTTTGTCGATTGACACTCAATTGTTCAAGATTTTTTCACACATTTGTCATGAAAGAAAATGTCTTGTTTATTATGAGAATTACTGTAAAATGTTTGTAAGACTGAATGAAACTTCTAGAAAAAAATTAGAAATTTTATTAATGTATATGGTAAAGTTTAATTAAATTATGATTCGTAAATTTTCTAAAGTATTTTTATTCTAAAGAATTTTAACAGTTGTGTACTAACCTTAGAAGATATTTTGAGCACATTCATCAGTGATTAGTAATGATGAACACTATAGTAGGTGAGAAAAACTAGTGATTACTCGGATTCAATTAACTTTGTGGATAAATTTTTACTGTGTATGTCTATAACCACTGGCATTGTAGTGCCTACCTTGACCTAATTGTCAGGCTCGCCTATCGTGATGATCCAGTTGATCCTTACTATCTGAAACACTTATCCATTTAGATCATACTAATACAGGTAAGTCGGCCTTAAAAAAGTAATATTAAAAGTAGCAACTCAAGATTCAACAACAAATCTTTATCGCTTACTGTACTAAAGTGTGTAACCAGTACAATCTCCTCTCTAAACAGATAGCATCTTAAAATAAATAACCCTTAAAAGTAGAAGCCTATTTCACCCTGATCTACTTCCTAATTTCAATCTGTCGAGGTAAGTTTGTTTTTTTTGTTTGTTTGAAGTAAGTCAATATTTTCTAATCAGGTTCCTTTTGTTTTACTGATCTATTTTATTTATTTATTATAGTGTTATGAAAATGGTGTACGTTTAATTCAACCCAATATAATTCACCAATCATTTGATTCATCCGTTTCAGAACATGACTCATCATCATACACTTATGACTCATCATCATATTCTTTCTCTTCAACGACTACTGTACCAACCAATTCATCATCAATAAACACATCATGTAGTACAAATGATTCCAGTATTTCTGATACATTATATGTTGCTAGTAGTAATTCTAAATTTTCATTGAATAATAATAATAATTATCGAAATAATAATAATAATAATAATAATAATCTTAATAATATTAATAATAGTAATAATAATAATAATGTCTTTCTTTTATCTCCAACACCATTCAATCGAAAAATTTATTTGAATCAACAGACCAGTAATCATATTGTTACACCTTCATCAAATACTACTAAGAATTACAATGATAATTATTTACTTACTATGAATGGACATTGTACAAATTGTGGCAATGCTAAAAATAATAATAATAATAATATTGACAATAATACTCGAAATCAAACAAATGGACATTATATTTCTGTTAGTGAATCGTCTAAACAAGAAAATGAAAATTATCAAAATCCCATAAAAACAATTAATACTACTCAAAATTCTTCTGAAAGTACTATACTATCAGAGCATTACTATTCACCAGAAAATCAACATACATTTGATTTATATTCTCATTCAAACAAATTTTATAGTAATAACAATAATGCTAGAAGTGATATACAAGGAAAAGGTGGAGGTGGAGGAGGTGGAGGAGGAGGAGCAGGAGAAAGAAGAATACTACAAGTAGACAATCAAGATGAAATCATTGAATTCAAGAATGACATGAATGTAAATAAAGGTAGAAATGATTATAAACATCGAAAAATCGATAACAATGACTCTCATGTTGTTTGCATATCGAACAGTAATAATAATAATAATAATAATAATAATAATAATAATAATGCTTCAGTAGTGATGACAACTCCAACATCATATGACAGTAATAACAGCAATCATATTGGTTATATGCATGCTAGTAAGAGAACAAATCATTCTGATCATTACAATAGCGATGTTAGTTATGGTGGTAGTAGTAGTGGTAGTAGTATAAACAGCAGTCCTTGTAGTAATAATGGCAATAATAATAATAATCATAAAAATTATTATTTAGATTTAGACAAACAATCAAACATGAAGAATCCTAATCATGTGTATGATTCGAAAATTGAACTTGAATGTACAATGTATAATCGTAATAGCTTTACAACACCAATTGGTTCTACAAATACAACACATCAAGGAAGTGATGCATCTATTGACGATCCAATCTCACCAATAACCACACCAACACCACAAACACCACAAACAACAAATAAAACATTGAAACGTTTTGTTTTAACTAAAAATCCATTAACTAGTCCTTCAGTAACAACAACAGCAACAACAACAACAACCACACCTAGTGGTATATCATCGACACTGTCAACTCGTCAAAATTATCACATTGAAGAATTAATTCCAATCAATACTAATATAAATAATGTAAATTTATCAATAACAAAAAATCCTTTATTCAATAATTCATATCACACTATAACATCACAACAAAATTCTCATCAAACTCCTATATCTTATTCATTGTCAACATTGGAATTAGAAGATAAACTGCCTGCATCATCATCATCATCACTTAGTGCTTCATCGAATTTGTCAAATCAACTGAAAGAGAATCAAATGACTATTAGTAGATCTAGTGAAGAGAAAAAATCATTATCATTATTATCAAAATATCATTTATCACAACAAAATAATAAAATTGATAATAACAATAATAATCATAATAATATGAATTATTATTATTATGGTAATGATGATTTATCAGTTGGATCAATACAACAACTTTCAAATTATACAGATTATAGTTGTAAGTGATTTAATTGGTGAAAATAAATATTATTGATGCATTGTTAAGTTCATTTATTGGATAGATTCATCAAACTAGAACAACTTGTTAGTTATTTCTATAACTAACCAATCAAATTATCGTTTTAAGCGCCCATCACGTGATCTGATCTGACGTGTCTGTAAACTTTTTTTTGTTGTAAATGACCTACAAATTGATTGACGTTATTATCTTATTATATTGATGTGACTCATAGTTTTATTGATTTCCATAAGACACGCTATATTGGTCGGTATGTTTGCTCGTCTTACTTGATCATTGTAACTTCCTTATTTATTGTACTAATCTAATTGTTTTTATGTTTAGAAACAGATAAAGTTTAGAACAAAAGTTGATCTTGTTCTAACTATAGCTTTCCCATAGACTCTGTGCTCGCCATTATTGCGTTTATTGTTCTAGGACAAATTAAATCCTACACAACTCACACATATATCCATATATATTTCTTGGTTAACTAAAAAGCATGATGCACATGCACGCCGCTGTTTTTTTAGACAACACAAGGATTCTCACAATAACTGTTTAGTGATCATCTCTAACCCATACGGGAAAGCATATATTGTCTAGATTGGCCTGCAGACAAGTCGAACATCCAGACAGTACGTACACAAACAGTGGCCCCCGTTCGGGCAATGATGAATCAGCAAGATCCCTTCAACCATTCCGCTACATATATAAAAGGAAAGTACAGCGCTCTGATCAAGTGAGCTACTGGAACATGTTTAAGATCAACGATCTGGCACTTCTGTGGCGGATAATTTTGATAGTTTGCGGATATGTCAAATAGATGATGTAATTATAAAGCTTTTGTTATGGCTCTGGACACAGTTGTTTTTCATAACTTTTAGCAGCCTTAATATTTTGAACATAACACCATGTCAGCAACGATAGGATTTTTTATGTAGGTTGTCGAATTTCAAGTAAGCTTTTATCATAGACTAATTTCAACTGGGTAACTATTTGAAAGCGCAGAGCACTGAATACCTATTTCGTCTTTGCTTAGATTGTTCATAATTGCTCAATCCATATGGTCAGAGAAGTATTTTCAGAATACCAATGTCAATCCATGACTAAAAATATAGTTTCAAATAAATCGATCCCTACATATCTTTTGTCCTCTCAGTAGTGACCATCTTCCAGGTGGATTTCTATGTCCGCGATCAATGGAGTCCTGTCTGGGGCAAGATAAATATCGCCTTTTATATACAGTATCACAAATCCGATGCTAAAAATGTCAATTTGATAATGTTTCAACTTTCTGAAATTACTTTATCACGAGACATGAAAGATCTCAAAACTAACCCTGTGTGCTCATAAATAAACAGTGTTCTCTGGTTTTCATCGGTTCTCAAGTGGCTCTTTTTTGACTAAAAGCTCAAATATTCAACCACATAATTGAGTCATAGTTGGTGTATTAACAGCAAGAAATACTCTGCATTCTTCTACAACTTATTCACATAAAATTAGATGACCTTGAACTGTTTTTGGTAAACACGATAATGTGCACTTAGATTCACTATTTACTAAAAACAAATTTTAAGCTATCAGTGTACATTTAATAATGATGAACATAACATTGGTTAATTTATTATGTCGAAAGTTAAAATAAAATCAATAATAAAAAGCAACTAGTTTTTCAAAATTAGTTTAATCAAAATTATTTCTCATCATTGAAGAATCGTTCAAAAATTAAGGAACTTTTTGTTTCAGTACTGAACTCGTCAGTATTGTACATCTATGACTCCACTTAGGATTAATCCGAGGATACTGATCTCTGGTAGTAACCACGATATCTTTAACTTATTTAGTTGGAAGGTAATATTCACAAAACTTCCGACTTAGCGGTAATTAAGTCCTATGACCAATACAAAATATAATAAAAGGTTACAAATTCACTTCAACACTTTGAATTCAACTGGTATTCTTGACCATTACTATTCCTTTTTGGTTTATTTCATGGTTGAAAGGCTTATGAAAATTGGTTTGATATATGCCTGGTGTTCTCCACGATAATAACTCCAATCAAAAGTAAAGTTATAGTTTCTTACTTTTGAATAGTAAAATAAAATAGTTGTCGATGCTTTTTGGTTTCCACTGATAACTTAACTAATATCAATCCAGTTAACATCAATCCATATTTAAGAATAATTTCTCAATTCACTAATATTAGGATATGCATCCAATATCCTAAGAGAATTATTGGTTAATTTCTACTGGTCAATTTTATGATCGTCCTAGATATGTATGTCATGTACTTCAATGTTGTTTCTTATTGGTCGTCCTGATTGTCAATGTCACAGACGTGGATGCTGTTTCCTATTCGACCTAACTGTATAAATATGCATTATCTATAACGTTTTATGACGCGCACCAGGATTCTAATCCGGGATCCTGATTCTCTTCTGGACCCGAAATCCGTACTTTCTGGATGTTTGTAGAATACATGTTATAAATGTTCACTGTTTTACTTCATAACAGTTTTTATTTTATTTTACAGATCATTTAGATTCGACGGTACGTAAAACTAACTTACCCCCATCAACACTCCCACGACCTGGATTTTGGACACCAGATGTGAAAAGTTCCCGTAAAATTAACAATCTAATTCAAGAAGATCCTAAAACTAAAGTATACAAATGGTTTGAAAATTATGAAGCTGCACGTCTACTTATAGATTTTGGATTGCCAATCACTGGTTTCAGTCCAAATTTATCATCATTAACATTTTCTCATGTACCTGAATGGTTCCATGGTTAGTTTTATTGATTTAATTAATTAATTAACTAATTTAATGGTTACAAACATTTTACAAAGGTGTTTGAACTAAGGAATAACTATCTAGGTAGGTTAGATACGCGTCTTGCCCAGTTGAAATCCAAAAACAAGTGATTTGGTTAAATAATGGTTCTAATATTCATCATAAATATAAATTTACATCATTACCTAAACAAATATTACCACTTAGTTATTCCACCAACAATTGTTCAATTAATTAAATCCACAGCAGATAAATGATATTCTATCCCTCCTGGATAGATCAGATTCGTTCGACAGATAATATTTGGTTGCTTTATAACACAGAGTGTTTCCTATTCTGGAAGAGTGCTTCAATTCACGATGTGACATTTTGTTAAAATGAAGAATTCTGTTAATTTCATCTTTTGACATATAAATAAACTGTATTATCAGAAACAAAAAATTTTGACTAATATTGGTGCCTAGCGGTTATGTGTCATTATCATTCAATGCTTAACTTCAGTCATCAATCTCACAGCTTTATCAATACTTTTAGACTCACCAATCAACTACCTAGCTTCATTTCGTCTGGAAACAGGTACACATATTGATATTCAACTGTTTTCCTATCCCCTAAAGACTTTATTCGGTAGCTCTTGCGTTAGTATCAACAGATTAAGGATTCTTTATTAAAATTCCATTAGTGAAGTTTAATAATACGACTAAAGATCAATACCCTGGACTAAATAATCTCCGTCAGGACTGTCATCTGACTTAGTGCTTTTATTCTGTAATGTGACTAGAATACAACTAGCCAAGTAAAGTAATAACACTTATTCATTTAAGCAAAGTGAGTACATTCTTATTTGATGGATAGTGAAACAATTTAACGACAGTGACAGGAGTAATAACAATAGTTTTATTCTGTATTATATTGCTGATTTAAAATAGAGGATTCATAGCATAATATATGCAATATTACAACGATTTTCAGTCTTATATCTAGTCAACTTGTGAATAGAAATGAAAAATTATTCACTAATAATGTCAGCGTGAGATTTTAAAAATGTTTCTTGTGTTCATTAATCGAGTCGTACCTGGAATTGTCAGTCATTTTTTAGTTGATTCAGTGAATTGAATCGAAGTTTTAATCGTATATCTCATTTCATGAAGCTCCGGAGTCATCCACAACTGTTTACTACCCAAAATGCTTGATGATAAACGACAGACGTAAATAAGTGAAGGATTGAAATGAAATCAGTTATGAAAACTACACTAAATGACTTTAAAAAATTTGACCAGAATTCCGTGAAAGATATACCAAGTGAGCACTAAGATGTCAGCCATCGTGTCATAACATTTCTCCTTCGGTTTGGTGTAAAACAGTTTATTCATTGTTGTTAGTTATGTTCATAACTAACCAATCAAATCGTGGTTTAAGCGCTCACCACTTTGATCTGGTGGTCTGATGTGTCTTTAAACTATCTCTCTGTTGCATATGACCTACCAATTGAAAGAGATTATTATCTTATCACATTAATGTGACTCATAATTTTATTCACTTTGATAAGACACGCAATATTGGCCAGTATTGTTTGTTCATTTCACTTAAATAGCTGTAATTTCCTTAATTACTGCGCTAATATAATTGTTTTCCTACGTTTAGAAATCGATAAAGTTTAAAGACAAATTGTCCTTGTTCTCCTGACTATAGCTTTCACATAAACTCTGTGCTCACCAGTATCGTGTTTACGGTTCTAGTAGTGCTGTAGTGGAGGAGAACACAGGTGAGGGCAACCAAATTGTATTTAACGAAAATTACAGAGTTACAGAACCATATCGCAAACGTTAATTTGCAAATCTTCAATCCATCATCAATCTATTGTCTGACATTTCACTATTCATGCGTTTCATACAAATTCCATTGTGTTCCCTCTCTTCCTTTCTTGATCTTCCCCCATCTTCGGCTGCCAGACATTACGTTGACACTCACGTCATATACTACTTATAAGTAGCGCGCACTACAGTACATCTGCTGGACAAATTAAATCCTACAATTGTATTCTTTATAGAAATAACAAAAATTGTCACTTATTGAACATAATTACTGACAAAATTAAAAGCAAACTCCTGACAGTCTCATTTATACACTATTGAAAGTTAATTTACTATTTCTCACAATTATTTCATTCGACGTAACAACATCTAACTTATCTTCCATTTTTTTTATTAGGATTCCTTTCTCGTGAACAAGCTGAACGTTTACTTACTAAAAATGATAAAAATGGCAGTTTTCTCCTACACCTGAATGAATCCTTTTTAGGTTATGTTATCAGTTTGTTTACATCATCCTATTGTAATCATTTTCTTGTATCAGTAATTGCTGTGAAAGAAAATAATCCTGGTACACGTAGTACAACAAAAAGTACTTATCAGTTATATGGTGTTTCAAATCCTGAACAATTTACTGATTTAAGAGATCTTGTTAAATTTTATTCTGTAAGTTGAATTTTAACCTCTAGTTTGTTTTTTTTCTAAGTAGAATTTACAACTTTTATCATTATTATTATCATTATTATTATTATTATTATTATTATTATTATTATTATTATTAGTAATACAAAATGTGTATCATTTGTTATGGTGAAATGCTTAAATATAATAAAAAAAAGTGGTTTGTTTGTTTTGTGAGATTAAAAATATCATACTTCAAGCTGACAAAATACAGTTTAGGCATTGATTTGAAATCAAACAAATTGTTTGTTACGCATGCACGTAAACATGTCAATTTGATATGCTTGAATTATTACGAGTTTACTTTAGTCGAAAAACGGGAGCGAGGATCGAAGATCGGGCGACACGATAGTCTACTCTAATTCGAGTGTCCCAACCCCGTTGAGTAAAAGAAGAAGACTTGATATAAAGTGGAACATGTATTCTGTAAGTATGCAGAAAGTACGAGGTCCGAGTCCAGAAGAGAATCAGGATCCCGGACTAGAATCTGGGTCCGGGTCCGGTCCATAAAGCGTGACAGATAATGCATGTTTAAACAGTTAAGTCAATTAAGAAACAATATTGAAATCTGTGACATTGATAGTTAGGACGACCAATTGGAAACACCATTTGTAGTGACATTGACTGTTGGTAAGACCGATAGGAGACAACATTGAAGTATGTGACATTGACAGTTAGAACGTTCATAATATTGAGAAGTAGGAATTGACCAATAGAATAAGACTTCCAAAAATAGTTCTCTTAGGATACTTGATGAATATACTAACAATCTTTCAATATCTTAAGATCGTATAATAAGAATGAGATGAAAAACCGATCTCTGCATCGAAATCGAATCCTTAACTTCCCTGACTTCAACCGATATTTGTATTATGCTCATAAAAATATGTTAAGTTTTTTTTTAGCAAAGTGAGTTGTTGAAGATTTCTGTCTTTCATAGTTTGCATCATGAATTATTCTTAATTATACAACCATTAAAAACCACAAAACACTTCAGCTGTACACCACTGGATCTGGAGCCTTGAATTTGTTCATGGAAAGGATCGTGGATGAGAATTGTGTTATACTCGTCAGACTGATACGCTTGAAACTATTACGAGTTCACCTTAAATATAAAGTTGAGTCTCAATGAATTAGATTCACGATTACCGAAGTTTCCATTCACATACAAAAGTTGCATATTTGACAATGATATGCTTGAAGCCATTACGAGTTCACCTTGGTCGATGGACAAGAACAAGACAATGAACCAGTGACATGATAGGCTACTCTGATCCGTTACCCCAACTAACTGAACAAAAAGTCTTGATATGGCGTAGAAAGTGTATTCTACAAACACCCAGAAAATATAATGATATTGAGTACACAAATCGCGTTTATTTACACATCAAAGAAACATCCTTGGGAGAGCCACTAAAATAGCGTACTAATATAACACAGTAACCAATCACGGTCAAGGATTTTCCTGGTGGAGACACAATCTCAAGGTCAACTAACCAGCCCATGAATAAAATCCGAAATTAAGACCTTCACCAAGCGAGTTCTGGAGATTGAACGTCCTCAACACATTGCTAAAAAGTTCTAATATAATAGAACTAGTCCTATCGGATTTTCTCTATAGCCGTATTATTCAGATTATTCATACCCTGATAAAAGAAACCTTCATTTTTTTCATTTTCTTCATTTTTAGGTTCATAGTTTAGGTCGTAATAATAATCAACAATTATTACTTCATCCTGTTGGACAAGAAAATCCAACTCTACCGGATTATTTGGATATATTTTATTCTAGACCTGAGTCAAATTTCTCTACAAGATTTTAATGATTATTATTAATATTATTACTATTATGATTAGCAAAAACTTTTCCAAATTTTAAAAAAAAGTGATACAACAATAATCATTATGTTTCATGGTCACAATCTAAAGTTTGGAAATGTGTAATATTCCTTTTGGGTCTGTATTAATATTATTATTATTATTATCATTATTGTGTAATATAGTTATTTTGATTTTTGACATTCTATCTGAACATTTACTTTTCTTTATTTTCCATCTCATCCGACTTCCTCTGAACAAGTACAATGTCTCTTCTTGACTGATATATTTCTTCTTGATTTTGTTAACCATGAAGAAATTTTCATGCATATATATATATATATATATATAAAATCATTATTATTATTATTTCTATACTAATTAACGAATAGACCAGAAAGAAAATAAAATTCAGACGATACGCATTAAAAAAATAATGAAAATCTTTACTTACCTTTTATTAGAACCGATACACACCAGCACAAAGTTTTATAAATTAAAATGAACATGTTCATTGAGTTGTTCCATTTTTTTCTTCAATTTGTACATTTTTAATTCTACTTATTTTTTATAAGTAATATATATTATTTGTTTGTTGATTTATTTATAAACTGATATGCACAAATATATATATATATATATATATATATATATATATATATATATATATATATATATGTTTAAACATACAATATTTTGTGTATAAATGGATTCCCTTACTTGTTTTTCATTCCAAATTAATAGAAGTACATGTTTAAGTAATTTAGGGTTTGTAAGAATACTAATCATGAAGAATCGAATGAACATACTAATGGTTGTATAATATGATAATTCCTTTGACTGCAACAATAGAATAGAGAGACTGAAACTACTGGAACGTTAGATTAGTGAAGACTGTAGACGCAACTTGCTAACGACGGTCAATAAGCAATTCACTCTATCGATCTCACAAATCGAATAAGTGGCCAAATTATAGCCTACTAGTTAGATTTCCGTTACCACTGGGGACTGAATTTTAGAGCTCATTTTTTATTACCCTAAGAGTGAACAGAAATGATGTTGACGAATTATATCATCACTTAACTTTCATTAATTTTCGCCTTATAAGTTACCTCCATGTCATAAAACAGAAGTCACTTTCACGTTAAAATAACCTCTCATTGACACGACCTTAAGAAACTGATATATCGGGGTGCATTTTATATTCATATAACACGACGAGACAGTTCATTTATTTGCTGGCTGACTTGCTTCTCTAGTACATGATGATTCGGACTTGTTGAATATTTCGAAGAACATATTTTTATTGATGGATCATAAACAGTTATATTGTACTGCTTTACGTTCCAATATCCAATATTTTTTTCACGAGCTAGTGTAAACCAATTTGATTTCTTCGCGCTCGATTCTTGTTCTTTCGGTACGGTTCCAGGTGTTCGGTAATGTTCAATGGATGGAGGTCTAGCCACTCGAATGTCTTATTCTAGTCAGTTGGCAGTTGGTTATGATTTTGTATGTCTCGGAATTTGAATGAAACGTTTTTTTCAGGGCAGTAGGGTTTCCGGATACTAGCAGCCGTCACATTACCAAACCGGAGATCAGTTAGTTGCAATGTGGAGAGTAATAAGGGTAATAAGGATAAAATTCTAATGATAATATGAATAAAATTCCAGGACTGAGTAATACATAGATGAATTTAGTTTGTCAACTGGTAGTGAAGATTGTGACAGGGTCGTAGTGTAAGCAAGAGAAAGGAAACAAAGATAATAGGCGAGATAGATTAATTGAGTGATCTGAGGAGATGGCAATGGTAACAACTAGCAGATCTCAAGATATGCATCATGAACAGCTTGTCCAAGAGGGAGATGATAGTCCGTATGTGAGTACGTGATTATCAAGTCTCTTCTTAAAGCAGTCCACTGAGGTGGCTGTAACTACCTCGGCTGGAAGAGCATTCCAAGTTGCGACGACTCGCAATGGGAAAAAGTATGAACGAATTTGAGTATTCGCTCTTTGATGTGCAATCTTTCGAAGATTGCCTCGAAAAGGGTGAGGCTGATGCATCGGTAAGATGCTCACATTGAGGTGGTTTGGCGTGTTTAATATGGTGTACGCCATAATCAGATCACCTCTGATTCTCCTGTAGCTCAGTGGAAATAATCCGAAGAGCTGGAGTCTATCGTCGTACGGTTTATTTTTCAACCCTATCATCCATTTCGTTGCTCGTCTCTGCACTCGATCCAAGAGAGGGGGTGCGATGACGTTGTGAACCTCCAAGTGTGGGGGCGCGTACGTCTTAAAGAGGGTTAAAAATAATTTCGGGGTTATAGCACCAAGCTGTCTTCGCATAAAGTGAAGAGTCGCATTTGCCTTGGCTGCATCCCCTACATAGTTTGGACTCGTGTGGAGGCTTTCTGTGGTTATTAAACCAAGATCGCGCTCTGAAGAGACATCAGGGAGCGGACTTCCATTGAGGGTATAGGTCGTTTGCGTCATATGAGGCAGGAAATGCATGACTTGGCTTTTCGGTTGGTTGAGTTTTAAACCGTTTTTCACTGCCCATTTCTCAATAGATGTATGGTCTTTTTGAAGCTCAGTCGAATCCTCTTCGCTTCTAATGGACCTCCAGATCTTCGCATCGTCTGCCTAGATCAATAGAACTTTCCCGTAATGTTCTTGTGTTATCCACCCATGATCAGTGGAAGCAGTGCAACGTGTAGTTCTAATGTGGTTTCTGTTAATCTAAGTGTTCATTTTCAACATCTAGTGCCTTGTCAATAGTTCTAAAGTTAAGGAAAGTTCGAATATAGCGTCAAGATGTTTCAACAAGTAAACCAAGCTAGAATGTCGTTAACATGTTGTACTGATCTACTTTTGTGAAGAAAGGGCGATTGGTTTAATAGAAACATTCATTATTACAACCGATCGTGATTGATTGTTTTACTGAACCTCTTTATTTATCACTATCTGTACGCGAAAACTTTCTGCTTGTGTTGCTGCCATCTTGGCTCCACTGTCTCTGTAATTTCGCCCCTCTTTACTGGCACGATTACGATATTCCTTCTGTACCACGAAATCGTCAGCAAATTTATATACTCGTTGTAGAATTCTTTTTGAATGTTTTGTTTTTGGGAAAATCCCTCCATGTTTACATATTCTTGCCATGACCTGATGGACTTTTTCTCTTGACATTTTTGGTATTTTATTTGATTCCAATTTGGGATTTTACCATTGTATATTGTTATTCTTTCCATATTTTGTACTTATATTGAAGTTTTTGTGTTTGCTTTTGAACTGTACATATATTGTTTAAATTTGATATAATATGGCTACCGCCACATTTTTGGATAGACGCAGTGGCTGCTGAACTTAGTGTCACTTACTAGCTATTGTAATAGATACTCTACGGAGTAATTTAGTCCTGGAAGAAACATAAACATCGTAAGTCTCTGTATTTCCATTTTTTATAACAATAGAGACGGTTTTCTCCTAGAATTTTCGGCTTTCTGATTTGGCTGGGACGGGTATCTAGGAGAATCGTACCGGTGTGTTTCTATTGGACGCGATTAGGACAGCCGCCTGCGAAATAAATTCTACAGTCTGATGTTTTTTCCTTCTGGCGTGAATTATACTTGGAAATATTTACCAGAACGCATATAATCGGATCTATTTGGATTATTAAGAATTACAAGGAAACAATTGGAATTTTAATCGTTTATCATTAATTTTGAACTGAAATTTGGATTTATTCTATTTTGTATCGTTAACGTCTTTGCTGGACTTTATTTATGATGTCAAACCGAAAAAAATCACACGTGAGGAGGGTGGAAGAGCTCGACGGATCACAGGGCTCTAGGCAAGTCGTTGATAATAACCTTTTTATGGGTAATCCACATGTTATGTCTGATATTTATTATTGTAAGTCATCGATAGAGGGTTTAGAATTACCTAAGGTTGAGCTTTCATATTTTGATGGAAGGTCTCGCGACTATTTTAAGTTCATACGACAGATAGAGACGTTTATAGAACCTCGAATCAAGGATGATCAAGTTCGTTTATTGTATTTAATTCATTATTGTAAGGGAAAAGCTAAAAATGCGATCGAAGGCTGTCTTATAATGGACCCACAGGCGGGATATAAGAGAGCTAAGGTTATTTTAAAACAGCTTTTTGGGCAGTCACATGTGATAGCGCGAGAAACCTTAGAGGACTTATTTAGAACTGGGAATGTCGAATTTAATGATCCTGAATCATTGACGAACTTGGCCATTAAAATGCAAAATGCTTCTTTAACTTTAGAACAGTTAAACTGTACAGCTGAACTTAACTCTATGACTACTTTAGAACGAATAGTAAGGCTCCTACCTCGTCGAATGCAAGCCCAGTGGGCAGAGCTAGTATTTAAGTGGGACGAAGAGGAGAGAGAGCCCAATTTTAACGAATTGACGGAATTTATTATGTCTCGTGCTAAGATAGCTGGTAGTAGGTTTGGAAGATTAGCTTATCAGGCCAAAACAGGAAATAATAAGGAAGCTACTAGTGGTCTGCGTGCGAGACATTCGGATTCTTCGTTTCTACCTAAAGCATACTCGGAAGATAAGAGAATTGTCAATTATATCACGAAAGCATACCCTGATGAAGTACGAGTACGTGACCGTAACGATGTAAATTCTCTTGATGCGTGTCCTCGTAAGAAGCCGGATGGTGTAACAGATAAGATGGCTTTTCTAAGTGTAGAAAAGAAAGAAAAAGGTGAAAAAGGTAGGCATCAAGATGGATCCGGAGTGTGTGACGATAAAAGCCTTTTAGCTGCTCGAAAGGCCTGGAACGGTAATTTGGATTCGAGTAATCAGAGGTTGGTGAGTTCAGCAAATATGAATAAAGCCCAGACAGGATTGACTGAACGGAATAAAGCTTATTTTCGGAACCCTTCAGTTAGGGTAAATTATATGACGGGACCTAGAGTAGCTTCTAGGATAAGTGATGGTGATACAGTAACGGTTAAGAAGCCTAGGAGACATGATGCTACTATTACTAAAAAGCCTGAACCTCATGCTCTTACGGATGCTACGATTAGCTATGGAAATAGTAGCCATCAGAACCTCAATAGTCACAGTGATAATAAGGATATAGAAAGTGTCAGCAGTCCACTTATAGGGACTAGTTTATCGACTTCATCGAGTGAGCCTCCTAGTGTTTCGACGCCGTTGGACCTCGTCACGAAGGTTAAGTTGATTGAAGATGCACAAGGTTGTGCAGCTGTAACTGTTCCTATTACGGTTGACCGTCAGTCGAGTGATGATGAGAAGAAAATGGTTGATGGTAACAGACAGTCTACAGTGATGTGTGATGACGATGCTATTGTTGAGCATATGTCATGTGCCGCGGAAACGGATGCTAATGTAGAACGGAATCATTTAGACGTTGACAATAAACTGGATGTCACTGATGTGACAAATGAGTTACCGACGATGATGAACACTGTTCAAACCTCCTCTGCATCAGGAGATGGAAGGATAAATATTGATCCTACGTCATGCTACTTAAGGTCTTCTGGAGACGACGAATTGTCAAAATTGGAAATCTCACCCTTGCATATTAGTTATGGGTCAAAAACTTCTGTTGATAAGTTGGCATCACGGACTTCTTGGTATCTGCTGATCAGAGCAAGTGGTGGTGTATTGGCGACTCGTCCCCACGATAGAGAATGTAGTCCTTGGATAGGATATGACCAGTTTTGCGACGCGTTGTTCATGTTCGTATGGGTTAATTGGGGAAGGTTTATACTACCGTTAGGTCATTCCACGATAGATAGGGGAATCAAGGGCCTGATGGGAAAGTATAGGTATCTAGTTAGCGCGATAGGTCATATCCATGTTGGATGGCGG
Source organism: Schistosoma turkestanicum (assembly GCA_944470395.2). Lineage (NCBI taxonomy): Eukaryota > Metazoa > Platyhelminthes > Trematoda > Strigeidida > Schistosomatidae > Schistosoma > Schistosoma turkestanicum. The sequence goes on along the minus strand of OX103976.1, from coordinate 19,734,295 downwards.
GTAGGCGTACTGCTGTAAGTCCTACACGTTATTCCGGTGTGGATTAGGGGATAACATGGGAACCCTAATTAAGGTGTCGTTAACGCTTGCTGTTTTTGCATGGAGGGATTTTGCGGGCCGGTGTAGAATTCTTTTTGAATGTTTTGTTTTTGGGAAAATCCCTCCATGTTTACATATTCTTGCCATGACCTGATGGACTTTTTCTCTTGACATTTTTGGTATTTTATTTGATTCCAATTTGGGATTTTACCATTGTATATTGTTATTCTTTCCATATTTTGTACTTATATTGAAGTTTTTGTGTTTGCTTTGAACTGTACATATATTGTTTAAATTTGATATAATATGGCTACCGCCACATTTTTGGATAGACGCAGTGGCTGCTGAACTTAGTGTCACTTACTAGCTATTGTAATAGATACTCTACGGAGTAATTTAGTCCTGGAAGAAACATAAACATCGTAAGTCTCTGTATTTCCATTTTTTATAACAATAGAGACGGTTTTCTCCTAGAATTTTCGGCTTTCTGATTTGGCTGGGACGGGTATCTAGGAGAATCGTACCGGTGTGTTTCTATTGGACGCGATTAGGACAGCCGCCTGCGAAATAAATTCTACACTCGTATGGATTATTTTATCTCTGTGACGGGCACGTAATTGGTCTGCAGTGGTGATCTTAGTCAATTTCGATCCGTCACGCTATAATTGTTGAGCGACGACTTTGAAAACCCCTCAAATGCTGGAGAATCTCCCAAACAAGCCAAATGCGATGAGTCTATTATTCATCAATCCACAATAATTTATTTTACCGTTGTTGTAACTATCATATCTATACCCATTAATATATATTATACTTGCAACAACTTTTCCAAATGGTGGATAGCGATAAGAATAGTGGTAATATAATGACCTTCGAAGTACAGGTTATTAATTTCTGAACTGTTTTTGAAGTTGAATTCTTCATCGTGACAGCTCAATTCGATTCCAATAGACGTGAGTTGGACGCACTTCCAAATTTCGAAGTTAAAACACAATAATTCTAGAGGGAAATGGTCTATTACAAATTACAAATGGAAATACAAATAATACCTAACTAATGTTACGTCTTCCAATTCAGAATTACTCCAAACGAGTATCAATGTTCCGAGGTTTAGGTGAACTCCTGTACTGCCCGATGATGAATCCAAAAATGTGGCGGTAACCATATTATATCAAATTTAAACAACATATGTACAGTTCAGAAGCAAACACAAAAACTTCAATATAAGTACAAAATATAGAAAGAATAACAATATACAATGATAAAATCTCAAATTGGAATCAAATAAAATACCAAAAATGTCAACAGAAAAAGTCCGTCATGTCATAGCAAAAATACGTAAACATGGAGGGATTTTCCAAAAAACAAAACATTCAAAAAGGATTCTACAGTTTTTTATCCCTCCCGATCCAAAGGTCTGGTTCGCGGCAGTTGAGTCTCATTTTGAGATCCACCGCGTTACAAATCAGCGGCGGAAATACGTCTACGCCCTGGAAGCCTTACCTGGGGATCATACAGCCACTGCCCGTGAGGCTGTCTTTAATCTTAATGTGCCTGATGTCTGCGATCTTCTCAAGGAGGCGATTCTCGCACACTTTCTTCCCAACGATTGGGGACATTATTAGCACGTCATTCCCTGGATGATACTAAACCGAGCCACCACTTAAGGCACCTGCAGTCTTTAGTACAACCCACAACGACTGACCCCAAAATAGTTAAGGAAATTCGGCTCGAATATTTACCAACTCACGTACACCCTATGATCACGGCCCTGCTCGAGGACACACCACTTACCCAGGTTGCATTCGTAGAGGAAAAAATATTTGCGAGGACTAGCACTCGGGACGAATATATAATCGCCTAAACGCCATGTCCAAATGTATATCTTGACTGTAGTTGCTTTTCAGCTCAAATGGATCGCGGATGCTGTATTCACAGCCAACTCAAGTTCCAAGATCGTTCCTTCATCCCAGAACCCCACATTCTCAGAGCCAGGCTGCTATCACGTGAAGCTGTAACTACTCGCTCCATGCGGGCACCTTCCAAGCCATGCCAAATTAGTACTGGTTTATTCCGGTTACACTGTACCTTCGGGTTTGGTGAACATCACTATCGATACCCCTGTTCATGTGAATCGAGAAACTCCCGTTCCGGCGAGTATTGCCTCATTTACTCGCCGGCACCTTACCTCTGGTTGGCCACTTATTTTACGTGAATTAACTCTAGGTACCAAGTAGATACAGGTGTCCAAGTTTCTTTCCTACCGATTGGTAATAGCAAGCTTCAAGCAACGATGCCTCGACTACGCGCTGCGAATGGCTCAGTCATTCCTACCCATGGTACATAACAACAACTTACGGTCAACCTGAGCAACCGACGACAGTATCTGTGGACGTTCATCATTGCGATGTTCCCACAGCATCGATTTCCTACAGCACTATGAATTGCTAGTCGATTCACGTAGGCTGAAGCTTATCGCTACATCGTCAAACAGTAAATTCATAGGCTTTGAAGCTCAGACAAATGCTGACCAAATCATAGGCGTTTTTCGTTTGACTGACGGTAAATTCCACGCTTTGTTCGAGAGATTCCTCCAACTAACCTCTAGAGGGGATCCAATCGCTGACTAATCGTGTGGCACACCACACCGTCACCCACGGACTGCCAGTCACAGTTAAACCTCACCGACTGGCACCGAACAAAATAGCTTTCGCTAAATGTGAGTCCGACAAATGACTAGCTAAAGGCATTATTAGTCCTCCTCACAGTCCCTGGGCCTCACCTCTCGACACGGCCTTGAATAATGTAGTACAATGTGCAGTCCACACTGAAGGTATTGAAGACTTTTCTCGGGTTGATTAACTTCTACCAACGTCTCGTCCCACAAGCGGTAGAACTGTTAGTACCATAAACCGACTTCGCGGTAATCCACGCAAATTACAACTGAACGATGCCGCACTTATTGCATTTTCAAACATCAAAAGGGATTGGTCTCAAGCCCACTTCTCGCTCACCCTGACCCATTAGCCTCGCTTAGTAAAGCGGTCGATGCATCGAACTTCGCTGTAGGAGTCGTTATGCAACAAAACATCTTCAGAAGTTTGTAACCTCTCGAATTTTTCTCGCGACGCCTTACTCCCATGGAGACGAGATATGTAGCTTTTGGTCGAGAAGTAGCTCAGGTACTATCTTATATGCCACTCCAACTGGTCTACCACGGCCCATAGAAACCCACCACTTACCGTCGTCTATTCTTCGACGCCCTTCATGAACTGTCTCATCCAGGTATCGCGATCGCATTCGCCTCATCGCTGCATGATACGTCTGGCCGTCCATAAATAAAGATATGCGGATGTAGGTAAAGCAATGCTTAAATTTTAACAATCAAAAGTGAACAGGCAAGCAGCTACCCCCATTGACACGTTCTCTAAACCTGATGCTCGCTTCTTTCACGTTCATATTGACATTGTAGGACCGTTACAACCATCGCATGGGTATAATCACATGCATCGATCGTTTCACAAAGCTACTCCCATCACTTCTATTACGGTGGAAACAGATGCTAACCACTTCGTAGAACGATGGATAGCGCATTACGGTTGTCCCTCGACTGTCACAAATGACCGAAGACAACAGTTCGAGTCCAAAATATTCTCCTCGCTAACCCGTCTGCTTGGTAACGAGCGCATATGCACTACCGCCTACCACCCAACTTCAAATGGTTTAGCTGAACGGTTTCATTACCAACTTAAAAGCTCTCTTAGAGCACACGAAAACAACAGTTGGTATGAAACCTTATCACTCGTCATCTTAGGTAGCAGAACGAGCCTACAAGCGCAATTTTAATGTTCCACCGCTAAACTAGTATACGGCACGACATTGCGTCGGCCTGTGGAATTTTTCACATCACGAAGCAGCAATTATTTTGGTAAATCAGACTACGTCCATCGATTGTCTGAGAACATACCATGTTAACTCGAATACGGTATCGACAGATTGCTCTCTGTTGAGAGTTATCTACCTGTTCACAAGTTTTCATACGAGTAAATTCGGTACGCAAAACTTTGCAACAGCCTTACGAAGCACCATTTCACGTGATTTCCTGTCATGAAAAGACCTTCAAGGTTGATCGTCATGGCTGCGTCGAGATAGTCAGCATTGATCGTCTCAAGCCAGCACGCGTCCATGACAGTGCCCCACCTGATAATTTAAGATCCAATGCTAGACCCTTTTAACTACCAGCAGGACCCCTACATCTACTTCGGCTCTCAAGCCAGATACATCGGAGACCTCACTTTCGCCTACCAGTCAGCAGCACGTGTTATCTGTACAATCCAAGGATGAGACTAAAGTCTTACATCCAAATCAGTTTACCATGCCGAACTTAGCTTCCGATGAGATTGCGGGCTCACGAGGTACCACAAGACTACCGACTCGAGTTCCAACCTCCGCGCACGCCTACCTTAACGTTTTCGAGACTAATCACCCAGGCAAAAACGGATACGCGATAGGACTGTATCCTCGTACTACACGCATGCTACGCCTCTCTTTTTCATCTTTTATCCAGAGCCCACGTCTACGACAATCGCCCTGTTGGTACCATCGACTGCAGTCAATTTTGGCGAAAGCTGGCCTGATCAACCACGCTCTTTTCAATGCACTCAGTCGATGTTCTGGTTCCGAATGTATCTGTTATATGTATGGTTTTTAACTTGGTCGCTCTGGTCGTTTCTGGCTTCGTCGCTCAATCTGGTTCCGTCCTACGTCTGCAGCATTTTCTGGTCCGAACTCCTGAGAACGCAATCTTCGGACTCCAGGTACGAGCCACGCCAACTCAAGAAGCGAACCCGGCACGTTACTATTGGTACAGTTCAACATAGAAGACATTTGATGACAATCCGAGCTTCATTAGTCGCTTTCTGTTCCTCGACCCTTTCGCACTGCACTCGCAGGTTGGTCGACCAGACCCCTCCCGTACGAATCCTCTACGTATCGAAAGTGTTAACCCTTTCTAGGGGCGGCTGATGTAGTGGGACTTTTCTACGAAGGAAACGCAATTGTTGAAAAGAAAACATTTATCATTGCACTCGTTTTGTTTAACTGTACTAAAAAACTTTCGCGCAACCTTTTTTATTGCGTCGCTGCCATCATTCAAACCTCGCTGCTCGTTATATCGCCAACTTTCTTCTTTGCCCTGGATTTATTTGCATTTATTGTGACGGTATAGTAATCAGTATTTAGTGGTGATCATAGTCAATCTCGACTCGGTCACCACTAAAACCTTAACTTAAAAAGATGTCATATCTACGCCTCCATGTTTGATGACCAGAGAATAAACCTTTTTGCGAATATTTCTATGTATCTAGGGTCTCTATTTTTAATGGGACCGGAATTTAAAAAACTGCTCTGTAGTGAATGTTCTTTCAGGAATAATTTCTGAAATATGGGGAGAATTCGGGGCTAGACTGTCTGATATATAACATCCAATGACTACTATAGGACTTACATACTTAGCTGTAACCATACTATGAATGTGTTCTTTGTGCTTATCAGAGAGTGAAGTCAACAGTTATTGACAAATGTGAAATAACGAAGAGAAAACTTCATGATAGTAACCGAGCTGATTTCCTCCTGACGACGAACGGATGAAGCAGAATAATATACAAGTTGAAGCGCGATGCAGAGTGTCAATATAGCGAAATAAAAAGATTATTTCAAAATAACTTTGGCAATAGAATTCGAATCATGGATTTGACATTAAGGTGGAATACCTTATGTCTATGCAAACTACATAGCGATACAACGAAACCAAACACTTCGAGACGAGAAAAAGGTGCCACCTCACTACCAGATACAGATGTGGGCAACTTCAGCAAACCAGTTACTTGACTACACTGTGATTGCATGATAAACCAATTGTCCCACTGGATTTCATTTACACTTGCTTGCCTAATCTGTTTAATTGAGCGGCATCAAAAGAAGTCAAATGAGAGGGTGCATTTAAGACATGTACATTTACTACATCTGTTAAGAAAGAGTGGTAATCGGGGAGAAATAGATGATTGTAGGAAACTAATATGAATGAAATGGAAAGCGAACGGGGTTCAAAGGTATCAATCGTATTAGAGCAGGTCAGTCATTGTCTCGGGACCCATAAAATTCGTTGACCTACGGAATCTAACTTGCAAGTCACGACAATTCTTCAAAGATAAATCTCATTAGAAGCAACCGAAAAACTGAGACAGATACCTAACAATAATAATAATAATAATAATAATGAGACATCTAGAACTCGAATGATCAGTGACGTCCCATGACATTGGTCTTCCTCCATGCTGACGTCGGCGAACGGTCCGATCTGGTGTTAACCCTACCTGCTTTCAACTGATACTCCTACATTGACATCAGTAGCGTCCGGGCACGTTACAACAACCAAAAGTTGACAATATTTGATCTAAAAGATGAGGAAGATCCAACAGATTAAATATTATTCATTTCGATCAGCCTAGGTTTCCGTGTCTAGTGCATGAAGCCTTTTTGAGTCACTGCTAGGCAGTATATAGAAACTAAGACTTTTTGTTTGATGTGAAAAAAAAATTATGTGCAACATATGGATAACCTCAACAGTACAGATTAAACTATTTCATCAAAGTTTTCTGTCAACAGCGTACAGCGAAGAAAAAAGGATCATCTAAAATTTCCCAAGTACTGGAAAATCAAAAAAATATCCATACAGAAATATCTTTATGAGAAGATTCACACAAATTTTCCCAGCAGCAAGTTAAAGAAAAGAAAATACTGGCCAACTTATGCCGTAATTTTGAGTTCAACAGATCAATACCTCAGTATCAGAGTAAAATATCATCCGAGGTTTAATACTGCAGGTAGTTCATGAAGATTCAAAAACATGAAACCACAATCACAAGAGGTCCGTATGAAGGTTAAAATTCAAGATCAAAGGCAGTTGTCTGGTACAATAATGACGGGTTAGATAATATTAGCTCAGTGATACTAATCTGTGCTGTAGACGCGAAGAGTTGAAGGTAAATTAGTGGTGAAGACCTATTTGAAATTCGAAAGTACTTTACTGTAAAGTCGGAATGGACAACTAGTTATCAACCAACGAGTCTTTTTGTCATATAATGAGCATTCTACCGTATGTAATAGAAACTAGCGCCCCCCCATAGTGGTCTGCTCCAAAATGTCCCTCCGAAGAGCAATCTCGGTTTGGTAACCATACAAACTGAAACTAAACAGGGGATGCAGCTTAGACAAATGTATCTCCTCACTTTAGGTGAAGAAAACTTTGTGCGATCACCCCACAATTGTTCATAACTCCCGGTAAAACATAAGCACAGTCCCATCTAAAAATTCACAATGCTGTGTCAACCACTCTCTAAAAGAGACGTTAATCTCCTGATGATGAGAAATTTGCTGGGTAATAGTGTTAAAAAACTCAGATCAGACAGTGGTTTCAGTGACCTGAAAAGAAACAATGTTGAGGATTCTTCTTCCTCCTTTTTACAGCCATTGAAGTATATCTTGGACGTCTACGAAGCATGTTTGCCTTTGTATAAATCACATAGTGTGTATGTTGTACTCTAGTGAGCGCGCTCGATTCATGCTGATTTTCCGATAATGGCACTGTCTGTGGTAAAGGGGAAACTAGAAAGAGTGCTTGATAAAAATCCACAAGACCTCATTCGCGGGATTCGAAAACATGGTGTCGATGAGGTAGTTCTGTTAAATTCTTGGATGTAACTCAACCAGGCTAAATACATAGGTCAATGTCTAGATGAAATTAAAAATGAATTGAAAGACAGTTCATTTTCCGTCAAAGCCAACGCTATTAGCAAATTAATATACGTATGTTGTTTGAGATCTCATGTAAAATCTTAGATTCAAATGCTTGGTTATGATATTAGCTGGGCTGTGTTCAATATTGTTGAGGTTATGAGTTCTCAGAAGTTCACCTTCAAACGTATAGGATATTTAGCAGCTTCTCAAAGCCTTCATGCTGGTACAGATGTCCTCATGCTTGCTACGAACCTTATCCGCAAGGTAACAATGATATAAATAATGAAATAAAATAGGATTTAATGAGTTGCAATTTGTATGATGCTGGAATCGCCTTATCGGGTGTTGCATGTTTCATTAACCCAGATCTTGCTACGGATTTATACTCTGATATTTTAGGTCTGGTAAGTTCCGTTTCACGCATAGTTTAGTCTCAAGTAACAATTACTACTGTTATATCCATAATTTCCCTTATCGTTGGCTCAGACTTATTTTCATGCTACTAAAGAATATGGTACTAAGTCATATAAATATTATATAATCGTTTGCACCTTGTGTCATTAGATAAAACCATGTTTTCTTACCTAAGTTAATATGATGAACTAACACTATTTTTTTCGAAAAATAGTCATCATTTCTCTCGTCCCAGTATTCTTACGTGTACACTTGGTTATCAGTGCCCCAGGCTCCATTGGTAAGGTTAATCTCCACAGACAGGCTTGAGAGTTTGTCATCATGCTAACTTAACTGGTCAGTTTCTATCCTGTACATTCTCACTTCTTGCGGTTCTTTTGAAAAATATGACGAACAATCCTCAATTAACCTTCAAGCTATTTATATTATTCCTAAATCATTAATTTTTGAGTAAACAAGAGATAGCTTACACCAGTATCAACTGCTACGTCAACAAATGCTTTTGTTCATGATACGCCGTATCTCAAAAAGTGACTTGATGGCTTTCTTCTTCTCAGTCAAATCATTGTACGTCGAATAAACTCCTCACTCAAGATCGTGTCAAGGTGTTTACCTACCAAAATTATAAATCATAAGCATTGTGTATGCAAAGTTAAACTACACTATATGACTTGGGGGGGCAGAGTATATCTGAACTTGCAACTAATCTATAAAAATATCTGTATTCAGTTTAATGACTAGAATGTACACAACCGTAACCAACCCGAAAACACGGTCTTCGTAGTGTCAGTTTCTAATCACAATATCAATACTATTACGTGCCTAACTATTCAAATTAGCTACTTGTTAGTCGGTTGTAATTAATATAGATACTTGCACAATTGTGTCTTGTCCCAGGTTTCTATAACAAATTCGTATGATGTAATTAAATCAGTAAGAATTCGAATAATGTAGTGTCAATGATAATGAGGAGTATAAAACATTGTAAATACATTTTGAAGAGACAGGATGAAGGAGTACGTATGAAGAAATCCATGATCTTAAGGTTTAGAAGAAGATCAAGAGTTAATGCACCTGTGTCACTGTGATCGATTTTGAACTATGTCACTCCAACAGCTGGTCGTGGTTATTTCATTAACTAAAGGTTTGATTACAACCCATAGTTTTCAAACTATTGCATGGATAATAAACAGACTAAGTTCCAAACAGAAGTCTTGTTTCTGAGATATTACACCTTAATCTTAACTTATGAAATACTCTGAATACTATGTTCTAATTCAGAGAGATTTGATAATCAAAGGTCTTATCGCTTCCAAAATTCCATACTGTTCCCTACTTATGCAGATCACATATTCGGAAGGCATGTGATGAGTTTAAACAGATTGTCTAGTGTGTTCATTTAGTTTAGCAAATCAAAAATGTAATAATTATTTTCAAATTAATCTTACAAGGTAATCTTCATTTGTTATTATTGTCTAACCTAACCACCGACTGCCTCGTCGAGCTCTGTTTCGCGATGTAGGAGTAGGTTGGAAGAAAGCTAGGGGCGGCCAGACCAAAACATGGCAGAAATCCATGAAGTCATTGACTAGTGGACTGAGCCATGTCGGTAATTGTCGACTACCTGGTTGGGGTCCGCGAGATGATAATAATCGATGGTTAGAGACCTTAAATGACATGACTCAAAATCGTTCGCAATGGCGCCGGTGCATTTATCCTCTGTGTTCTCTCTAATCCTAATCTTCTGGATTCTTCAACACCCCTAGTTTCGACTCTAAACTTTTCTCACTGAATCATACTTCTTGAATAGTATCTTCTAACCCTAACCTCTCCGATTACTTCTAATTCCCTTACTACCTCTACTACTATTGGATTTGAATTGACAATTACTTCTCTGTATGGCAACATGAACTGATGTACTTACGTACCGAGTTCTACGTTGAAGCTGACTGACTGTTATTATTGTCTTAGCGCAAAAAGTAAATAACAATCCACTTTTGATTAGCTGAATTATTGCCTAGCTTTTACTTTAAGTTGAATTCTTTCATATCCTATCCAATATTCCCTTAATTGTTTTTTGTACTTTTTCTTTGCAACTAAGATAAATTCTCCAAAACCATATTTACGAAAGAAAGCTGTGTTGTTATTATACAAAGTTTTCCTTAATTATCCTGAAGCGCTTCGTATTTGTTTCTCACAATTGAAAGATAAGTTGGATGACCCAGATCCAGGTAGGTTTTAGTTGTTTTAAAGCTGTGCATACATTTGTAAATCTATCTTTGGTATGTTAATTAAATTTCATCATTTTAGTAAAAATATGTAACAAGGTAGTGTTAATTTAAACAAAATAACTACGTATCAATTCTACTTCAAATAACAATATAATAATAGTAACTAACATTATAAAATATTTAAAGTCAACTTAATTTTGTATATGGTCTTATTTTGAATACTAGATGTTGAAAATTATTAATTAAAGTCGAGTGAATAATGTATGTAGTAAATACTACATTTTCGGTGTTGCTGATCATTGCCAAACTGATAACTGTACATTTTTTACATAGGAAATTCCAGGCGAATAAACATGAGTTTGTAAACATGTATTTACTTCTTCATTTTCTATAAAAACATGATTAGTTTCAAAAGTTGAATTTTTATTGATTCCCGTTGCACGTAGCTTCGCTTTTGAAACGTTACTGAGTTCGAGTACCGCTGTGGTCAGTGGCTAAAATAAGTTTTTACTTGTGCTTATGCTTTCAAGTTGTGTTTCTAATAATGCTTGTATATAAGATAAATTTATAGCATTATGAAACCTTTTAGATCCCTTGTCTGTGATTATATCTGTCAGAATGCATGTATTTCATGTACGTAAATGTCCTCATATTAATTAATACGACTTCCTTCTCCAAGAGCAGCATTTTATTGCTCTTCTCTGGCAAACAGTTCTGTAACGGGGTTTTTGCTAATGATGTTGAATTGCTCACCATACACCTTGAATACCCCGGTACGGCCGAGAGTGGGGAATGTTCCCCCTCCCTCTCCAGATGCCACACGTATATAGCAGCTGCCACGGAAGTCCTTCTCCCTGCCTTCTCATTGCCAAGCATGTTGTTTAAAAAATTGAGAGGACGAAAACCAAGCGCCCGTTGCTTCAACCAGTTTAGTGGGCGCGAAGCGTCTACCTAGGGGAGTTGGAAAACCCTGATTCCAAAACAATGGTGCGCATCGGCTTCAGGATCCTGAAGGAATGAATAGCGTTCGAACTTACTGTCACCGGCTACTATGGGACTGCATCTGCTTACTTTGCTCCACTGTCTTGTAGATTAGACCTCTAAGTCAAAGGCTCCGGGTCTTGCCTCTTAATAAACCCATCTTCGATTTGTTTACCTAAGCAATATCCTATCCCACTCACAAATCCAATAATTTGTATGGCGCATAAATATTTAGGTGCTTAATTGTATCAGTGTTAATGTGTTCAAATAAAACTGAAATAAACCCTACTCTCAACCATCCGTTATGTAGGTCTGAGACTAGCAGTATCTTACCATTAGTTTTAGTCGTGGTTACAAACACTAATACACCGTAACAGTCGTTTATAATTTGATCTAATCCGATTCAGTAACTCAAGTGTAGATTCGTTCTCTGAAAGCTTTCAATCACATTTTTTTTTGGTTATGAAATCTTATCATACCCCTCTTTTAGTTACTCGAGCTGAGTTAAATGGAGCAAGATTTTTAACCTAAGACCAAATAATACAAAATTACTATTATTTTATTTTACTATGCTTTGTTTGTTTTAGGTGTACAATCCGCAGCTGTTAATGTTATATGTGAACTAGCGCGTAAAAATCCTAAGAATTATCTATCACTTTCACCTATATTTTTTAAACTTATGACTACATCATCAAACAATTGGGTTCTTATTAAAATTATTAAATTGGTAAGCAGATTTATTATTTTAATTCTTCTAAATCTATATTTATCAACTGATGAAAAGTCTTTTTCCATCTGATGGTAATACTCTAATCTCAAATGATTATTCATGTGCATATTTTTGTAATTGAGAAGAAAATCAACAAATCATTCAGTGCCCATATATGTGTAACTGAATCTGTGGATCATAAGAATTTAAATTCTTTAGAGTATTACTCCCAAATTATAGACCTAGGCTTTTTCTTATAGATTCTTCGGTAAAATAGTTTCTAGGTTAGCTATCTCGCATTCCCTGCTGTACACAAAAGTTTACTAATTAATACTTTTATGTTCCAATTAGCAGCATATCACGTTCACAGTTCCAGTTACTGCTTAAATCTCCTAAAATTTTAATAAAGCAGGGAAAATTAACCATTGTCAAGCGTTCAATCGCACTGCTGAAAATGTGTCATCGTTTTAGTCTATGCTTTTGTGGGATGTTCTCAGAGATGCGAACAAATTCCCACCCTATGTTAACTCCGATTGTATCTGCCAATTTATATGTACCTACAAGAGCACCTACATCAGAAGAATAGAAAGGAGGGCTAGTATCACCCATAATCTCTAGTGGTTACAATATTCCTCTGGACCCAAACCAGAGGGTCAGTACCTATTTATATGATCCAGTATAACAGTCAGTGTCTCCATGGTTGCTACCATGTCCTAAACATAGAGCACTGGATACCTATTTCGTCTTTGCTTAGATTGTTCATAAATGCTCACTCCATACGGTCAGAGAAGTATTTTCAGAATACCGATGTCAATCCATGACTAAAAATATAGTTTCAAATAAATCGATCCCTACATCTCTTTTGTCCTCTCAGTAGTGACCATCTTCCAGATGGATTTCCATGTCCGTGATTAATGGAGTCCTGTCTGGGGCGAGATAAATATTGCCTTTTATATTTAATAATTATCGTACAGTATCACAAATCCGATGCTAAAATTGTCAATTTGATCATGTTTCAACTTTCTGAAAGCATTTTATCACGAGACATGAAAGGTTTCAAAACTAACCTTGTGTGCTCATAAATAAACAGTGTTCACTGGTTTTAATCGGTTCTCAAGCTACTCTTTTTTTTGACTAAACGCTCAAATATTCTATCACATAATTGAATCGTGGTTGATGTATTAGCAACAAGGAATACTTTGCATTCTTCTACAACAAATGATACACCTCTGCTTCATACTTTCGAGAATTACTCATACAGACATGGAGTTTTAGGAAATTTACAGTAATATATTTCACTCGATCCCATTACACACCTACGCCTGTTTCGCTTCATGGAGCCATAGGCCACCGACCAGCAATCTGCAAACTACTTTGTCCTGAATCCTCCTTTCCAATTGTTACCAAGTGCTTCCCATTTTCCGTACCTGTCTCAAACCCCCGATTCATTGTGTTGTTTATGCTTTAGCTCTTACCTTTACTCTGAAGATTCCAAACTAGGGCTTGCCCTGTGACTCAGTTTAATGATTTCCGTAATGTATGTCCTATCGATCTGTAGCGTCTTTTCCTAATTCTTTTTTTCTAGTAGGTTGTTGCTGATGTTGTCTGGTCAACGGGTATGGAGTATGTTGTGTAGACAATGGCTTGTAATTACGTGTGACTTGCTGATGATGGTTGAAGTAGTTCTGTTAGTTTCGGCTCTATACAGTGGGACTGTTTTAAGATGTGCATTGAAAATCCTGACTTTGGTGTTGGTTGACAGTTGTTTTGATTCTCAGATGTTCTTCAGTTGTAGAAATGCTCCCCTTGTTTTTCCAGTCCATGCCTTCGCATCTGCATCAGATCCCGCTTGCCTGCCAATGATGCTGCCCAAATACGTAGACGTCTCAGCCTCTTCCAGATCTTCCCCATCAAATGTGACTTTATCGATGCTCTCTGTGTTATATTTTAGAATTCCATGTTTTCCCTCGCGAACGTTGAGGTTTATTTCTGCAGAGGCTACTGTCATACTGCCCATCTTTATCTGCATTTGTTGTTGTGTGTAGGATGAAAGAACTAGGTGATCTGCGAAATACATCGCCGGGTTGTCCATTGTATTCCTTGCTTTTCCCGAGATGTGGAGGTTTAAATAATCCACCTGACCACCTGAAAGAAAACAAGTTGTGAGAGTAAATAGTCTTGTCAGACACCAACCTTCACTTGATAAGCATCTGTGAGGTGCCTTCTGTACACGACTTCGCAGTGCAATCTGTAGTGTTGCGATTTGGTCCGTACACGATTTAGATGTAATAGATCTGGTTCTCTGTAGCGGGTCCAATGATACCAGCATAGCTTTGTTGTTCTCCATGTTAGTTTCCTCTTCACTGAGTAGATCGTAAATGGCTTGAAACGTTTTGCTGAGCTATCTTAAATTCGTTGAGTTCCCTTAGTTGTCCAGTGTTTCTCTAGTTTTAGTTTCCTCGTGGCCTCCACCAGTTGGTGATCTGAATCTGTTTCAGCTCCTCTGTTTGTTCACACGTCTTCGATGGACCTTCTGAATGTGTTATTAATGGAGATGTAATCGATCTGATTCGTTGTAGCGTGCTCCGGTGAAACCCATGTGGCTTTGTATGTGCATTTGTGGTGGGAAACTGTGTCACTGATAACCACTGTGTTGAAGGCACACCGATTTACAAATCTCTCATCAATTCTACCCGTCCATGTCATCCCATCACATCTTCATATTCACTGTTGTCTATTCCGACTTCGGTGTTTAGGTCTCCCATCAAAACGGTCTGATCCTCCTGCGTTTTTCTTTTTTATCGATTTCAGCTTCTCACAGAATCGATCATCGCCTTTATCGTTTTAGTTGTTTTCCGCATAGCACTAGATCACATCGGTCATAACCCACTGTTTCTTTGTGTTGAAGGATGATTTTATGATCCTGGGTGCATGGGTCCGTCTGTGTAGGTGCTTTTCGTGTTCCTTGCAACAGAATCAGTACAACTCGTGTGTGCGAGGCACTTTCTCCTTGATGGTTGGAGTACAACAGCATCTCTGTGGAAGCTAATCTTTTCTGTCCTGCTTGTGTCCAATAGAATCCACTTATTGCAAGAACCAACAGGTCGTATCTTTTCATTTCCGCAGCTACTTAAATGATATTCTCGGTCCCCCAAGGGCGCAAACATTCAATGTACCTATGTTAATTGTTGGTCCGGTTGTGAGAAGTCACATCGACCCCATGACATCCAAAGAAGCTGGATTTTCAGCATGAGGTGACATAACTCTTCCAAATGAAGACCTTTCAATTTCCAGGACAGAGTTTAGTTTGGCTTAAGTGATTTTTTGTAATTAGCGTTATTTAGCCAGACCGTTTTCTACGGCGTGAGTCTGGTTTGTTCTATCTAACAGAATAGGTTGGAGAATGTTGTTCGACCGCTTATGCTTCATTGAGGGTAACTGGCCTGAGTAAAAAAAGTATTATCTACGGGATGGTATTGCTGGTCCGTGTTTGTGGTATTCAGTCACTTTAGAAGGGCTCTAGACGTAGTCATTCGATCCTGCAATGTATTTATGTTTCAGCTCAATCGTGTATATGGAAAAAGATTTCATGTATATTATTTAAAGGTGTTTTTTCTAAAATAATAAACATGTTTTCGATATTTTTTATTAGTTTGGCGCATTGACACCTTTAGAACCGAGACTAGGCAAAAAGTTAATCGGACCGTTGACCAATTTAATTCATAGGTAAGTAGATATTTTGATATATCCTAAATAATAATAGGGATGTTTTTTTTTCTAATTTTTCCTCAGAATTTCTTTGTTATTATTTAATGATGTACGCTAGTTTCATTTCTAACCTTAACATAATAATTTCGAAAACTTAGAGCATAAAATTGAACAATTACCGTGGTCTGTTTTTAGAAATAATGTATTTTTTTCCAAGTCATATATGGGTTTTAGAAATTCATTTCGTTCTAATAAATTGAGAGGATCGATGGTGCAATGGTTAATTTCATTCAACTTCGAACCTCTGATTCACAAATCCGAATAACGCCCAGTTGATTTCAGTTTTAATTGTAAACTAGTACCACTATTCCTTTTACAACCTAATTATACGAACTTCCACATAGTAACAGAGATTTTTTTAATTAACTGAAAAATGTTTAGATAACATGCAGTGGAGTAATGTGAATTCATTACTTTGAGTCTGTAATTTACATCGTCTCAATGTGAAATTGTGTGCGGTTTTCCCGCTCGAAATGCAAAATGTTGTATCAGAATTGACTTACGACTTCACCTGAACTAGTGATAGGGAGTGAAGTAGTCGAATGTGTAGACCGCTTCATTTATCTCGGGAGTCTCATCAGTGCTGATGGCCTGGTGATTGGCAACACCTCAGCACGGATACAGAAAGCTCGATTAGCTTTTGCCAACCTGCGTCACCTATGGCGCAGGCGAGATATCCGCTTGCTAGCCAAAGGACGAGTGTACCGTGCAGCAGTTCGCTCCGTCTTACTATATGGCTGTGAAACATGGCCAGTGAGAGTAGAGGACATTCGTAGGTTACTAGTCTTCGATCATAGGTGTATCCGAAGCATTGCTCGTGTATCCTGAAACAACTGTATAAGCAATGCTGTCGTTAGGAAACGGGTACTAGTTAGGGATGGCAGGTCAATAGATGAAGTAATGAAACTTCATCAGTTGAGGTGGTTGGGACATATGTTGCGTATGTCTAACTACCGATTGCCTCGACGAGCCATGTTTTGTGGTGTAGGAATTGGTTGGAAGAAAGCTAGGGGCGATCAAACCAAAACATGGCAGAAATCCATGAAGTCACTGACATGTGGACTGAGTCATGTTTGTAGATGTAGGCTATCTGGTTGGGGTCCGCGAGACGAAAGTCACTGATGTTTGGAGACCTTGAACGACATGGCTCAGAATCGTTTGCAATGGCGCAGGTACATCCACTCTTTGTGTTCTCTCTAACTCTAACCTTTTGAATTCCTCATCATCAATATCTTTCTGCTTCTGAATTTATCTCACTGAATTATGCTTCTCGAATCATATCTTCTCTTCCTAATCTTCTCCATTACTGTTAATACTTCTACTATCGCTATCACTCTTGGATTCGAACTGACAGTTACGTCTCTATGCTGATGTGGTATGGCAACCTGAACTGATGTACTTACGTACGAAGTTCTGCGTTGTATCTGTCTGTCTGTCTGCTGGAAACATGGTACATTTTTCATAAGTTAAAGTTTAGATCATCATAGATGCTGTAAGTAATTTTGACTGTTTGGTGATGTCATCTTACAAGACTGCTAGTATCATGTAAACTCAAATGCTCGATGCGATTAATCCTACTCTCTGTACATGAAACACAACTGCAACGATATTAACATAATTGTCCATGTAGTTATTGCCGCCGGAATACTGAAAAAGATGTATGAACAATACTGATTTTTAATGACAGTTTGTAAACTGATCAACTATTCATCGTGATACGATCTCTAAAGACTGGGTTTAACAGTCAGGTTTTAATTCAATAGAAAATGAGTGACCGACAACCTAATTTCCTCCATTCCCCTATGACATTTTATCATGCATGTTTTATGTTTAATACTCGGTATATCAGGATGTTACTACCTATTCATCTTTCTGGTTGTCTTGTCTTCGAGATCAAACCACTTAGTTTATTCTTATTTATTTGGTTTACTCAAATACATCAGTATTGGTACTGGGGAATATTTATGCGCCACACAAATTATTGGATTTGTCGGTGGGATAGAATACTGCCCGGGCAAACAAGTTGAAGATGGTTTTATTACGAGGCCATACTCCGAGCCTTTGACGTGGAGGTCTGATCCACAAGACAGTGGCTCAACGTATGCATATGCTATCCCATGGTATCCGGTAACCTGCAGTAGGTTGAATACAATTCGTTCTATCAGGATCCTGGTGCCGATGTGTGCGAATGGTTTGGAATCAGGGTTTTCCAACTCCCCTAGGTAGATGCTTCGAGCCCACTTAACTGGTTGAAGCACCAGGCGCTTACTTTTCGTCCTCTCAATTTTGTAAACAACACGCTTGGCACGAGAAAGCAGAGGTTGGACTTCCGTGGCAGTGGCCTTATGAGAGCATCTAAAAGAGAGGGCGAATTCTTCCCAGAACATTTGGAGGCTAAAACACTCAGGTGCTTGCTTTAATAATTAAGTGCCATGAGCAGCAGCCAGCTACACTGTCTCACTTGCATGTCATCTATCGATTGGCATTCCACTTATTTGACCTAAAAAGTCGAAAATACGTCAATGTAAACTTCCTTCATAAACCTGCAGTGAATTAGGGGATGTGTATTTCCTATTTTAAGCTCTCCAGAAATCCTAAAGGATGATTATTAACCTTTCGTAACATAAAACCAAATCATTCGCTCTCTGTATGTCCCTTTAAATCTTGAGTAGTACTGTACTTACCTGCTCCATATCTCATATTGTCGTTGCCTATTCTCATCTTTCTCTCAGTTACCTTTTCTATTTCTGCGATGTACAGTCAATAAACCTAGTCTATATTTCTTCTAGGCAGTATATCATGTCTTTGTTGGTCTGACTTCAATATCGGTATTAGATTACCAATCATTGCCATGCTAGTGTAAATTTAGTTACGTAAACTCTCTTCGATATTTATCTTTTAAGATAAACTAAACTGCATTACTCCTCTCCACTTTAACAATCACAATGAATTATCTGTTGATTGTTTCATTTTACATTGTTTCTGATTGTTTAATCAGTTTATAGTGCCTCCACATATATTCCAGTTCGTTTACATCCGACTTGGTTAAGCCCTTTCGATTAATTTATTTAACCAAGCCATTTGTATTGCAACAATTTGTATGTACTGTTCGTTCTTATTGTTGTCTGGTTTGTATGATCTCATGTGACTTGTTCCACTTGTCATTTGACCTTGCAACTATTCGTCACTTTTATCATGTGTGTGCATACCTACTTCGCTTGTCGCATGTTTATCTTTTATTTGTCTGACTTTATATTCTTAGTCATGCTCTATTTCTTCGAGTTGTCTCATTTGCCTTCTCCACATCGCTCCGTCCGTTCATTTGTCTACTCACTCGCTTGCCTGCTTTCCGGCGCTGGCATGACGGTTTTATCTTGTAGCACTTGTTCATACGATTCGCTTCAGTCGCTCATTCGCTCGCCAGTGTACACACTACAAATGGTGAGCCCGACATCGAAATGGACTCACTACAAGTTAATTACAAAGCTAACATGATATTGAATATGATATTATAGTCTGACAATTTGTGTTTGTCAAAATTACTTTCTTTTTACAGTACTTCAGCAATGTCATTGTTATATGAATGTATAAATACAGTTGTCGCTGGTAAGTGTATTGATTAATGCATATAATTGAATAATTATTGGATTATTAATGTTTTCTTTTCCGTATTATGCCATTAAATTATCATATTTTTGTCACAAACTTTTCTGTAACCCGGCGACGTTAGCGCTAATGAATTTAGCACTTTGTTTTTATTGTTACCTGCAATCTCATATTCATTATTGTTCATATGAGAATGAACATGATACTAACCACTTGAGTTATAGATCTTTTCTATTATTATACGAATCTTCACTTGGTTAACGTGTTATTATCAACTTATCTAGCTTAAAGAGGTTTTATATAATATAAATAAGTTAATAATGACGTTGGATTATGGTTACTTTGTGTCAAAATCTGATTGAAGTCGAAATTATACTACTGGACATCAATCTAGTGGTTCTAAGGATCGAGCATTCGCCTCAGGACTTGAGTACTGACCCGAACCAGGTAGATTGGTGTGAACTAGATGGCTATAGTCTGAGCAATTATCATAACGATAATTAGAGACTTTGGATGACATTTACTGTTTGCCTCCCCCTTGCTTCAAAAATGCTTTTCATACTACTGATCCATATTTCCTGAGGTAATATCTACTCCCGACTCTTTTACTACTGTCTCTACAACTCCGGAATTTGCTTTAGTGATTTCACCTCGCTGCGCTCAGTCAGTTACAACATAGAACTTCGTACATCCGTACATCAGTTCAGGTTGCCATACCACATTAGCACAGGGACGCAATTGTCAACTGAAATCCCATAGTAATAGTAGTAGAAGTATTAGCGGCAATGGAGAAGATTAGGGTTCGAAGATATTATTCAAGAAGTATAATTCAGTGAAATAAATTTAAAAAGAAAGGAATTCAGAAGATTAGAATTTGGGAGAACACAACGAATAAATGCACCTGTGCTAATGGGTTGTGACAACTCGAAACAATGTACGTATGTGGCAGCTTTTACATTGCGTATGACGACTGACTGTGAACCCTGCATGCCGTAGATTTGATCTCTAGTGAAGTCTTAGATGCGCACTGCTTGCAAGTTCCATACTAGGATAAAACTTATATCGAATGATCCACTACTTTCAATAATCCCTCAATTAAAGCCAGTCTTTGACGAATATAACTTATAAATGAATTATCTATACATTTAATGCGCCGATTTTTTTCTTCGCTTTCAAATTCTAGTATTAATATCAATATCTTCTGGAATTCCTAGTCATCAAGCTTCTATACAAGTAAGTAAGACCTTTTCAACATATTCTCATAAAAGTATTACAAGCCAATTAAACAAATCAATGAAGTTCATTGTTTAGGATTTTGTTTAATTTTTACATGGAAACTTTTTAGTTTTATTTCAAAATGTCACAAAATTTGTTTATTTCCAATTTTAACTTTTATAGTTATGCATTCAAAAATTACGCATCCTAATAGAAGATTCAGATCAAAATTGTAAGTTTAAAGAAAATAGTTTTACAAAATGAATTTCCAATGTATTATGATTGGTTTGATAGAGTGAATGATTTAAACCATTGCGTTATACTACAGTTAGTATCTTTATTATTATGTACGTAGAAGCCAAGATCAAATGGAATATTGATACATTTGGAAAAACACAGAATGTTTACGATATGCATACATAGTGTTCAAACATCTATCTAAGTCTACCGAATGCGCCGTCCTGTCGACTTTTTAAAACGTATATCTTCGGTTGTTGACTTCGAAAACTCTCAAGCGAGGCTCTATTGCATACTACTGAAAACCAAGTTCGGCAGCTAGCATCCACCGCATAAGTACACATGTATTCACAAAAATTTCTTTCAGGAATTTCATTGTTTAACTAAATTCTGAGACCGAATCTTAGATTAGGATCCCTGGTTTTTTCCTACACAGCTTGTAGGTTCTCAGATGATTTTAAACTCTTCCCCGGTCAAGGGTCACAGGCTCTTTGGATTAGCACCATATATCAATCACTATGATTATCACCCAAGTTCTTACGTGAGCCCAAACACTCTCTACCTGGATATGGGATGTTAACTGGTGTGGGAACAGGTTGAAAGGAAACTGTGATCGACCAACCGAAGGCGTACCATAAGGACAGGCACAGCAATACATATGAATCTCAAGAAAGACCGAGGAGATTAGGTGGATCTGTTTCACATGAGGAAATGACACTTCATCTAATGTCTGCTGGTAAGAAAATCAGAAGTAGCATTGCGCGTAGTAGCCCGATAAAGAATCTTAATCCCTTCGTAATTTGTCCTACATATGTAATTCTAGAACAATAGACGCAATACTGGCGAGCACAGAGTCTGTGGTAAAGCTAAAGCAAGAATAAGATCAACTTGGTTTTAAACTTTATCTGTTTCTAAATATAAAAAAACGATTAAATTAGTACAATTAATAAGGAAATGACAGCTATAAGGGGAAACGAGTAAGCATACCGACCAGTATAGCGTGTCTTTGGAAAATGAATAAAAGCATGAGTCACATCAATATAATAAGATAATAACGTCCTTCAATCAATGGGTCATTTACAACAAAGAAGGTTTACAGACAGGTCAGACTAGATAGCGTGGTGGGCGCTTAAACCACAATCTGATTGGTTAGTTATGGCATAACTACAATTAGTTATGGAAATAACTAACACTCCCCTCGAAGCGGTCATCACGTCCAGACCTCGTCGTTACCGTGTGGTGCTGTGGTGCGAACTACTTATAAGTAGTATATAGCGTGAGTGTCAACGTAAAGTCTGGTAGCATAATATGGGGGGAAGATCAAGAAAGGAAGAGTCAGAAAACAATGGAATTTGTATGAAACGCATGAAGAGTGACAATGGATTGATGTTTCGCAACAGGAACAGTCCAGTTCCATAGGATGAACTGATCTTTTGCAAATGAACGATTTACGATATGGTTTTCCGATTTTACTGAGTAACTCTGTAATTTTCGTTAAATACAATTCGGTTGCCTCCACCTGTGTTCTCATTCACTACAACCGTAGCGTTCAAGTAGTCGGCTTCTTCCAGTAAGCATAGGCTCCGTATATCCCGGGTGATTTCTTCGGTTGCTGTCTTTAATCACACTGTTCTGACTTGTCCATCCGGACCATAATTGACCTCTCTAACTATAGCTTTCACCCACAGATTTCTCGGTGAGCCAATATTGTTTTCTAACACTAAGTCTCCCGGTTGTAAATTCCTTCCCATATCCAACCACTTGGATCTCGCCTGAAGGTTTGATAGGTACTCCCGTAACCATCTATTCCAGAATAGGTTGGCTAGTTGTTGCTTTTCCTTCCATTCCCTGTTATATAAGCATGCTTTACTCATCTGCGCTTCGTCGAATGATACACTTCTGTAAACTGACAATAACTTATTCGGCGTGAGCACATCTAGATTATCACATTCATTAACTAGCTTCACCAGTGGTCGATTGTTCAGTATTCTCTCAGCTTCTATTAGAAAGGTTTCCAAAGACTCGTCTGTCGATACCTTCTGAAACAGCAGTGATCGTAGAATCCTTCTTATTGACCTTATAATACGCCCCCATATACCACCTCGATGACTAGCTCTCAGAGGATTAAAGTGCCATTCGCAACCTCTTTCCAAAAGGATATTTGTTATCTTATTCTGGTCCAAGCTACACACGATCTGTTTGAGACTAGCATCGGCTCCTCTGAAGTTCGAACCGTTGTCGCTAAATACATGCTTTGGGTGACCCCGTCTAGCAACGAATCTGGAGAGAACGCATAGAAATGAGTCAGTATCTAAGGCATGGGCCATTTCGATGTGGACTACTCTAATAGACAGGCAAGTGAACAAACAGCCGTATTGTTTTTCAACGACTCGCCTCCTCTTAACGTAGAATGGTGGTACGTAAGATTCCAGGAGACATTCGGGTAGTGGAGACATAATCTGCGTGCACGGTGTACTGTTGAGTCTCTTGCATAGGAAGCGCCGTTTCAGGACTCTTCATGAAGTCTATTCAGGGTGTGAGTAATACCAGAATGCGCGTTCTAGAGATGAAAGTGCATTACAATCAAGTCGGTAACAAAATGCTTACTAGGCAGTATAATCGGATATTTACTTTCGAAGGGCAAATACGATAATTGAAGTCGTCCTCTTACTCGAATGACATTATCTATTACGAAGGGATTAAGATTCTTTATCGGGCTGCTTCGCGCAATGCTACTTCTGATTTTCTTACCAGCAGACATTAGATGGAGTGTCATTTCCTCATGTGAAACAGATCCACCTAATCTCCTCGGTCTTTCTTGAGATTCATATGTATTGCTGTGCCCGTCATTATGCTGTATTAGCCTTAGTTTTTCCATCTCTGTAGTGAATGAGATCATTTGAACCAATTTAATCATATCCTTCTTCGCGCTATCGATTTCTTTTATTTTCAATCTACCATGAATTAACGGTCTTCTGTCTAAATTCATTTTCATATTTTTGGCGGACCGTTTACATAGAACGAATATTATCAGTATTCTGAACCAGGTCTTAAAATTACCAAATCGATTCAAAAATTGGTCTAAATAACTCCTCGCTGGTGTCTCTACTAATTTATTTGTAAACAAATGGGCTAAAACGTGATTCTCCTCTTCGGGTTTAATCGGCTAGCCAATTTGGTTCTGCAATTAAAAGTCTGGTCCGTGAAACCACTCATTTAGTTTAATGCTATCATCTAACGACAAACCATGTGAATTATAATCCGCAGGATTCTCTTTACTTATCATATCTCCTTGCTCCTACTGTAGGCAGTTCAACAATCGCTGCTAACCTATTGCTGACTAGTCTGTACAATCTTTTGGTTGTATTTCTTATGTAATGAAATACGATTAATGTATCCGTCCAATAAGTGACAGAGGAGATAGGGGTACGCAGTCGTGGTTCCACGTGTTTTCAAAATCTTATTACATAGTACGATAGCTTTTAATTCCATTCTGGGCATAGTGACAAGTCTTAGAAGAGTAACTGTAGACTTAGCTAGCAGCAATGAGCAATGGATCTAACTAGAAACACTTTCTTAACGAATATACGTAACAGCACCTTACGCAAACTTAGAATCATCGGCAAAACTATGAATTTTAGCAGATGATGGTTCAAACTTTGGTTTCAGACTTCTTGGTATTCTTAAGTAGACCAAATATTTCACTCCGCTTGACAATCCATGGGTAACTCTGCATCCCTGTCTAGTTTTTGCCGCCAAGTATCTTGTAAGATCACTTTAGCTGGTAGTATCATTGGGGCTAGAAACCCAATAGGATCAAAGATAGATTCTACGTACAACAAAATATTTCTTCTGGTTAGGTTTCCATGAAACTAATGAACTTTGAAACATAATTCGTCTGTTCGGGTGTTCCACTCTATCCCCAGCGTTCGTTTACTCATCTCAAAGGACTCACAGACGGTAGTGTTTCCTTCAGTACGATCTTCTTCTGGAATGAACTCCAACACTTCAACACTATTACTAATTCATTTAGTCAAGTTAAATCCTCCCAAACTTAAGTGTCTTTTGAAATACAAATATGTCGGTTTGGCTTCTTCTTTAGTATCCACACTTATCAATAAATCGTCCACATAGAACTGTTCCTCAGCTGCTTGCGTAAGAACCCTGGGAAATTTATCTTGATTATTAGGAATAGTTTTTTGTAAGGCAAACGTGGTGCAACGTAGTGATGAGGTTGCTCCGAACAGATGGATTTTCATTCTATGAACCTCTGGCTCCTAATCTAAGTCCCCACCTGGCCACCTAAAGTACCTAAGAACGTCTCAATCATCCACCGGAACCATTACTTGATGGAACATGGCTTCAATATCTGCCGTAAGACCTATTGGTCGTGGCCGAAACCTGGTGAAAACATCTACTAGGTTATTGACTAAATCAGGCCCAGAATAAAGATTCTTGTTTAAAGACGTCCCAGCATACTGTGTTGCACAATCGAACACTATTCTTAACTTGTCAGGCTTATTGGGATGGAAGACAGGGTGATGGGAAAGATACCAGATTCGTCTATTAGAGTTGTTACCGTTTACATTTTCGGTGTTATCTCGTTCTATATACCGAGTCATAGCGTTCACATAGTCTTGGAACAACTTTGTATCCCGAATAAGTCAACCTTTCAAACAGCTGACTCTATGTTCTGCTAATTTCTTATTATTAGGTAACTTGTGTTCGTGCCTTCAAGGCAGAGTTATTTGATATTGCCCATTTAACTTTTGCACTGAATTTGATATAGCGCTGAATGCTATACGACCTTCCACGGACGTCGATGGAGTACGACTAAATGTGTCTTTGAATTCATTTGAGTACAATGGTTCAAAATTATTTTCTAATTCCTTCTTAGTCGAGAGGTAAGTAGGTACGCGGTTGCTTTCACGGGGTTCCCCGTAAGGGCCGAACAGATTCCAACCCAATATAGTCCTCACAGCAGACGGTTCATTCGTCTTTCCGGCTCTTATCCTTTTCATCTCGTGTACGCACGGTGTGTTACACCCAATCAACAGTTTGACATTCTCATCTTCTACCCACGGAAAATTATGTCTTTGAAATAGGGTCAGGATGCCATTTGATGCGCCGTTGGCACAGTCCTATAAACTGCCGGTAGTTTTCTGACTGTCAACTTTTTATGGACCTTAATGGATGACGAAAAGTCTTTCGAGTGCAATTCTACATCGACCCCTTTGGATACCAACGAAATTTCATTACTAAGAGTCTTTAGTGATATCATTTTTGATTTTCCATCGAGGCCTAACTTATCAGCTAGATTATCAACTATGAGGGAGATATCTGCTTCGCTATCTAGAAAGGCGCATGTCTAAATAATCTCACCATATTATTGTCCATACAGGCACTACTGCACATGCTACTGGCCTCTATACGTACTTAACGCCTTCCTCCGTACAAAACTGAGTTTTAATGTAGACATCGCTATTAGCATCTCTCGGTTCTTCCCGCTTCTCATTTAACAGGGTATAGTGTCTCCAGCCACACCCACCAACAGCTCCGTTAGATACTACTAAAAACGAACTTCGACAGTAGCATCCACCACATTAGTACACATGCATTCACAACAATTTGCTTCAGGAATTTTATTGTTTAACATAATTCTAGCACATACACTCTTAGACTAGCATCCGTGGTTTTTTCAGATGATTTTGAACTGTTTTCTGGTCAAAGGTCACAAGCTCTTCAGATTTGCACCATATATAAATCAGTCTGATTATCATCCAAGTTCTTATGTGTGCCCAAACACTCTCTAACTGAATATGGGATATTAGTCATTCAGTTACAACAGGTTGAGAGGAAACTATGATCGACTAACCGAAGACATAGCATCAACCTTTAAGTTCACTGACTGACTGTTGGAGTAAGTCAAATCGATGGGGATAGACTACTAGGTTGAGCTACATGTGATCTCCCGACTCCTAACCTGAATTCCTCATGACCTTCATCTTTCTCTCCTCAAATTTATTTCATTAGGTTATACTCCTTGAGTAGTATCTCTGAGCCCTAGTATTTCTGATTACTGCTCATACTGTAGTGAATGAGAACACAGGTGGGGCAACCGAGTTGTATTTAACGAAAATTACAGAGTTACTCA
Source organism: Schistosoma turkestanicum (assembly GCA_944470395.2). Classification (NCBI taxonomy): domain Eukaryota; kingdom Metazoa; phylum Platyhelminthes; class Trematoda; order Strigeidida; family Schistosomatidae; genus Schistosoma; species Schistosoma turkestanicum. Next base: position 19,707,144 of record OX103976.1, on the reverse strand, counting down.
GTACAATTGGAAAACCATATCGTAAATCGTTCATTTGCAAAATAACAGTTCATCATATCGAACTAAACTGTTCCTGTTGCAAAACATCAATCCATTGTCACTATTCATGCATTTCATACAAATTCCATTGTTTTCCCACCCTTCCTTTCTTGATCTTCCCTCATCTTCGGCTGCCAGACATAACGTTGACGCTCACGTCATATACTACTTATAAGTAGCTCACACCACTACCTCTACTACTATGGGATATGAATTGACAATTGCATCTCTGTGCTAATATGGTATGGTACTACCCTGAACTGATGTATGTACATACGTACGAAGTCCTACGTTGTGATTGACTGACTGACTGACTGATAGTAACGAACTCTTAGAGATATTATAGATGACATGGCTCAGAATCGATCACCGCTCTAAAATACAATGTAACAATTTGAATTGGATGCTTCACATATTTACCCGGTTCAATGTTACTTTTATGCACTTGATTGATTGACTTCATAACTAGTTTGTTAATTATTTTCATTATTTTAACTTGTTCTGTGTGTATTATTTGTGTATTTTTTGTTGGGTTTGTTTTTTTTTCTTATCATCTCAAGTAAAATATCTTGGATTATTAGCAATGCGTAAAATCCTATTATATCATCCACAAAGTGTACAACCTCATAAAGATTTAATATTAAGTTGTTTAGATGATAAAGATGAATCAATTCGATTACGTGCATTGGATTTATTACATGGTATGGTATCCAAAACTAATCTTATTGATATTGTTAAACATCTGATGATACATATTGGTAATGCTTCATCTGGTTTACATTATCGTAATGAATTATTAAGTAAAGTTGTATATATCTGTTCACAAGATAATTATCGTAATGTTACATCATTTGAATGGTGAGTCATGAAGTTATTCGTTTATTATTATTTCTATCATTACTATTAATAATGTTTACCTAAAGCAGCAACGAAACATCCTTACATCTTTCTGGAGCCCATCCGGGGCTAGTGCCGGTCCCAAGCCGTAAAGGAAGAAGGTTAGGCTTGGGGTTGGCCACACTCCATCCCATAGAAAACTAACTCACTAAAAAAAACGCTAACAAGAAAAAAAATAATTCTAACCATTTAAACTCTCCCCTGGGAATTAGAAGGTTTAGTAGAGTTATGACGTCTTATGATGAAAGCCGAATTCGTTCGGAAGTCACGAGGCCGATGCCCCTTCTGACAACTAGAGCTCTTCCACGGTGTGGGCAGCTAGGAAGTAACATCCTCCCTCATAGCTGTAAAATCACATGAGACAAAATCGGTCACAACCAAATCTCTTCATCTCTTAATAACTTTCTTCTATGAGATTTGAAGTGACAATTGCATCCGTGTTCACTAATTCTGTTTGACAACTTTGAACCAATGTACACATGTACACAAGTTCGAAATCGCGTTCGACCAAATAAAAAACAAGGAGAATTTAATGAAATCATCATTATTTATTACCCGAATTCTTTAATTTCAGTTTGAGTAGATTATGCCAATGATACTAACAAATATATTTTTTCTAGTTTAATAGTTCATCTGATGATTGCTGTAGTTATGCTTCCGAATCGATCATTTATTAAGTGAAATTTGATTTATCTCTCTGGTTTCTCGGTGTATTCTTCTTAATTCAAGATGATACAAACTTTCCGTTTCGGCCGTATAATCTTTGTTGCGAGGACAACGATAAAGATCCTCAATAATCTTACAACTATGAAAAAAAAGTAATAAGTATATTGAATGTTTGAAAGCGTTCTCTAAGTGTTACTGAGTATGACAAAAAGCAGAAACTGTTTGGACACAGTCAGTCAGTTAGTTACAACGTAGAACTTCGTACGTACGTACATTAGTTCAAGTTGCCTTACCAGACTAGCACAGAGATGCGATCGTCAATTCAAATCCCATAGTATTGGAAGTATTAGCAATAATTGGAGAGATTAGGGTTCGAAGATATTATTCGTGAAGTAGGTTCTAGTGAAATAAAATTGAGAAGAGAAACATAAAGGTGATGAGGAATCCAGAAGGTAAGGATTTGACAGAACACAAAGAATGAATGCACCTGCGCCATTGCAAACGCTTTAGAGACATGTCGTTCCAGGTCTCTAACCATTAGTTGCTATCATTGCGCGGACCCCAACCAGGTAGCCTACATCTACCAATATGACTCGACCCACTTTTCAGTGACTTCATGGATTGCTGCCATGTTTTGGTTTGGCCGCCCCTAGATTTCGTCTAACTTACTCCTGCACCGCAATATATCTCTCGACGAGGCAGTCGGCAGTTGGGCATTCGTAACACATGTCCCAACTATCTCAACTGATGAAGTCTTGGTACTTCATTTATTGATCTGCCATCCTTACCTAGTTACGCGCTTTCGAATAACAGCATTGCTCACTCGATAATCCCAAGATAAACGAGCAATGTTTCGGAGACACTTATGATCGAAAACCAGTAACCCATGAATATCATCTACTCTTACTGGCCATGTTTCGCAAAACAACAAAATATCTACGCGACAATACTAAATGTTTATAAGTGGTTAAAATTAAAAAAAAAGCAGTAAAGTGATGAGAGACGGTTGTTTCACTCTATCAACCATTTGTCTGACTTCATCCCGAAATTGAAATATTAACTCTAATAGATTATTGGTTTTACGTGACCTATGAGCACAGTATTCGTGTGTTGTGAAATTATTTTTACATACAGAATAGAATTTTGCATAAAAGAGGATGTAAACCGGTTGATAGGACTTGATTTCTTTGTATTGTGTAAATTAGTTAGAAAAAAAACTTGTTCATCATGTCTGCTCATCACTGGACACTAACGTAAATTATTGGCTGGTATTATAATGAGACAAAAAGGTTCCCATTTGCTTACTCAACCAAAGCACCATACAGTTTACCACGAAGTAATTGGCATGAAATTGTGAAACCTTAGTTTTTTTTCATTCGTGACCACTACAAGTATCAGTCGATGACTCATGGTTTTGTAACATATTTTGACTAGGTATGTAACTGTCCTTGTGGAATTAGCTCGTATTGATGGTATTCGAAATGGTGAATTATTAGCAGCTCAACTTATGGATGTTTCTATACGTGTACCAACTGTTCGAACTTTCTGCGTTGAACAAATGGCTATCTTATTAGATATAAGTCAATCGTTAACAAGTGAAGGTAAACAGAATGCCATTCAAGAAACACTTCGTGCAGCAGCATGGATATGTGGTGAATATGCAAAGTAAGAAATAAAGTTTATTTATGTGTTCTCTATTTTTATAGCCTTAATTGCATTGACTAACTTTAAACAGAACATTTAATATTTTAATACTGTTACTTACTTACGCCTGTTGCCCCCAATTGAGGAGCATAGGCCGCTGACCTGTATTCTCCAACCTACTCTGTCCTGGACTTCCCTTCCCAGTTCTGTCCAATTTTTTGTTCATTCTTCTCATATCTGTCTCCATTTCTGGGCGTAATGTTTTCCTTGGCCTCCCTCTTTTCCTTTAATCTTAAGGGTTCCAAGTGAGGGCTTGTCTTGTGACGCATTTGGATGCTTTCCACAATATGTGTCCTGTCTACTTCCAGCACTTCCTCATGATCTCCGTTGCTGTAGTCTGGTCTGCTCTCTCCCACAGTAGGCTGTTGCTGATGATGTCTGGCCAGTGGATCCGCCTGGAGCCCCTCTGGGGCGACTATTTGTCCCAAGTCCGGAAGAAGGTTGGGTATGCGATTAGAGACCCCATCCCGTCGAAAACTAACTCACTAAAAAACGCTAACCAGAAAAATCAATTCAAACCATTTAATACTGCCAAAAGATAATAAATCTCCAATGAAACTAATTGCATTATCTAACAATGGTTTCTTTGGTTTGTCCATTTGTTACAAATATCGTCTCAACAGCTCCTGCTTCGTGTATTATTTGCTGACACGGACTGAGCGGAGAAAGCTAATAGGTGGTGATAAGTTCATAGCATAGCACCGGGACATGAAATATAATAATAATAATAATAATATTCGGTTTCACAACGTAACTACGAGTTTTGTTCTGCTATTTTGTCATTCCAATCAAATACAACTGATTTGAGACTGAATATATTCATGCAGGTCAGTATTTTATATGAATAATATGAGCATAGAATCACTCTAAATGACGTAATAACATTTTATGCAATTTCTTCAGTAGCGCAGAAGTAAATTTTAACCAATCCGATGCTGCTTACTTTTGTTTTGTTCATCTCCCAATTTGCTAGAAAGAGTACAATAAATAGAACACCTAGTTACTGATAAGTAATATTGTAGTGAAGGAGAACACAGGTGGGGCAACCGAATTGTATTTAACGAAAATTACAGAGTTACTCAGTAAATCGTTAATTTGCAAAATATCAGTCCATCATCTCGAACTGGAGTGTTCCTGTTGCAAAACATCAATCCATTGTCACTATTCATGCGTTTCATACAAATTCCATTGTGTTCTAACTCTTCCTTTCTTGATGTTCCCCCATCTGCTGCCAGACATTACGTTGACGCTCACGTCATATACTACTTATAAGTAGCTCTCACCACAATATGACTGAAAATACTACAAATGTTAGAACCTAAAAACTAACTAAATAGGTTCAAACCCCTCTTCTCAGAATTAATAGAGGTAACAGGTGAATATTTCCTTCTTGATTTATTATCAACTTAGAAGTAGCATATTTTCGCACTAATCATGTGATTATCAACCCAGTAGTTTCATGTAATAAGCTGAACTACAAAATACGACAGTTATCATAATTTAATTCTTTTATCATTCAACAACAATAACGTGTCCTTATCTAATCCAATGTTAATTGATTAGAATTCAGATGAGAATGTCTAATTGTACACGTAGTATGTCTGAGTGCGGATAGTGGCTGTGTTCACATGACTACTATTCATCAGTAGTAGTTTATGGATAGTAGCTATATTATGTACTTCAATATGACTGTCCTAAATAGACATCAAATCACTTTTGAGATAGTGAAGAAGATTTTTAGCTCAGGTGGATGATTGTGGTGGTGGTGTTTGGTTCTCTCTTAGCTGGATGTTTTGGTTTTGGAGCTTTCATTGTTCTTCTGAACAACAACATCATCAGCACAAACTTCAGATAGAAGTGAAGCATTCGAATTTCTCCACGTTTGACCTGTAGCTTGTTCTGCTAACCTCGATTTTGATTGGTTGCTGTTGACCTTAAAGCTGTCGTTGTTTGCAGCTTTGTTTTGATTGCATCGCCCTTTTGATCTGTTTCTTGATCCTATACCACCTATGATTTTCCTGATTGGTTGATAAATTGAGTCAATGTCGATGTGGTTTGTGCTGATGATGTTGTTCAGTAGAAGAACAATGAAAGCTCCACAACCAAAACATCCAGCTCATAGTACCAAACATCACCACCATAAAATCACTTCTTTAGAAATTTTTTTTGTTACCTTGAATAACATCATTCTTCAAACTGTAACCTTTCTATTTCACATTGTTATTTTGTATTACAGTAGTTTAAACAATCCAGAACAAACATTGAATTCAATTGTTTCCATTGCTCTTGAATTACCCGGTTTATCCGGTTCAATTCAATCTGTACTTATATTCAATGCTTTCAAAATATACATTGTTGTTGTTAAAAACACAACGTATAAATCTATTCAAAGTTTATCTTTAACATCTACAAATAATAATAAATACCAAGAAAATGGGGAACAATTAATTGACATCAGTTATAATAATAATACTAACAGTAGTATGGAAACTGTCAATGATCAAGTTACAAGTTTGAATATTTTACAAAATTTAATTATTCATCTCACAGAGTTGACAAATTTTCTTATGGATAAATATACCCAGTATGTACATTCATCGGATTTAGAAGTTCAAGAACGTGTAAGTTATTTATAAGTTGATTTGTATATCTATAAATTCACTGCTAATTTAGGAACCAAAATCGTAACTTGGTATTAAAACCATCATTTCATCTTTCAACTTGATCTAGACATAGTTACAAATCGAAACATGCGAAAAAAAAATTCCAAATGATTACAAATAGATAAATCGTGACCGAGAGAGTAATTTTCTCCTAGCTTAGATCATCAACCGTTCATCATTTCTAAGTGACCAGTAAATATTTTTGTTCAGATAATCGATCTGATAACATTAATTTGAATTTAAGTTTTTTAATCATTATTTAACTGTAAATAGGAAAATCAATTTTTAGAGTCAACTTTAAAATTAATTTAGAGTTAGGCATGTGTGTTACCCGAAGCTCATGTACTACATCAGAGCAATAGCAAAAATAATGAAGAACTACAAATGATTGTTATATATTATTGATTGTGAGGAATACCACAAAGTTAGAATATGGTTTAAGGAGACTAAATAAAAAATCATGAATAAAAGAATACAAGAATTCAAGATTGAGTGTAGCATAAAGTGAGTATGTCTGTACTATTATGACTAATTTCACGTCATATCACCCATAGTCCGGAACTACCGTTCGCATATAGTTTACACCGAACATGGCTTAAACTGAAAGTCAACAACTTCATCGACCGGTACTGCGTTTTCTTTCAACCTACTCTTATTCTATCTAACATCGTTTGTCAAGGCAGGTAGTAGTTACGCCTACGAAACATATATTCGTTAAGTTGAAAGATTTAAGTAAGGTGGTAAAATTGTTTCCTTACTCCTGTTACCCCTTGTAGAGCACAAGCCGCCGACCAACAATTTCTAAACATCTCTGTCCTGGAATCTCCTCTAAAGTTGTTTCCAAGTACTTCTCCTTTTTTGTATATGCTTACAACTCCCGACACATCGTGTACTCGGTTCTCTCCCTTTTAATTTTGATTCGAGGATTCCAAGCTAGGACTTGCCTTGTGATGCGATTTGACGATTTCTGCGACGTGTCCTATGGATCTGCAGCTTCTTTTCCTGATTTTGTCTAGTCAATGAGTATAGAATATGTTGCTTGTAATTACTTCTACTACGTTTACCAGTATGGGTTTTGAATTGACAATTAGATCTGTGTAATAATGTGTCAAACAAGCCTCCATAGTGTCATCCTGTCCACGGTGTTGAATACTTCCTCGTAGCCAAGGAATTTGATATCTTGTGATGAGTTCCATTCATCTGATCGTTCCTCATTAATCTTTAGTGTCGCGATTTGGTCGGTAGACGATGCAGATGTGATCGATCTGGTTCGTTGAAGTGTGCTCCGATGAAACCCACGTGGCTTTATGTGTGCGATTGTGTGCTGTCACTGATAACCATTGTATTGAAGGCACACCGATTCGCACGTTTTTCACCATTTTTGTTCTGTTCTTCCACTCCATGTCATTCCATACCATCTTCATATTCAGTGTTATCCAATTTGACTTCAGTGCTTAGGTCTCCCATCAAAAAGGTCAGATCGTCCTAGGAATTCCTTCATCATCGATAGCAGCCTCACAGAATTGATTTTTATCGTCTTCATTGTTGTAGATGGTATTCACATAGCACTGGATCACATTGATCGTAACCCTCTGTTTCCTTGTGTTGGATGATTATCCTGTGTGCATGGGATTCACACGCTGTAGGTGCTTTTCGTTTTCATTCCAGTAGCATCAGTACAACTCCTTGTGTGTGTAAGTCATTTTCTCCCGGATGGTTGGAGTACAACGGCATCTCTGTAGAAGCTAATTTTTTCTGTCCTACTTGTGTCCAATGGAATACACTTAGTGCAAGAACCAACAGGTCGTATCTTTTCATTTCCGCAGCTATTCCTCGTGCTCTAAATTGTGCAAACATTCCATGTACTTATGTTAATTATTGATCTGATTGTGAGAAGTCACATCGGCCCCATGGCATCGAAAGAAGCTAGGATTCGATCATGAGGCGACATAACTCTTCTAAATGAAGACTTTTCAATTCCTAGAACATAGTTTAAATTGTCTTAAGTGGTTTTTTGTGATTAGCGTTTTTTAGGCAGATGGTTTTCTATGGCGTGAGTCTGGTTTGTTCTCTATTCCACAAAGTAAATTGAAGAGTTCTGGTCGGCCGTTTATGCACCATTAGGGGTAACTGGTTGTAAGTCAGTGAAAAAAGTATTTCCTGTGAGATGGTGTTGTAGCTAGTCCTATTCCCTCCTCTTTTATCTGTACTTATTGATATGCAATAACTGTAGAAGATTTACAAGCAGACAGACAGACAGACAGAGACAACGCAGATGACGATTATGAATAGGTTTTAGACAAGGACTTCTCTAAAGGAATCATTGATTAGAGTAGACAAGTTTCATTCATTACTATGTAGATCATTTTCTCATCAAATTCCTTCCTCAGTGTTAATTTCATGCTCTTTTTTGTTTTCTGTTTATTCTGATTACTTTTTATTTTTCTAGGCTGTGTCGATTCATCAAATATTGAGTTTAATATCAAAACGTTTCACAAAAATCCAGTCATTTTTATCCGATTCATTGGTGGTACCACAACAAAATAATTCTTCATCATCTATTTCAGACAATTGTTCTTCACCTTCATCTAGTCATCAGTCATTGAATAGCTTATCTGGTCATCAAGTTCATCATTCTCAGCTTAATAATTCCTCTGTTAATATTACTAATAATAATAATTTAGATGACAACAAGGCAGATACACAACTTCATTCACATAATAATTCAATCCAAATGGTGGATACTTTGCCTACACCTACACTACTAACCTGTACAGTATCACTAACTGGTGTTCTAAATTTAATTCTTTCAACTGTCGATGAATTGACTGCTTTATTCACTGATGAAATTATCCCAGTAGCACCGAAAGCTCAGAAAAAAGTACCTATTCCTGAAGGTTTGGATTTAGACGCTTGGATTAATCCACCAGTATTAATTCGTAAGCAACCCTGGACGAATACAATAGATTTTATTGGAGTTAGTTACATTGAATTATTATTTTGTTTCAAAATGTGTTGTTTTTTTGTTTTGTTTTGGTCATATTTATATCGCGAACAAATATTTTCACTTGATTCATATTTGTATTTTAATATGTAATAAGTTTTTGAATATGACAGACAGATAGACAGACAGACAGATACAACGCAGAACTTCGTACGTACTTACATTAGTTCAGGTTGCCACCATGCCCCATCAGCACAGAGACGCAACTGTCAGTTCAAAACCAGGAGTGATTGCGATAGCAGAATTATTAGCAGTAATAGAGAAGATTAGGGAGCGAAGATATTATTCATGAAGTATAATTCAGTGAGATAAATTTAGAAGGAGAAAGGTAGAGATTATGAGGAATTCAGTAGGTTAGAATTAAAGAGAACACAAAGAGTGGATGCACCTGCGCCATTGCAAACGATTCTCAGCCATGTCATTCAAGGTCTCTAACCACTGGTGACTATCGTCTCGCAGGCGCCCCAACCAGGTAGCCTACATCTACCAACATGACTCAGTCTACTTGTCAGTGACTTCATGGATCTCTGCCATGTTTTGGTTTGGCCGCCCCTAGCTTTCTTCCAATCTACTTCTACACTGTAAAACATAGCTCGTCGCGGCAGTCGGTGGTTAGCCATACGTAACACATGTCCCAACCACCTCAACTGATGAAGCTTCACCACTTCATATATTGATTTGCCATCCCTACCTAGAACTCGTATCCTAACGACAGCATTATATGGTTATCCCATGATACACAAGCAATGCTTCGGAGACATTGATGAATTGAACTGTTAAGTATTTCATTATCTTTGTGTTGGGGATGTTAAATCCCCCAGAACTCACTTGATGAAGGTCCTTATTTCGAATTCGATGTTTTCGAGCATGGGCTAAATCAGTCGACCTTGAGACTACATTTCCCACCTGGAAAATCCTTGGCTGTTATTGGTTGGTGTGTGGTTTTAGCACGCTATTTTTGTGACTTTCAAGGTCGTTTCTATCATGTATAAATAAACTCGATTTGTTTTCTTGTCAACCTCATGTAGTGCCTCTGCATATATTCCAGTTCGCTTACATTTAACTTGGTTAAGCCCTTTCGATTAATTTATTTAACCAAGCCATTTGTATTGCAACAATTTGTATGTACCATTCGTTCTTATTATTGTCTGGCTTATGTAAGCTCACATGACGTGTCTCACTTGTCATTTGACCTTGTCAACCATTCGTCGCATTTATTTACGTATGTGCATGCCTATTTCGCTTGTCACATGTCTGTCTTATATTTGTCTGACTTAATATTCCTAGTCATGCTCTATTTCTTTGAGTTGGCTCAACAACCTTCTCCAACCCTCACTGCTTCTCCGCTTCACTTTGTGGTGTGTCCCAAATAAACGTATTCATCACTACGAGCTCATATTTTGATTTATAAACCGTCAGACGCTATTTAGTAACGATTGTCTAGACGAGCTAATTACCGAGCTTAAGAACACGCAATCCATCGACACACTACAAATGGTGAGCCCGACTTGATCAGAATCGGCCACCATACTCATATTTTCTAGATGCTTGTCGAATATACATTCTAAGCCATATCAGTACGTCTTCCTCTATTTAGTTGGGGCCTTGGGGACGCGTAATAAATAGTTCAAGCATATCAGTTGACAAGCATAACACTTTGACAATATTATGTACTCTCATTCTTATCTGATCCCACTGATGAATACATTTAATTATTTTCCTTGTAATTTATCAATTTTCTTTTCTTTAATTTTTCTAAAGAAATCTATGAATGAAACTGATCATGATAATGATGATCATCCCAATGAATGTGATAATATATTTCCAGATTTACAAGATAATAAATCACAAACTATTCAACTAACACCTGAACAATTAGATGAGGTGAATATTATTATTTTTTTTTTTTGATTTCAATTTCTATATTTCATTTGTAAACAGATCCGGATAAGAATTCTGTAATGTCTGTTCACAGTGAGATAGTAGTGGTTTTGAATTTCAAGGTGGAGCATTGACATTCACGTGCCGATGAGTTTTAATTAGGATGAAATGAACTTCATGGACTCGATTGCTAGCCACAAACTAAACATATCGAGTGAAAAAGAAAAATGGTTTAGAGATTTCGTAGGATTGTTGACAGTTTATCTTATGATTTCTATGATTGTAATAGTATGATTCATAATGTATGATGAAATTTTAATTTTGATCTATATTAGGTATTAAACAAATCATCCTATCTTATTGCAGTTCTATTGATTATATGTCCGTGATACAGGATAACACAATAACTATTGTTTAAGGTTAATACTCATGTCATTTTTCCTATATATATAATATGGTTACATTTGTGACAAGCATTAATCATTCAACTCTATATTCTGAAATCACATGTGTTTTAAATCAAATTAAATCATGTACTTTGGGGTAGAGTTTTGGAGGTTTGTGCTTTTTTTTACACATTTGAAATCATCCCATACCAGAAAGGAACGGCCGTCCAGTGCTTCCAGGTTTCTGATGGTGGTCTAACAATGATTGATTAATGATTTCAAATGTGTTAGAAACACAAACCTCCAAAACTCTCCCGTGAAATATCGTAACAGTGCTCACTAGTGACTAGCTTCGTGAGGAAATTCTCGGAGTTCTAGTTGAGAAGACGTGACTAATCGAGTTCAACCCTGTCGGGTATAGGCATTAACTACCAAAGACAAATGGGTGAGGTCGCGCAAAATCCCTAGATCAATCAGAGTTAGACATTAACACCGTTGGATGCCGGCCCAGTGGTCCGATGGTTAGGCGTTCGCGCACAATGCCGAAAGTCCCGGGTTCGAATCCTGCGAGGTGCAGGAGTCGCAGATGCACACTGCTGATGAGTCCCATACCAGGACGAAACGGCCATCCAGTACTTTCAGGTTTCTAATGCTGGTCTAACAATGGTTCATTGGTGATTTCAAATGTGTAATAAATCATGTACGTCAAATGTTTGCATACAAAACACAATAAATTTGCAATTGCCAACTTGTGAAAACCACCCAACGCATTAGCTTAGTGAACTTTTACTAACCTTAACAGTTTAGATCACAACTTGTATGCTATATTCTCAGTCGTGATCCTTTGTTCTGACTCCAAACACTAACCTACAATAAACTTGTAAAAGGAAACTATTTTTTCAAAGTTGAAATAATAGTAATATTCTGTAGCTTTTTTTAAATATCCGTTAACCAACTGGTTGACATTTACTTATAAGTAGTAGTTTTCAGTTGAAAAAAATTTGTGTAATTGTCAATTAGATTACTTGAATTTTGCTACACATTTGATTTATCTTATTGATAAACTGTACATTTATAGATGCGTTCAAAACGATTAGAAAGTCAACAGAACAATCCTAATTATTTGAAACCGATGGTGATGAATACAAGAAAGGATAAGCTGGAGAATTCGTTAGATGAACAACAAAATGATGTTAATCTAATTAACAATGGTGTTGAGCAATTGAATTTGAATGCAACTGATTCTGGCAAACAGAAACAACAACCACAACAACAACAATCCTATACACAAACTAATGGTAAGCAATTTTGATATTTCCTCCTTTGAAATGGTTAAATTTGTTTTTTAGCCTATTATTGTCTAACTCAATTTAGTAACCTTATATTAGTTGAACAATCAATAGAATGGAACTCAGCACTCTACATCAACTTCATCGACTACGAGAAAGCATTCGATAGCGTGGATAGGAAAACACTGTGGAGGCTTCTTCGACACTACGGTGTACCTGAGAAAATAGTTAACATCATACGGAATTCTTATGATAGATTCAACTGCAAAATCGTGCACAGAGGTCGGCTGAATGACTCATTCGAGGTGAAGACCAGTGTCAGGCAAGGTTGCTTACTCTCACCTTTTCTCTTTCTCCTGGTGATCGACTGGATTATGAAGACGTCAACATCTGGAAGGAAGCACGGTATCAACTGGACAGTTAGGATGCAGATGGACGATCTGGACTTCGCAGATGACCTGACTCTTTTATCGCACATGCAACAACAAATGCAAGAGAAGACGACCAGTGTAGCAGCAGCCTCTGCAGCAGTAGGTCTCAACATACATAAAGGAAAAAGCAAAATTCTCCGATGCAACACAACATGCACCAACCAAATCACTCTTGATCGAGATAGATGCCTTCGAGGACGTTAACACATTTACATATCTTGGCAGTATCATCAACGAGAAAGGTGGATCCGATGCAGATGTGAGTGCGCGGATTGGCAAAGCAAGGGCTGCATTTCTACAGTTACAAAATATCTGGAACTCCAAACAACTTTCAACCAAAACCAAAATCAGCATTTTCAATACAAATGTCAATACAGTTCTACAGTATGGAGTGGAAACTTGCAGAAATACGAAAGCCATCATCCATAAGATACAAGTGTTTATTAACAGTTGTCTACGCAAAATACTTCGGATTCGTTGGCCAGACACGATCAGCAACAACCTACTGTGGGAGAGAACAAACCAGATTCCAGCGGAGTTGGAAATCATTAAGAGGCGGTGAAAATGGATAGGACACACATTACGAAAAGCACCTAACTGCGTCACAAGACAAGCCCTCACTTGGAACCCTCATGGCAAAAGGAAAAGAGGAAGGCCAAAGAACACATTACCCTGAGACATAGAGAAAGACATGAGAGGAATGAACAAAATTTGGACAGAATTGGAAAGAGAAACCCAGGACAGAGTTGGTTGGAGAAAACTGGTGGGCGGCCTATGCTCCATTGGGGGTAATAGGCGAAAGAAGAAGAAGATATTAGTTCAGTTGTAATCCAGTGATTTGAGCAGTGAAATTATGGCGACTGTTGATCCGAATACTGTGGACCCATCATCTTTGGTTTAAAGAAATTTTCAGAAAAGTACTTTTAACTTCATCATATCATTGCTGTTATTAGTTTGTAGTGACTCCACTTTTATGAAAGAGAACGCAGCGATCAGTTTAATATAAACATTCATTATTATAACCGATTGTACCAGTGATTGTTTTACTGTACTCGTTTGTTTAATTGTACCCAAAACAGACCTTGCTTCTTTCATTGACCTTGGGCTTGTTAATATACTCGTGATAGTCTTGCTTGAATATTTTGCACGGATCGTGGCATTCTTTCGATACCACGAGATCTCCAACGATTATACTTCAACTCTAATCGTAGCTGGTCATTTGGTCTCTGCCTCTAATGGGATTCAACGTGGTTATTTGCGTAATATGATATTAATTCGCTATATTTGGTGAGCCCGATGTTCGCTATAAGTTCGTGAACCAACAATTTACTACTGAACTGTTCAAAGTTTGAGTCAATTTTATGGAAAGGATTGTTAGTATATTATCGACAAACTACATCTCATTGTAATTCATAGAGTATGCAGTTTTCAAACAGTAGTTCATAGGTTTAAACTTTATTTCGGTCAGCTTTGGTTTCAATGGTTGGCTAGTATAGTAGTTATGTGTAACAACTTATTATTTTGGGCACTGTAACTCATTACATAAACTTGTATGCTTCTATTTCGTTTCTTTGTACTTATTTATCACTGCTTATGATTTTCACTGATTTATATTTTAAATGTATTACTTTTACAGCACGTAAATTAGCTACATCCGATCAGTTCGCTGCTGAAATACGTAAACAATTTCAAACCAGTGCGTCTAATGAAGGACGAAAACTGAAGTTAGTCTAACATTTTGTATTTTTTTTCAAGTAGTCCAAATGACATATTGGTGTTTTTTGATGATTGCATAGGCAAGATGTTCGTATTCTGTGAAATGTAGCCTTTGAAAGTAGGAGTTATGTGTAGGTAATTCGACTCAAGTATTTGATTAATAGGTATCTTTGAAACGTTGCTTGTGTATGTTAGAACCATTGGGTGAATCAGAGCACTGGATAAGGAAATCATTGAATTTTAGTTACAGCCATGCATATTACATGAATTCGGTTCGTTCTTTCATTCATCGTGAAAAACTGCTGGAGACATTGGGTAATGTCTTAGAAACAGTCGCAATAGCAACGATATGTTGATTTCTTATATTTTCAAGCAGCACAACTGATCGAACTCTATTCAAGTTGCATTGTATCTACTAATTTAAATGATTTGACCTTGCGATGGACTTTGTTTCATTTTGACACTAGTTGTTGGTTATTATAATAGGAAAGGTAAATTTGATCCGAAATTTGAAAGGTTAAAAGTTCACTGATTATATATTGAGTATAATTTAAGTACATTAGGAATAGATTACATGTCTGTTTAATTCGTAATCCAGGAGTGGACCTTCTACCAGGAGACTCACTTGTTAACCTAGAGTATGCCGATGACATAATTCTACTTGTTGAAAACGCTGACAAAATGCAGTCTTCTGACCACCCTAAGCAACAATGCAAACATGTTCGGGATGCGATTCTCACCTTCGAAATGCAAAATGTTGCTTCAAGACTGGGTTGCATTGGCACCTGAACTAGTGATAGGGAGTGAAGTAGTCGAGCGTGTTGATCGCTTCACTTATCTGGGAAGTCTCATCAATGCTGATGGCGTGGTGACTGACGAAATCTCAGCCCGGATACAGAAAGCTCGATTGGCTTTTCCCAACCTAAGTCACTTATGACGTAGGCGAGATATCCGTTTACTAAACAAAAGACGAGTGTACTGCGCAGCAGTTCGCTCCGTCTTACTTTATGGCTGCGAAACATGGCCGGTGAGAGTTGAGGATATTCGTAGGTTAGTGGTATACGATTATAGATGTCTTCGGAGCATTGCTTGTATATCCTGGGACCACTGAGTAAGCAATGCAGTTGTTAGGAAACGGGTGCTAGGTAGAGATGACAAATCATTTGAGGTGGTTGGTACATATGTCGCGTATGCCCAACCACCAGCTGCCTCGACGAGCTTTGTTTATATTGTAGGAATAGGTTAGAAGAAAGTTAGAGGCAGCCAGACCAAAACATGACACAAATCCATGAAGTCACTGACAAGTGGACTGAGTCATGTTTGTAGATGTAGACTACCTGGTTGGGGTAGTCTTCTTCTACTACCTCTACTACTATGTGATTTGAAACGACAATTGCATCTCTGTGTTAATGTGGTATGGCAACTTGAACTGATGAACTTACGTACGAAGTTCTACATTGTTATCTACTTGACTTGACATCATATATCACGGTCGTGGAGCATATGTAATACATAGACTAACCATCTTGTGTATCACTGCCGATGCAGGATCGATAACAATTTGAAAGTCAGTTTTTGTCAAATTCTCAAAATGCTTATCAATCATTGTCTTGCACTATAATTTAACTGTCAATTTGTTTCCATCTGGATTTCGAAATAAATTCTCACCAAACAATTGTAATCCCATTAATCATCGATAATCTACAATCTTCAACAAATTAGTTGATTGTCATAATAAATGAAATACAATCATTGAATAACAACAACCTACGGTCATACAAACTATATGAATATCTTCATCTGTTAGATGGTTTGACTGTTCTTCATTCATATTGTCTGTAAAGTATTAAACTTCCGATATCAAGTTGCCTGACTTCAATTTGATCAGTTGAATAGTAGTATATCATTAGCCTAGTATAATTATGTCCTTTAGCTATTGTTTCGAACTTGTAAAGATTTCTAATCTATTTTATATAACCTTTCTTATCACTTAGATCAACAGCGCCAACAAGTAATAATTCGAAAAAGGCTCATAAGAAAAAACATCAAATCACAACGTCACCACCAACTTCATTAACAAATAATCATCATCATTCTAATCATATTGAAAATACTTCTGAAGAAAATGAACTAAATCATACTGCGGTCGGTAAATTCACGTCACATGTTGTTTGTTGTGATTACGATATGCCTGAGGTAAATATTGTATGCAAATGGTAGTTGATCATTTTCCCTTTCTTTTTCACGAATTTATGATCAATTCATAGTTTGCATCATGAACTGATCGTAGTTAGAGGTGCTAAACAGCTGTTTCGTCTTAATATGCGCGATCCTCATCAGTTAATGTCGGAAACTTCACTGGTAACTGAACCCAAGATCTTCAGGTCTCACAGCGGGCACTTAACCTATAAACTACTGATCTGGTACCCAGTTGTTTAGATGTTTAACATCCATCAATCTGTAATCTTGCTTAACCATCTTCCGATAGCATTGGATAACTGCTTCTTACCCTGAATGTTTGGACCCACCAGATCATAGTTTCTTACTCGCGCTCCAAAAGTTATCTATCTATGAGTTCAACTACACTGGCTGTCTGTCAGTTATCCACCAATATCTCTAACAGTACGCGAGATTAACGGCACTGGAAGATGTGGTTGTGTAATATCTTCAATCAATTTAAGTTGTAAATGTAAATCGCTTGATATTGTGTCAGTAGTCTAAATGTTAAGTGCTTGTCATGAAACCAAAGCGTTCCGGGTTCAGTCATTGGTAAAGTTGTAGGTGAACAGTGTTAAGAGATCCTGATATTAGGACGACATAGCTGTCCAGTGTCTTCTAGTTTTGAACAATTTTCTAAGATCAGTTTGTAATTTAAACTGAAATTCAACAATATCCACAAGCCTGTAGTAATCTATTATTCTTATTATTACTATTATTATTGACATTCTGACCAATGATCATATACAATGTGACTGTATATTAATCTTCGACTAGTTTGTGATCTTTTTCGTATATTTTCCATGTAAAATATATTTGTTTAGAATCTTATTTGTCCTAAACAACTCTTAATTCACAGTTTTATCTTGCTGTAGAAACTGTGCATCAAACAGTCAAAGCTTGTGTACAAACCGTATGTGTATCCGATCAATTTATTGACATGCTCTACATTCACTATGTGCCTTGTGATTTTTGGGGTTCTATGAATTAACATTCAGATGACCTGTTAAGATAACACCTCTCTATGTTCATTACATATAGATAAATAGTTGAATTCTAGTAAATTGCTCTCATTAAGTTTCAATGTATTCTTTGATAAACTGGTCAAGATCGAAAACATAATCATCTATAATTTGAAATGTTAAGGAGTGAAACGATTAAAAAAATGCTTCATTTTCGCAGCTGTATCCGTTATTCCGTACTTATTACTAATAGTGTTTGAACTGTATTTCCTACAGTTAGTCTATCATTATTACTGATATTATCCTAGTTTTCTTTCTATATTTTCTATATACTGAACTAAGTGACTTAACAAGAATGTCCTAAAGGACGAATGCCTGTCATTGGTTAAAAAGTGGCTTTCTTTTCAAAAGAGGTAAATACTTATGATTCGGTTGTCAAAGAGACCTCTTTCTGAGCTTCGACTTCTCGCTCAGGCAGCCAACCAGTTTCGGGCTTTCAGATCTCGGCACCGCGCATCATGACAATTTCTCATTTTCATAATATCATCCCTTGCTATTCTGATGTTAGATGCACCAAATATGATCAATACACCTTCATCCAAGCTCCTGGGTCATCTATAGCTGACTTTAATTCACATAACATCTGGTACTACTGAGAATCAAAAATTGTGTGCGCTACACATGATAGAATTTTTATGCGAGCGGGGATACCGTCGGCGCCCTCCCCCCTTTAATCGAAGTTGGTTGTTTCATTTTGGGACTATTCTCCAAGTTTTTGACCCAAAAGTCACCTAAACAACATTAGAAGTTATCGTTGATTCTTAGCAGCTAATCACAAGTTGATTCATACCCAGTTCATTCATTTAGAATTCCAGAGTCCATGTACACTTTCCTTTTTATAGAATCACAGTTTAACAACTCTCCTGGGTGAGCCTTCTATACCTATCTATCAAGCACCAAGCATACTCGCTTTTTATCCTCCGACTTTCGTAAAATACACCTTCACACACCTTGTATTCCTTCCATAGCAGAACCTTTAAATGTATAGCTAAATGAAATCGTTTTAAGAGGGAGCGCGAACTCTTCTCTCTCGTTTGACAAGGGCCTATTGTATAATTACTTCATTCTTGTATATACATACATATACATATTCATAATAATTCCATAACTTTACTTACAATATGGTAATACATTTTTGAAAGAAATCAACTCATTTATTCTCTACTTATTTAGGGAGTCTCTATAGACAATGAATCATCAAGTGATACTGAACATGCGAATGATCCACATCATCGACTAAATATTGTATTGGATAATTTTATTACACAAGATAACCAAAAATTATCACATTCTACTCCATCTCGACAAAGTAAACATACAACAGTTCACAAAAGTTCATCAAAGAAATCTTCGAAATTATCGTCTAAAGTAAGAAGTGTTCAACTAAGAATATCTCTTTTTTTTCTCAATAAACAAACAATACTGTTTTACACTTTTTAAAGATCCACTGACTACACCATTGAAAACTGTTATGCTCGTCAAATCGATATGCTTAAGTGCTATTACAAGTTCACTTTAGTAAACGAGAGCTAAGACACATGATCCATCGACACGATAGGCTACTCTGATCCGAGCGTCACAAGCCCCCACTGACGGTATCTAAAAGTCTTGATATGTGCTTGTAGAAAGTGTATTCTACAAGCACCCAGAAACTATGCGGGTTTGTACAGAAGAAGAAGAAAAAGAGCATATAAGTTTACAGACAATGCGTATTTATACAGTTAGGTCGACTGTGAATACTAACCAATGGGAGACAATATTTAAAAGTATGTGAAATTGATAGTTTAGGACGACCTTAAATATTGACCGATAGAATTAGACTTACAAAATATTTGATGAATATCCTAACAAAAACAAACTAAAGACTTGCTATGTAGTTACTGGTGTCTACTTCATCCATGAAGTCATTGACGAGTGGACTTAGCCATGTCGGCAATTGTCGACTACCTGGTTGGGGTCCGCGAGATGATAATAATCGATGGCTAGAGACCTTGAATGACATGGCTCAAAATCGTTCGCAATGGCGCCGGTGCATTTATTCTTTGTGTTCTCTCAAATCCTAATCTTCTGGGTTCTTCAACACCTCTAGTTTTTACTTTCTAAACTTATCTCATTGAATCATACTTCGTGAATAATATCTTCTAATCCTAACCTCTCCGATTACTTCTAATACCTTTACTACCTCTTCTACTATTGGATTTGAATTGACAATTATATCTCTGTGCTGATGTGGTATGGCGACATGAACTGATGTACTTACGTAAGAAGTTCTACGTTGCAACTGACTGACTTTCATTCTGTTCGAGATGGTGTTTAATATTCAATGGTCCTTCAATTAATATTGGAGGTTGATTCTGTGTGTTAGATTTGAAATCTTAGGGGAACCAGTGAATTCCCTGGTGAATTCGATTCCGTGTCATCGACGATCTCAAATCTTGACACAAGGTTATCAGGGTCAAGTCTGATCTCCTCTAGAGGACCAAGATATTTACAATTAATCGATTAATTCAGTATCAACCAATATCATGTTTTTCTAGCCCTTTTAGTGCCGGTGAACTTTAATCTATAAATTCAACTGATTTCGGTCTGTCGTTAAAATCATTCTCATAAATATTAGGTCGGGCGTTCGCGAACAGGACTAAAGGTCCTGGGTTCGAATCCTGCGAGGTGCAGGAGTCGTGGATACGCACTGCTGACGGATTCCATACCAGGACGCAACGGCCTTCCAGTACTTCCAGGTTTCTAATGGTGGTCTAACAATGATTGATTGATGATTTCAATATGCAACAAACACTAATCTCCATAACTCTAATTGAAAAAATCGCAAAATGTGCTCACTAGTGACTAGCCTCGTGAGGAAATTCTCGCAGTTCTAGTGAGATGTGACCAGTGGAGTTCAACCTTGTCGGCTGCAGGTAGTAACTAACGACGACAAACGGGTGGGGTTGGGTAAAATCCTTAGATTGATCGGAGTTAGACATTAACACCGTTGTATACCGGCCCAGTGCTCCTGAGGTCGCGTTCGCGCACAAGACCGGAGGTCCTGGGTTCGAATCCTGAGAGGTGCAGGATTCGTGGGTGCACACTGCTGATGAGTCCCACGTCAGGACGAAACGGTCGTCCAGTGCTTCCAGGTTATCTAACAATGATTGATTAGTGATTTCACTATGCAATAATTATCATTGAATTTTTTTTTCGCTAATATTTTATTTGATATATGCTCAAATGACTACTTATTTACTATATCAAATTTCTTTTGTTTATGTACTATGTAAGCACCGTAAAATCAATGAAAAAATGAGCGATCATCAACCAATTAATGAAACACCATCTTCCGAGAATGTTAATCATGAGCTTGTATTGGATAACAATGATAACAATACAACTGGTCATCGATCAGGCTACGAAGCATTTGATACAGATCTGAAACAAACGAAAAGATCATCACAAACAACTTTGAATTCTCATCATGATCATGATCGACAGGTATGTTGTTTTCCTTTTGCTTTTATATTGTTCAAAACTTGAATACTGAATTGAAAAAGATGTCAAAAAAACAGTAAAATTCTACTGTAAATGTCTGTTTATTTACTGGATTAAGTAGAGAGTAAGTTATGCTTGCTTACTTACTTACGCCTGTTACCCCCCGACGGAGTATAGGCCGCCCACCAGTTTTCTCTAACCAACTCTCTCCTAGGCTTCCAAAAGTTATGTTTACAGTACTAATAATAGTTGTGATGTGTCCAGTGGAAATGTATCTTTGATCGATTCATGAAAGAAAACAAATATGTTTGGCTACACAAAGTGTAATACACTATCTTATTGATAAGTTTGCTAAATGAATGTCAAATCTGTTTTCGTATCTGCTTCTAATAATAACCACAGACTAGATTCTACACTACAACTTGAACACAAGAGAAAAAGGTGCAAAGTACAAGAAGGTTAATTTATTTACAGAAAAATGAGGTTATTTGTAGTTACTCATTGACCCTTAAGCTTCTGACAGGTCCAGGAACCATGCTAAACATTGTAGCGGTATGTGATTCTGCCTTTTCCAGATGTTTCTGTGAAGGTTCTGCTTATTGCTAATTCTTAGCGTTTATGGGCCCCTAGAGATTTTTCCGAAAGATATTTTGGGACCTCCCCAACATGCATGTAAAACTTACTGCTATATTTATTGCGTTATAATATGATTCAATGCTCACCAATATTGGGTACTTAATCGGCTGTCAGTAAAATCTTATCACTTGATTAGATTTTTTACTTTTTCAATTAGGGTTTTTCACACATTGAAATCATCAATCAAGCATTGTTAGACCACCACATGAGAAACCTGGAAACACTGAACAACCGTTTCGTCCTCATCAGCAGTGTGCACTCATGACTCCTGCACTTCGCAGGATTCGAACCCAGGACCTTCAGTCTTGCGCGAGGACGCCTAACTTCTGGACCACTGGGCTGGCGGCATCCAACGGTGTTAATGTCTAAGTCTTCAATCTGGAGATTTTGCGTGACCTAACCCATTTGTCTTTGGTAGTTACTGCCTACACCCGACAGGGTTGAACTCCACTGGTCACGTCTTATCACTAGAACTCTGAGAATTTCCTCACGAGGCTAGTCACTAGTGAGCACATTTGACTGTTTTGATTCGATGTCATGATTATTGAATCAATTGATCCAGGTGATATAGTTAAAATGGACTGATTTTATCAGATCTACACTTGCGTAATCGACGGTTTATGCGATTAATGTGTGTATTGTATTTACGAGTGATAATAGCATCTCCAGACAGTGAATATGAAGATGATAGCCACACTGGGTTCAGGTATATGAATCAAGTTACTTATCATTTCTGGCTTGTTAACTCTCGTATCTGACGCTTGTCATACATGTTTTTGATTCTGACCGATTTGGCCCCGTGCGCTTTTATGGGGTCAAGCTAAAACATGGCATAAATCAATGAAGTCACTGGCAAGTGAACTGAGCCATGTCGGTAGATGTCGATTGCCTGGTTCGGACCCACAAGATGATAGTAATCGATAGTTAAAGACCCTAAATGACACTGTTCAAAACAGTTTACAATGGCGCAGGTATATCCACTCTTAGTGTTCTCTCAAATCATAACCTTCTGAATTCTTCATCACCTTTATCTTTTTCTTTCAAGTTTATTTCAGTAGATTCTACTTCTTGAATAGTATCTTCCAAATCTAATCTCTCCGATTACTGCTAATACTTCTATTACCTTTACTATTATATGGTCTGAATTTGTAGTTGTACCTGTGTGTTAATGTGGTATGGCAACATGAACTTATGTACATACGTACGAAGTTCTATGTTGTTGTTGTTGTTGACTGACATACATGTTTTATGTGTAGTCTACTCCGTCGATTACTTGATGTGTATCTTGGGATATAATCTTGAATCCGAATAGTTGTAATATAAATTTTTACCGATTGTTTTCTGTCTGATCTTTGTTTTGTTTTGTTTTTTTGTTCAATTTCAGTCCCCTAATAATTCACCGATATCATCATCTATTCAATCATGTAATAAATCTATGATTAGTATTAACAAGAATTGTATCTCAACACCACCGGAAACACAATTCTTTATATCATCAAAAATAAATGCTGAATTATTTAATTCACTTTTATCCACTGGTAAATTGAATTCATTTCAATCAACAAAAATTCATTGTCCCAGTTTATTGTTGATTATTCGTCAACTGGAAAAGTCCAATTCTGTAACAATGCATACAACAAATAAGATATTCACACAATTAATATCTGTACTTGAGAAGAAGATACCATGTTTAGGTAAGTGAATTCACCGACTAAATAGAAGGATTTGTCTTGTGTGTGTATGTATGTGTTCATCGTTGTATTGATTTTTGATGATTGTGGAAAATGTTTGTCAGCGGTATGAAATGTGAATTTTGATTGTGTATGGATATTCATCCAATATCCTAAGAGAATTATTGATCTATTCCTATTGGTTCATTCCTACCGATCAATTTTATGATCGTCCTAGATATCATATCACGTACTCCAATGTTGTTTCTTATTGATTGTCCTGACTATCAATGTCACTTCAAATGTTGCTTCCTATTGGTCGTCTTAACTGTCAATGTCACAGACTTCGATGCTGTTTCCTTCTCGAACTAAATGTATAAATACGCATTATCTGTAACGTTTTATGACCAGGACCCAGTCCCAGATCCCTAGTCCGGTATCCCGATTCTCTTTTGGATTCGGACCTCGTACTTTCGGGATGCTTGTAGAATACAGGTTCTACTTCATATCAAGTCTTCTTATTTTTACTAAATATGGGAGTTGATATAATTGGATTTAAGTAGCATGTCGTGTCGCCGGATCCTCGATCCTAGCTCTCGTATTCCGACTAAGATAAACTCGTAATAGTTTAAGTATATCAAGCTGACGTGTTTACGTGCAGGCGTAACAATTTTGGCGACGGGGATGGGATCACATTGATCCCTTGAGACTTGAATTATTACCCGAGCAGCAGCTGAACTAATGAAGATGTTGATGGATACCAAGCTGCATCGTGACACGACTATGGTGGATCAAGTCAGTTTGGCGGTGTGTATTGTAAGCGATATGCGGAAATTATTTAGGAATCAATTCTATTATTTATCAATAGACGTCATTGTTATTTCTGAAAGTGATTCGATTACCACCAATCTGAAACTAGATTGCGAATTATCAGTAAAATCTTCCTCACGAAGCTAGTCACTAGTGAGCACAAGTGATTTGCATTACGGGGTTGTGAAGATTGTTAAGTTACACATTTTTGAAACTACCGAAGACTGTGTATGAGGTTGCGCAACTCCGTGAATTGATGAAGTTAGACATTAACACCGTTAGATACCGGCTCAGCGGTCCAGTGGTTGTTAGGCGTTCGCGCACAAGACCGAAGGTCCTGGGTTCGAATCCCGCGAGGTGCAGGAGTCGTGGATGCGCACTGCCACTGATGAGTCCCATACCAGGAGGAAACGGCTGTCCAGTGCTTCCAGATTTCTAACGGTGGTCTAACATTGATCGATTCATGGTTTCAAAAATGTGTAACTTAACAATCTTCACAATCCCGTAATGCAAATATAAATTTATCTAGTTGTCTTTGAACTTCACTATTTACGTGATGACTGGCGATGAAGCAGAATTCCAAGCCGCTACTATCTAATTGAAATCCAGTTGCTTCATAATCTCTAATCTCTACTAATCTATCCAGACAGAGTAGTGCACCCATCCAAACACATTACTTTCATTGCTTACAAGACTGATATAAAAAGTTACATAGACACATAAAGATATTAATGATCTTTGTACTTTGTCTAATATGCAAAAATAATAGTGAGTGCTCATTTGTACATTTACATGGAATGTATTCTGTTTTTTTTCTTTTCATGAATGAATATCTTGTTATTCATTTATTTCTAGTAATCGAGTCTTTGGATAATCGTGCTGCTTCACTCTACACCGAATACATTCCACTTAGAGAACCTATATGCATTTTAATGAAAATATCCGTAAGTTCTCAGTTAGTTTGTACTTTTTTTTACTCATCTTATCAATTACTACTGGTAGTAAAAAATTTTTCCCTAGTGCTATATACTTAATCCGAAATAATTCTGTTTCTAAATATTACTATTACTATTGTTCAGTTCTCTTGTATTAATCTGCGTTTTCAATAATACAGAATGATGGCTGCTAATAAACTCATCAATTCAGATTTTAGTTTGTTCAAATGATTACAATAGACCACCAAGTATCGAGGGTTTATGGAGATTTCCAGGCTTTGTTGCTATCACGTACTGATCTTTGCTAAGAAAGTGTTAGAAATCCAGCAGCGGTAGTAGACATCTGCTTCATCTTCTTTTTAGTCCCTCAACAGTGTGTACACTTACGACCCCACCACAGGCTGTCGAAAATAGAATCTCTGATCTCATATGGGAATGATTAACCTCTAGACTCCTGAGCGAGAATCCTACGGTGTATAAGTTTAACTTCGATCAATCCGTGGTATTAAATGACCATCATCCGTGTCATTAATGGTTGTCTAAGATTTTAATAGTTTGGATGACTAGAGCGATTTTCATCACTTATAAGCAGACTCTTAGCCATTCTATCTCAAAGATTTTAACTAGTATCGAAACCAAAGCTCCACTCTTACTAGATTTAATCGTTACCACGAGACCAAGATATAATATTAATTTACAAACTCACAAACTGTCAGTTGGTAATCAATAGTTGAGAACACTCTTTGATAATAATAATAATAATTATTATTATTATTATTATTATTATAAATGATTATTTTTATAGCCATAGAAGTAAAAAAGTGAGAGAGAAAGCGAGATATAGCAAATTGTGTATGTACACACAACTCAGGTTTTAAACTGGAGGATGTCAAAGCGTTCATATAGTATAAAATAGGTTAATGTGTACACAACTTAGCATTTTTAACTGGATTTTGTAACTGGTGTCATAAGATGATGAGTTATTTGAAAGCTGGATATCCTTTGTTCGTTATATGTCTTAAAGTTGACAACGTAATTGACTTCTGTCATGTAGCAAGCATACTGTTGCGTATATTACATTTTTCCTGATCATCATTTTTGTAAATTATATACTCAATGATCAAACTAGTTTCAATTCAACAATGATCCTTTAATTGTATCAGTAAAACAATGGACTCCATACATTTTTTTTCAGTAATAATAATATTATAATATTTCACTTATTCTTTTTTTTCAATTGTAATCAATATTATAGTGTTATCTATCAAACAACGTTTTATTATGATTATAAGTAATAATTGAATGTCTAAATTTGTTTATTAACGTAATAATAAGTTGCATATATATATATATATATGGGAGTTAGGATAATCGGATTTGAGTAGTATGTCGTGTCGCCGGATCCTCGATCCTCGCTCTCGTTTTTCCGACTAGGTAAACTCGTAATAGTTCAAGTATATCACGTTGACGTGTTTACGTGCAGGCGTAACAAATTCTAGGAAGTCTTTTCATTGTTTTACCTGTTTATCATGTTAGCTGATATATATATATATATATATATATATATATATATATATATATATATATATATATATATTGAAAAAAAAAATACATGTCTCTGTTTGCTTCCATTGGAAGTGTTTACATGCATAACTTAAACAACGTTTACAGTGACTCATTACTGAATTCCAAATATAGTCTGTTTATCGAATCGCGTCTGTCAGTCAGTTAAATAATATTATTATTATTACTACTACTACTACTAAATAAACATTGAATGGTTATGTAAAAAAATAGATTACCTTATTTATGTGTTATGTAACCGAAACTAGTAAAACACAACTACATTCATCCAGTAATCATGTGATATTTAAAATAGATTATGAAAATTCAATGTATCAATTTGGTTTTATGCACACACACACACACACACACACACAAACAATGGATTTTATTTGTTTTATTCACCAAGAACCATATCAACATGTATAAGCATATAATCAGTCGTGATGGTTTCTGGTCTCAAGGATATATGAAATTGAGAATAAGTGGTTCAGTGATAGAGAGTATGCTTTGCGGACAATGTTTACTGACTCTTAGAATGGCTGGCTGTAGGTAAAGTCAATTTTTTTAGCTCAACAGGATGCAGTCCAAAAAAAATGAACAACACATCTCAAGG
The DNA here is from genome assembly GCA_944470395.2 of Schistosoma turkestanicum. Classification (NCBI taxonomy): domain Eukaryota; kingdom Metazoa; phylum Platyhelminthes; class Trematoda; order Strigeidida; family Schistosomatidae; genus Schistosoma; species Schistosoma turkestanicum. The sequence goes on along the minus strand of OX103976.1, from coordinate 19,679,516 downwards.
AAAGCATAGAGTACAATGGACGATCCCAGGTCTCACAGATCACTTAGCTCTTCCATCCTACAGGCAACAGCAAATGCTTGTGAAGATGGCCAGTAAGGCATAATAGCCTGTGCAGCAATCGACCTCAACATTCATGAGGAAAAACATCGGATCCTAGATTGCAATATAGCATGCATCAACTAAACCACATTTGGATTGGAAGATGTAGAAACTTCTATGTATTTGGGCAGAGCATCATTGGCAGACAACAGGGATCTGATGCAGATGTGAAGGCATGTATCAGCAAAACAAAGGCAGCATTTCTACAACTGAAGTTCAGTTAAGACTCAAGACAACTGTCAACCAACACGAAAGTTAGGAATTTCAATGCTGACGTCAAAATAGTTTCTGTTGTTGATTGGACAGTGCTGGTCGGCTGTCTCTATGCCTGATTAGGAGTAACAGGCACAAGTAAGTAATTACGAACAGTTTACTGCTAGAAACCCTGTTTATTACTAAGTTTGATATTTCGGCTAATTCGGATGGAGATATCATCACACGTAACCGTATGCAGCCAAGTATATCCAGAATCGAGGTTACCTCACAATGCATTACTTATTGAACAAAAAAGACTTTGAGAAACGGCATGTTTCGTATAATTTTACCCTTTTTGTTGTATATTTGTATAGCTTACACATCCCCTACTTTGATTGTCAGAATGTTTAAGGTGAAACTATATTCTCTATAATTTTATCATTATGTGCAATGCACAATACATTTTTTTTAAACGGCTTCATTGTGATTGGCTAACATCTGGTGAATGACCTCAAGACTACTACTATGATTGCTTCAGTCTGTCAGTATAGTTTATCTCTGATAGTGTTTTTTTTATTTTAGCTATTCAATACATAAACTACTTGACTTCTCTTTTAGGCATAAAAATATTATGCATGTTATCAATTGTATATGTTAATTTTTCTCGTCTCTGTCTCTCTCTCTCACACACACTACATAGTTCACTACTGGAATAATACGAACGGATGTACGATCGACCAAGGAGAATGCTGTCCAGGCATGTATTACACATTTAACAAATCTAGTCAAACAGATTGAATTTACTGTGTAACAAACAGCATGTTTATACCATTGAATACATGTATGTGTGTATGTGTATGTATTATTCACTGTTCCTTCTGCGTCTTCTTGTATGTTGATTTTTTTTCTTCAATATGCTTTATTCTTATCCACATTGTCGACATTCTCCTCTGTTGTGATTTAAGTTGTGTTTTGTTTTTTTCTAATTTCACTACTACTCTGCGTTGTTGTGCATTGTTATTTTTCCTATAGAACAATCTTGTTTTATGGGGCGGCGATAACTTTTAATACATGAATAACATATGTATCATTTTCATTTTATACAGATATATATACATATATATATATATATATATATATATATATATATATATAATTTGTCTATCACCGATTCTTGGCTAACTGTGATCTTCAGTGGTTTACTCATGATGGATCCCTGATTGTTTGTATTATTACATGTAGTAGTAGTTTTGTTGTATCAAATTGTCCTTGTTATATACATATACACATATACATATGTCTTTCAGATATATTTATATATTACATAATGTATATTTTATTTGGTCTTTGACAATAAATAATATTACCAACACTACTAACGTGAGGTCGGTTTCTATTTTATTTTTTTTTTACACACTATTCCTGATTTCTTAAAAGTTTGTCTAATTCCTTTATTGTTCTGTGATTGATAATCATCAATATACATACATATATATATATATATATATATATATATATATATATATATATATATATATATATATATATATTGTTTCTTTTGGAATATCAACCATCAAAAAAGTAGGAAAATCATGATGCTCTTCCGTTTCGTCTGTCTGTCCGTCCGTCCCTCCGTGTGTTTGTTATCTATCTGTATGGTGTGTTACTTGAGTTTATTTTGTTTTTTGTTTTTGTATACGAAACCCCATTTCATACTTGTTGTTTACTTTTGGTCTTCGAATAATAATAATAATAACGATTTCATGCTTTTGAGCATTTTGATGATTATACAATGTAATATTATTGATATTGTCAAGAGTTTTTATATTATATTATACTAATTGGATGGATACAATCAATATATTTATTGCAAAAAAAACTTTATTCATCATGATTGTGAAGGAGAACAAATTTAAAAAGTGTTCAAAAAAAAAAAATGAAATCTTTTGTAATATGATATAAAAATATAGAAAAAAGAATTTTTTTTCTTTATTTTTGAAAAAATGAGTAACTTATACGTTATATGCGTTCATATTACTAGTATGTTTTACAATGGCAAGTAAGTCAATCGATGAAATTTAATCAGCACAAAAGGATTATAGATGAATATGATAAATTGGTTCATACAGCAACTACTACTCCTTTAATCAAGTTTTATTTCATGTTCAAATTGATGATAATCAAAAATGAGAATAGTTTAGTTAGAGAGACATGCTTATTTTGATAAGTTCATTGATGTTTGTAAATGATAGAACTTAACCAACTTGATTTAATGTATGTCTGGTGCCAGATGAAAAGAACGTGAATCGAAAGAAAACAGAGTTCTGAACAGTAGGATATAATCAATCAGTTAGTTACAACGTAGAACATCGTACGTAAGTACATCATTTCAGTTTGCCATACCACATTAGCATAGAGACGCAATTGTCAATTCAAATCCTATAGTAGTAGAGTTATTAGCGGTAATGGAGAAGATTAGAGTTCGAAGATATTATTCAAGAAGTATAATTCAGTGAGATAAGATTAGCAAGATAGACGTGATGAGGAATTCAGAAGATTAGAATTTCATAGAACATAGAGTTTAAATGCACCTGTGTCATTGCAAACGATTGTCAGCCATGTTATTCAAGGTCTCTAACCATCGGTGACTTTCGTCTCGCAGACCCCAAACAGGTAGCCTACATCTACTATCATGACTCAATCCACTTGTCAGTGAATTCATGGATTTCTGCCATGTTTTGGTTTGGCCGTCCCTAGCTTTCACCCAACCTATACCTATATCGCAAAACATCGCTCGTCGAGGCAGTCGGTGGTTAGGCATACGCAGCACATGTCCCAACCACTTCAACTGATGAAGTTTCATTACTTCATCTTTTGATTTGCCATCCCTAACCAGTATTCGTTTTCAAACAGCATTCCTTACTCGGTTGTCCCAGGATATACGAGCAATGCTTCCGAGACACCTATGATCGAAGACAAGCAACCTACGAATGTCCTCTACTCTCACCGGCCATGTTTCGCATCCGTGTAGTAGGACGGAGCACATTGCTGTGCAGTACGCTTGTCCTTTTGTTAGCCTACGCCATAAGTGACGTAGGTTGGCAAAAGCCAATCGAGCCTTCTGTATCCGTGCTGAGATTTCATCAGTCACGAGGCCATCAGCACTGATGAGACTCCGGAGATAAGTGAGGTGGTCAACACGCTCGTCTACTTCACTCCCTATCACTGGTTCAGGTGCCGAAGCAATCCAATCTCGAAGCATCATTTTACATTTCGAGGGGGGAAACCGCGTCCCGAACTTGCTCCATTGTTGCTTAGGGTAATGTCTATGACAAAATTGAACAAGAATGGGGAAAGTGGGCAGCCCTGACGCGCACCACTTGAAGTAGAGAATTCCAATGACAGTGTGCCATAGGCTCTAACGACCTGTAGTGTTCGAGTAGAGAGCTTGTATAATAAGGTTAATGTACTTCTCGGGTACACCTGATGACAGACACTGCTACAGAACATCACGATCAACAGAGTCAAATGCCGCCTTAAGGTCCAGGAATTCGATTGTCTGACGCCTAAATGTGTGTGCGTTCCAGGACCTGTCGTATTGTAGAAATGTGGTCTATACAGCCACGTCCAGATCGAAAGCCGGCCTGGTTTTCCCTAATCTGCTTTCCACAAGCTATAGTTAGGCGTTTGGAGTATTATTGAGGCCGATATTTTAGGATCTATATTGGTTAGACTTATTCCCCTGTGATCGTCACAATAATACTTGTCCTTTCTCATAAAATGGGACAAGGATTGAGACCAGTCGGGTGGGATTGTGTCCAGTTACCAGATTCTACTTAAGATCTTAGTCAATCCAACTGCTAAAACTGGACCGCCATCCTTAAACATCTCAGGGGCCAATCTATCAGGTCCTGCTGCTCTCCCCCGCTCCATATTTCTTTTAGGCTTTTCAGTTTCATAAAGATTCGGAGGGCTTACCTTGACCTGCCATTCAGGGTGACTGGAGATCGTTGGTAACCGAAGCGTGGCTGAAGGCCAGTTGAACTGATCCCTGAAGTGTTTACCCCGCCGACCCAGTCTCCTGGGTTGAAAATGGATGAAATGTCTTGTCAGGTGGCGGATATCATTGGTTAGACGATAGCGGTGCCTCTCAAGATAAAATAGCTATTTAGATCTTAGATCTGCTGCTGTCTGTTTCGTATCGATGAGTGTTAGACAACAGTGCCATTTTCACAAGAAAATCTCATGGAAACTACTAGATCCGATCAAATCTGCTTACAGTAAACTGGACGTGATCTTAACAAGTATTTGTAGATGGCTTCAATTGCTTGAAATAAGATTCAAGAATAAACTACACTAGTTTACAGCACTCACTCATTGAATGAACAGAAAATAGCTCAAGGTATCGAATACATTGTTCATATCCTCAGGACTTCCCAATATTCTTTTCACACCGATTATCAAGTTAAAAACAGATTATTGTGGAAACTCTCTTCAAAAAGTAACGAATATATATCGGAGTAGTAGTAGTAATGATAACAATGCCACCAACGAATATTCATAAATAGGTGTATTGCCTAAAACTTGCACTTATGTACGGATTTTCTATGTTGTTGGCTTATTTCACTTGAAATCTTTTCTTGATTGTACTGCCTTGCTAATGCAACTGTCGAACCCTCCTTTCCCTGCTAACATCCAATTACACTATGATAATACTCAGATCGCCATACGGCTCCTTTCCAACAGATATGAATAACTTCATACATTTACTTCCATTCGCTCTGTTCAAAAATGAATGAAGTTACACTTGTTCATCTTCGTTTACCTAGATGCATTTCTTACTCAAAAATCGTCCATTTTTCGGAAAACACGTACAGAAAATCGATATACTTTAATTCGGTTGAAGCTGACATCAGTTTGAAATAAAACTAAACTTCACACGATAGCTGTTTGGAGAAAATACCAAACGCACGCGAGTCGATTTTCATCAGCCAGGCAATTACTCACATTTGAAATTGTACATTGGACACCATGCTACAATACACGTTTCTAGAATCCAGAAACAGCGCTCAATGGAGTCAAACCATTCGTTTTGCAGTATCACTGACATTAAACTATATTGGCTAGACAATTAACAACTGATTCATGAGTGAATAGATGATTTTCCCTCTAACTGGTAACCTAGTGTTTAGCACTGTAACACATATAGGCCCTCTTACGACTATCTAGTTGAGCTGCTTAATTCCTACATGACTATCCACTTTTGTTTAGACCGTATCGGTTGTTAATTTGTAAATGTACGTTATCACCGGATTAACGTCAATCGAACACACACATACATAGTTGTCTTCAATAATGACGAATAAGTCAAGGTTCGATGACATGAAAAAAAGTTTTTCAACAACCAAAAAATAGAAGACTCAGCTTCGAAATTATGAATGAGAATTTGTCATATTATCGGTTACTTTGGTCGTATTACAGTTCAAAGATTATTAATAAAGTGAGTTGTGACGTGTGACTTTATTGTCGTAGGATCACATGCTACAAGTTAATGTGCGTGTTAAAAATACTTCAATGTGCCTGGATAAATTTTAATGAGAACTTACAAAATGATACCACCTAAATGCAGTCCTATCAATACAACACTAGCACAAACACAAAATTTAAATCAATACACAATAAGTTAGTACTCCAAACTAATGCACAAAACCTCTCTTGTTAGTTACATATTCTGTGGGAGAAAAACAGTTGAAATGCTGCTTTACAATCTCATGTATTAAGGAGAACCTGTGAGAGAATAGTCATATTAAAAACACCAAGGCAAATTAACTAACAAATTCAAAACCAGCAAGCGGACAAATTGTAAGTTATCAAACTTGGTTTCTAGATGCATTTGAGAACACATATTGTGGGATGTGTCAAGTACAGAAAGTAAACCAATGTGTATGAAGGTATCTGTAGTATTTGCGTTGTTCAATCAAGGCGATAATTCCACTGTTGATATTAACTTGTTCTACGTGGATTAACTGCTGCAGAACCTCTTCCGCCCATACTTCCATTCCCCAATCCACCACGTCCACCTCGGCCGCCACCACCGCCACCACCACGAGAAGGCCCACCGAAGCCCGAACCTTTAGGTGCATTTCCTCTTGGAGCAACGCGGCTCTGTGTAAAAACGAGAATAATGTACAGTTAATCATATTAAATTGATTGAGGAATAGTAACTCCGACACTACAATAATAACTGGATTGTATTACTACCACATTCAGTCCAAAAATGTCATTCAGTTCCTTTTTACCAATGAGCTAAAAAACTTCGATAGCTTATTAATCAATACGATCTGAGGATATAAGCAGTGTGGCAAAACAAATACACATATACTATCGATATACATGACATCAAAACATCGTTAATTAACTCAATGCACACACTTTGGAAGCCAATTATACAGATGATAGAAATATTATAAAGGGAGCAATTGACTATAATTGCAGTAGTGAAATGGTCTGTATGATCAATAATAGCATTCCTGCGATTATGGCTTTCCTTGAAACCGGGTTTTTTTTTAATTTACTGAATGCTAGTGGTAAACGCCAACCTCAAGCTTTATTGTCATTAAGCGATAAACAATATGAACCGTGAAGATTTAGCATCGCATGCTGGAAGGACGAACGTAATTGGATAATGTATTAATCTTAAATGTACACCTTGTGAACAAAACAAAACTGAGATCTCAATCACACGTATTACATTCTAAATGTATCTGAATGGACCATGGGCCATCTCACACTAGCTTAACATACAGATAAATGGTCAATGAACAGGAGACCCGAACACTTCTACAGGATAACCTTGGTATATCAGGGTTCAGTAGCATTAGTAACTGTACTGTAGAGATATAAATGATGCGAGGCTTTCGTCAAAGCAATGATAAAGTGAAATCAGAAGTACCATTGTTTCTGAATTGAACCAAATAAAAATTGAAGTATTAATAGTATATGTACTCACATCTTGTGCGTAATTCATTTCTGAAATGCCCCGTGAATCACCACCTTGCTGGCGTGACCCCATACTGCGAACCCTAAAAAAAATGTACGTCAGAGAGTATTTCGGTAAATCTTTTGCTCCAGAAACACGCTTGGTAAACAGGTAAATTTGCAAAAATCAATAGTTCAGTACATCTATAATTATTTTTATCATCAAGATTCGGACTTATAACCCGATGGTTGAATTGAATGAATGTGCTATAATACCTCAAATGCTTTGTTTACTATGCTGTCCATACAGCAAAAGATAACACCAATTTAACACTAACGGCTGATTTACTCGTTAAGTTCGCCACCCAGCATAAGATAAAACCTCTTGTAAAAGGAATCCATAAATCTCTTTTTCAATCAGTCTAGGTAATGTTTGGTAATCCCTACATAATTTATGAAACACGCTAGACGAAAGAAAATCACGTCCGTACTTACAGGCATATTCCACAACCAATTTCAGGATGCTTTTTAAAACACAGAAGCATATCGACTTATTGATAGAGGATTAACTTTGAAAAAATAGCAAAGGATGCATGAATTCGCTGAGTCTTGCTAAATTATGGCTACTGAAAGACTTGGATGCAGGTTCTACGCTGATTATGATATACTGATCTAATCTTTGCATTCAGATTAACTAGTTAGCAACAACGTAGAACTTCGTACGTACGTACATCAGTCCAAGTTGCCATACCATATTAGCACACAGATCCAGTTGTCAATTCAAATCCCATAGTGGTAGAAGTATGAGCAGTAATCGGAGAGATTAGGGTTCGAAGATATTATTTTTTAGACGCATAATCCAGTGAAATAAATATGAGAAGATAAAGATGGAAGCTTTAAGGAATTCACATAATTTAAATTTGAGAAGACAAAAAACGGATGCACCTGTGCCATTGCAAACGATTTTGAACCATATCATTCAAGGTCGCTAACCGTCTGTTACTAACGCCTCGCGGACCCCAACCAGGTAGTTTACACTTACCAACATAGCTCAGTCCACTAGTCAGTGACTTCATGGATTTGTGTCATGTTTTAGTTTGGCCACTCCTAGCTTGTTTCCGACTTACTCCTACACCACAAAACATCTATCGTCGAGGCTTACGTAAAGCATGTCCGAACCACCTTAACTGGTGAAGTTTCTATACTTCATCAATTGATTTGCCATCCGCACCTAGTACTCTTTTCCTAACAACAGCAATTCTTACCCGATTGTTCCAAGATATACGAGCAAAGCTTTGAAGACACATATGGTCGAATACTAATAGCCTACGAATATCCTCTACTCTTACTGGCTATGTTTCGGCCATAGAGTAGGATTGAGCGAACTGCTGCGCAGTGAGCCCTAACTGTGATTGGTAGACGGATATCTCGGTTACGCTAAAAATGACGCAAATTGGAGAAAGCCAGTCGATATCCATGCCGAGATTTCGTCAGACACCAGGCCATCAGCGCTGATGAGACTCTCAAGATAAGTGAAAACAAACATTGCCACAGTAGCATTTTGCATCCTGATGATTCTTTGTATGTGACCAGGCCCTACGAAAAAAACGCGCTTAATGTGAGTTTCATATCCATCCGCTTCTTTTTAATAGCACAAACACACATGAAAACCGCTAGGTAATCCATAATTCAATCCCCTAAAATATAAATTTTTTCGTCTTTGGTTCCTACTGTAACCACGGAGTGATGGTCTGCATCAACGCCCACAGTGATAAGAGAGAATGAAGCAGATGAGTGAGTTGCTCACGTCACTTAGTATAAAGGTTACATGAGCCCTAGTGGCAGAAAATTTTCTAGTTTCAGTAGTTCTCAAAACGTACCTTCTATTAAAGAACTATTCATTTATACTCATATGTTAAGCATTTAGTTAATGCTACTTCGCTGCGCTGTAGTGAAGCGGGTTAGGTCGAGTCTAGTGTTGATTATAATTTATTGGCTTATCTTAAGTAATGGTTTCATTAATGATTGACAAAGTAAAGAAAATTAATCGACCTAAATACGACACTCGATTTCACTGGTTTTAAAATGTCGTCAACCTCATTAAGGTACGTAGATAATTAATTAGAATTTCGACGAAATATTTGGCATGATCACCGATAAAGAAGAGAGAAATGACTTTTACCAGAAATTTTTCAGGATATGTATTCATGTGGCATTAAATTTGGTGAATAAAGTTGGACTTAAAATATTTTTGCTGTTTTCAGAACTTATATGGGTGTTTAATATGAAAACATGAGACAGAACATTACAGTTTTACGTAAGCCGCTGCAAAACTACCTACAAATTTGTATTCGCAAATACTACGTACTTCATTTTTTGTTACCTTATATTAGATCGAAATACATTGTGCTAGATCAAAATGAGTGTGCTAATAAATAGGTTAAGGACATTTATGCTAAAGAAAGAACGGATGAAGACTGGTTAGTGGTAGATTAAACTGTATTGTGTACATGCATTAGAACTTGAAAAGGATAGGCCGGTGAGATCGTGTTCGTCTGGAACGTAGCGGAATACTCAATAATACTAATACGACCATAACATGACATCGATGCAACACCAAACTTAACAACGTGAAGATCTCCTTAACAACTTTAAATGCTTCTTGCTCGTAGAGTAATTAGCAAGCTGAAGAGCGAATCCCAGTTACAATAAAAAGACCGGAATGTTCACAAAATAACTTGCTGTCGGTATGAATAATGGAGGTGACCGTCTTAAAATGACTCGGTACAGTTGAGGGTTGGAAAACTACTCTGGCTTTCGGAAAGCTCTATTAAGGCCACGCTTATATAGTTATTGTCAGAAGACACTACTTACTGCCATTCCACCGTATAGGTGCTTCTCACGAAATCGAGGACGAAAAGCGAATGTCTGACGCTTAAACCGGGTTGGTGGGTACAAAGGGTCTAACCAGGGGAGTTGAAAAACCCAAACTTTAAACATATAGTGTATACTTGCTCCACAAACCTGAGTGAACCTACAAGCTTATTGTTGATTACCAGTTACCAAAGGACTGCATCTAATGTTGTTCTACCTCTTTCCATAGTAACCCCCCCCCAGGCCAAAGACTACTTAAAACCACTTACTCCGGCTTAGGGCAACCGTGGAGTATCCAAACTAACGTACATATTTAAAGGTTTGTGTGACACAGAAATACTTAGGTACTCCTTAGTACCAAGTTTCATGTGTTTAAATAAGTATAGATGTTTATTTTGGATGGAAAACTGTACAGTAAATGCAAAACGTAAGCAGACTTTATTGATCCCTCCTGTTTCCGAAGAACACAGTGAAGTCGTTTCCGGATTTTTCTTTAAGTCTTGATGTGCAGAAACTAGCCAACTCGACTTTCCAGAGGATATTATAACCAACATTCGAGTCGTAAAACACCTTTAATTTATAGAAACTATATTTTACATACGGTTTTATGAGACTAAACAAACTGACAGACATCAATTCAGAACCTGACACATATGTGCATCAAGACAGAATTAACGTCACGATCGATTAAAGGCGGTCCAGATTGGTATAAACAGCTTGATTTCATTTCAGAACTAATATCACCATACTTCTCATCACATCAGTCAAAACGAAGACTTTCTTCATGACCTTTTCTTATATTCGGTTGAAGTTTAGGTAATTGCAGGACTAATCAGCTCTTTCTGATCTAAATGATCTAGAACAATTAAAAATGGTCAGCATATACCTTCGGTTAGACAATGATAACCAATATACACCCGAATACAGATGTAGGTCAACCTAAACCGACAAATACCAGCAGTCGAAGTTGAAAAGATGACTTTCGAGTGTCGAGATGATTGTAGTACCAACAATTGTGAGAAATACAAAGTAATATACAATACGGTTTAGGGAAAAATAAGCTAAATGAGTAAAAAATAGAGAACAGAAAGCCCGATACTTATATGAGAACGGATTCACCCCACTGAGGTCGATTATAATCCTCCAACCCATCGTCTAGTACAGACTAAGGCGTCATCGCACAGTTTTTTACATATTAACACTGTCTAAGTCACTGGGTATTTAAGTTTACCAGGCATTATAATTTTTAACCTATCCATGAAACCGTTAATACTGTGTTGTATAGACATAAGTAATTCGAATGCACTTTGTTCACAAAACGTGTTTTTAGCGACAGATGTTAATTCACGACAAGAAGACAGATTATTCCTTTCTCTTATTAGCACTCCGAAGCTTGGAGAATAAAACAAGCTACGTTATAGAGTAACAGCTGGCTCGTATCATAATTTATTCGAGCAGCTAAAATAGAAACTACAATATCTACCCGAACTTGACCGGAAATGCTGGTAGGGAATAGACTGAGTATTTTGAAATGTATTTTTTGAGAAAAAGCTGCCAGCAAGTTGACTGATCTGACCAGTATTCATTAAGACATTAAATCAAAACTAAGTGAAGAGAAATATTGAAGCACAGATCTAGTGGCGCTAAGACGTGAGTGAAATTCGTTATGACTGAGGTTGGTTTATTTTTGCTCCGAATTATTGTAAATCATGACTGACTGACTGATGTCAACGAACTTTCCTAAACAAGACGAAGGAAGCGTTAGTGTTCTTCTAGCAGAAATGAACGACTGGCAAATGTATGAAGACTACCCTCACATCCATAAAAAAACCAAACGTACCTTTGAGAACCATCTGCAGACTGGCGCAGACCAACTCTGTGGCGTTCGTCTGTGTCATAATCAGAAACATTGGTGTTAGTCCTCGACACTTTGTGTGCTTGTGCAGCATGAGGCTGTTGAGATGCCATTTCTGCCCAGCTGCGAGGCCCAGGTTGAACAGATGAATGCGGTGGACTGACAGGATGAGACTGGTTCACGAGTTCCTGCTGGACAGTTGGTGAAGCGGAAGAATGTGGCACTGTGTGATCTACTGTCAAGTGGTCTTGCTTAACCTCTGGATTGCGAGTCTGAATCTCATCGACGGTTTGTTTATAGTCTCCTTTCGATAAACCGTCCCAATTGTGTGCGTGATCCTATACGAAAATAGCTGTAGTCTGAATGAACAACGTACTTACGTCTCTTGCTGAGTGAGGCACCGAGCAGTGTGATACACCTTTAGATGGGCTATATTCATCTACTTTTGTCGAATGGTCATCTGAAGTAGAAGCTATGAGATAAAAAAAACCTCACTGTTAGTCTCCACATTAGTTTTCAAATCACCATATACGTAATCTTGATAACGAAATATGTCATTTAATACATAGAAGTCGCATGGGGCCTGCTCCCTCAGAATGAAGCACTGAGTAAACCGTCTAAATTCTTCATTAGCTATACTTATTTCACCAGCAACCTGATTGATATAAGTGAGGTTAAAGAACTTACATGAATTAGTACGCTATTGCCATTGGCACGTAGTGCGTCTAGCTTTAGGATCGCAATTTGTGAGTCCCGAAGATTCATACTCATAATTTTCTCATGAATCATCCTCTGACCACAGACTGGAGTGTCCTCCCGTATCATGGAAGAATCGTCCTTATAGAAACGATGGATTCCAGATGGACACTTCTTCATAACGGTGTAGTATTGCACAACAAACTGACCAGCAAGACTCAAAATGTCTGATGGCTCCATCCGTACGACAGTAAATGCAGAGTCCGGGCTGGCGTTGTTTTCAACTACAGAAACCATGGTTGAACTTCGACTTGTCCTCAAACGAATCACGACGCAATCCCACAGAGTCCGGCGCTCGATTTTTAAGTGAATTTAAACAAAACGTAGAAGAAAATTCAAGGGCTGAAAAATTCATGTGAATTACATTAAAATAAGGAGTTGAATGTTTCAACCTATCACTTTTGTCCTAAGTTGTGTATTCCTGAGAAGCATCATCAGTTTTCGTGAGATACTTTTAGAGTAGATGGGAACTGAAAATTTTAATTACTAACATTTTGTTTCAGTCAGTTGCTACCTCAGGATAGTGTTATATTAGGCATTACGAAAGAATGCCTTTTAGATACTAACTTAGCTGCCGCAGTAATTAGATCGTTGCAGCACATGACGTGAATACATCATTTCTGAATAATCCTAAACGATATCTTCGATGTACTTTAAATGATGCATTACCCTTTTCACCCACTACAGAGTCAGAAGTCCCCAAAATAAGGACGAAAATAAGAACCTACTAAGGTTCCATTATGGTCACCAAAACCACCACGATCTAAGTAAGTACGAGCTAATGGTTATTATTAGTTAAGTCAGGAAAACTAGAGAGTTATACTAAAGTTATTCACTGTCGCCTACGTGTCAATAACTTCATCATTGGTTTACCTGACTCCTTCTGTCGTAAAAGTCAGTACCATAATTTCTATGAACATTTGAAGAACACATTCCAGTTAGTGACAAATAGTAAATTTGATATAAAAACTAATTGTTTATATGAAGTAGGCGAACGAAACGTGCTAAAATGAAAACTGCTTTATGTGCATATAAGTACCATCAGATAGCTAGGCTGTAGTGTGCGTACTCTTATGTCGAGCTCACAGGGCTTCAGACAAATAGACTAATCCATTCTTCCAGAGTTATTTTTCACTCGTCTTCGACCTTGTCCACCACTCACTCATATCCTTAGTTGTTTTTATCTGCGTGTGCCGCTTACTTCACTTGTCACATGTTCTGCTTATTTTTATCTGATTATAAATGCTTATTCATGCCTCTTTATATTGACTTGGCTCGCTCGCTTTCTCCACTTCGCTTCGCTTTGGAGATGAAAGTGAGGCTTTCAACTATAGATGTAGTCATTCTATCAAACCGTTACTTTGTGTATGGTAAAGGGTTGCCCAGAGGTGTGTGACCACTAGAAATACAGCAATATGACCGAAAGTCCAGATTCCAACTGGGAAAGCACGTTTTGTAGGATAGTTGAAAGGCGAACGGAGTTTGCTACTTTTCGCTCAATGAAGGCGTGGGCCGCAGCTTCAACAGAAATATTCTGAACAGTCACTGCTTCTGAAAACAATGTCAGACGACTCACACATTTCAAGAGGTAAGAATATTCGTTTGATCCCGCTTAGGATTACACCACGTGAATATGAATACGGTTTGAGTGAGCACCATGTGTTGAGAAAGTACCTAACGGACATTTGTTATGCTTAATTACCTTAGATTTCTGGCAGCTAAAAAGAAGCGTACCCTCTCTCCCATATTTCGTTCATACAATGACAGTAAAATAGTTTTATCAACAGCTTGATAGTTTTTGAGACAATGTATGGGGTTCGTGTAACGTATTGAAGATCTTGAGTCGGTAATGTTTAGGCATGACTGGATAATCCCTACCTGTCAGTGAGTCGCTAGGCAAACACTACCGGCGATAGAGTTTCTATGATGATGAACTAACAGGAAAGTTTAGAACCCCGAAGTTTGAGAAAAGGCAGAACACCTGTCTTTTCACGGAGAGTTAAAAGTGTCGGACAGCGCAAACAATCAGGCATCCGTGTCGAGGCGTGACAACACAGTTGACAAAGCGATACGTTCTTTCACTGTGGAAAAATTCTTCATTTACAGTGTCGTTTAAATTAATATTTTTCTCATTTTCATGTCGTTGGTCGGTTAAGGGTCTTGTGAGAGACACGAAACGAGAGACAAAACGTTTGTAAAAACTTACCAGTCAATTGAACTTGTGTCTTTGCTTGACTGTGGGCAATTTAGAATGGTCTTTATCTTTTTTTTCTAAAGGGCAAATATCTTGTGCATTATAATCTTACTCTAGAAAGTCGATAGAAGCTGTAGCAACTTGACATTTTTGTATGTTAACAGTAATGCCATGTTTCAGAACGCATTGGAAAACAAGATCTAGATGTTGAGGTTGAGATCACCAGTGATGAACTGCAATCGGACAGTTATTTACATAATTATGCATAAATTCAAGACCTCTAGAAGCGTCATCAATGAGTCTGTAAGAAATCCTAGCCTAATTTATCAAACCCAAAACTATTTACACCTAAAGACCACCCCCTAGAGTTCTCCAACCAACTTTTCCTTAGCGTTCCATTCCAGTCCTACGCAACTGCTTTTTATCCTTCCATGTCGGTCAACCATTCTCAGCACAATGTTCCTTTGTTTACTCTTTCCCTTTGGTATTGAGGGCTCCTGGATGATGACGCATTGGGTGATTCCCGCAATGTATATCCTATCCACTTCCAGAGCTTCCCGTAACTTCTGACTCAGAACAAACCTGCTTAGTTTTCTGCCTTAGTAGTTTGTTGCTGATGATGTCTGTCTAGGAATAAGCAGAATCTTGAGTATATAATGTATCAAGTCGATTAATTTCCGTATATCTTCGTTTTTTATTTCTGCTAGTGCCTTGGCTTTCTCCGCTCTTGTTCGGTTGTCATTGATTTATGTCTTCCTCTCTTGAATCTTATCTAGAATATCAACAGATATCCACTCCTTGTGATGGTGCTTTTTTGGCCCACAACCGCATGAAATGCTGAAGTTATGGCTTCTCTAATCCCTTTCCATTTATCCGTGTTGGTTGTTTTCTCTTCATTCAGTAGATTGTGGAATGCCTGGGACTTACGGTTTAGGGCCATCTGGAACCCGCTGTTTACTGATATCATAGACAGAGTGTGTATCCAACTGCTGCTTTTACAGTGCTTCCTTAATTTCAGTTTCATTGTGGCTACAACCAGATGGTAATCTAAAGCTATTTCAGTTTCTTCCTTTTTTGCGTCTTCCATGGACTTTCGAGACGTGTTATTGATGCAGATATGATCGATCTGGTTCTCCTAAGTGTGGTCCTATGAAATTCATTCCGCTCTGTATATGGGTTTCTGAGTAAAAATTGTGTCATGTATGAGGATCTGATCAACAAACAAAGATTTTCCAGTCCTCACCATTTCCGTATCTTTCACTAAGTACATATTACCCAACGAAGCGTACAAGACCGGTGTTGTCGATTACGATCTCCGTGTTTAAGTCTTTCATCAAAATGTCAGATGTTTTACTGTGAAGTTCTCTATGGTGGACTGCAGCCGCCATAAAACTCGTCTTTATCATATTTACTGTTATTGTCTGTGTGCCCGTAGCACTGAATAGTTCGTTAATATTATCTTTCGTTATTTTGAAAGATGCTTCAGTGGGCTTAGATCCATGGGTTGCCCATCTTGTAAGCGCTTTTCGTGCTTCTTTGGATAGAATCAATCCAACGCTTTGTGTACGTGAGGCATTTCCTTCATCAAGAGAATACAACAACAGATTTCTTGAAGTTATTCATCTTTCTTCAGTCTATGTTCAACTGGTAGCACTTGTTTCATACACGAGCGGGTTATACTTTTGCATTTAAGTAGTTGTTTTAATTACCTTCCTTGCTTCCTACATGGTCCGAACATTCTGTGTACCTATGTTTATATTTATTCTGGTTATCTGAAGGGACACTAAACTCGTGGCTTCTGAAGAATCTTGACTTTTATAATAAGTCATAACTTTTAACAATAAAGACCCTTCAACTACCAGGATATAGGTTAAACTCGTTTAACCGACTTAATCTGGTTATCTATATTTTGGTGAGATGTTTTTTATACGAAACTTGCCAACCCTATGCACATCCCTTCCTAGCTCCTATTTAAGACCGATATTAACCCCAAGAGCATTTTAAATGAAGTCATACATTTCTCTATGGCATACTATCAATGCATTTGAAAGTAACAACAGTAGAATTGGCTTTGTAATGATAATCATTTATATTATTTATACATATTCCAAATAATTAAAATAATATTGCATTACAACATAAAAGTATCAAGTAGATTATTCTGCAATAGATGTAATATGTAAATAATACTGATTCATCATCGTAAACCAATCACAATAACATGAAATTTAAAAATGAAGAACACAATTCTAAAGTGTATAAAACAAATTAATTTTTTCCATTTTTAGCTCATTTTAATTAAAATTTAATGAGTTAGTTATTGAAAGAAAGAAAAAAAATTCATAATTCAATAAGTAGGTGGTATACAGTTTACTTCAAAATAAAATGAAATTATTGAAAGTAGGAAAATTTTAGTAAATATATGATTATTTATAACAACCATATCAAAGTTTGTGAAGACAATGATTTTATTTTCAATTCATCAATATAAATCAATAAAAATTCAAAAGAAATACAATAAATACAATCAAGTAACATTTTAAATAAATAACTAATAAATAACAAGTTTATAGAGAGAGAGTGTGTGTGTGTGTGTATCACAAAGAATATATAAGTTAATTTTGTTTTAATGAATCAATTAGATGATATTTAACATGCTAAAAACTAACAACAACAACAAGAAGAAGAAGAAAAATGAAATAAGTTTGATCTAAAATGGTCATGAATAAATAGATTTCAAAATAAATGAATAAATATACCCAATACATAAATTATTCGTTTCCAAAAACGAACATTCAATTTCCAAAGATAAAATCTTTAAATGCACATCCATAATACTCATGTCAGCTTCAATAGGTAGTGAAACGAGGTATGGTAGTAGCTGTGTTACGATAAATATTTTGATTGCCAATTATCAATGGTGTAGTTAAACCAGGTGCAGGGATAGTAAGATTTGGCATAGATGGAATGATTGGCCAAAAATTTGTTAAACAATTAGTTGAACCAAATCCAAGCAGATTAGAATTGTTTGATAAAGATGATGTTTGTTGTTGTTGTTGTGGTTGTTGTGTTGGGACATTGGCAAATAAATCAGTCAATACACCGGCGGCGGCGGCGGCAGCAGCAGCAGCAGGACCAGTACCATTTAGATAACATGAATTAGAATTATTATAAGGAATTGTAGTGAATGGAGTTAATCCAATAGTGAATGGATTCAAAGAGGATATAGCAACATTCATTAGATTATTGGTATCTGTAGGTGTAGTAACGCCAGGTGTTGCAAAAACAGGAGTTAAATTTGAAATACCACCACTCTTTGAAGTATTGATTGAATTAGAAAGATTTTGTCTTTTAGAAAAAGAAATTTTTAGAGAAAAAAAATCAACAATAAGCAAAAATAATACCATGATTAAAGAAACTACGTTTGTTTTTTGCTCATCAAATCAGTGGTTGTCGATTGAGCTTAGTATGAATAGTGTTTACTATAGAATAACATCAAATGATGATAATATTATAATCATAGTGATAGTGTTAGGATATTCACCAAATATCCTACGAAGAATCATTTTGTAAGTGGGAATACTCTCGATCGATTCCTACTGGTCAATATTATGATCGTCCTAGCTATCAATGTCACGTACTTCAATGTTGTTTCCTATTGGTCGCCATGACTATCAATGTCACTTCAAATGTTGCTTCCTATTGGTTGTCCTAACTGTCAATGTCACAGACTTCAATGTTGTTTCTTATTCGACTTAACTTTATAAATACGCATTATCTGTAATGTTTTATGACCTGGACCCAGGTCCTCAATCCGGGATCTGTGTCTCCTTCAGGACTCGGACCTCATTCTTTCTGAATGCTTGTAGAATACATGTTCTACTTCATATCAGGTCTTCTTCTTTTATTCAATGGGGGTTTGGGACAGTCGGATTAGAGTAGCATGTCGTGTCACCGGATCCTCGCTCCTCGCTCTCATTTTTCCGACTCGTATTAGTTCAAGCATATCAAAATGACATGTTTACGTGCATGCGTAACAGATAGTAATAATAATCATAACGATAACAATTCGGAAACCGGTTAAGAATTTTACAATATTCATCTCAGTAAAATAATTCCATTGAGTAGAAAATTGAATATCTGACATTTTGTGACTTAATGTAAGTCAACGCTTTAGATAATAAACTCCACAGAAGCAACACACTAAGTCACTAGTCATGACATTAACACCATATACACATGAATTCATTTTACTAAAAGAAAACATTTTATGGATACTTATTTATAAGCCTAAGTTACAATGAATTTTGTTCATTGTTATAAGAATACTGTGCTAGTTTTTTTTCGGCTTTATGACATCAATAATTTCCACCATATTTAAATACTAGTTGTAGGCTTATTTTATATATAAAAGCAGTGTGATCAGTGTTATATTGTTTGAATGGGCAAGTAACCGATTTTGTGATCTTGATCAAAATGAGAAAACAATTCATCTCTCTAAACAATATCACTAGCATCAATGACCAAAGAATAAGATTACATAAAGTGTTATGTATATATAATCACTGTCTGGTATTGTTGATGAGTTCCATACCAGGACAAAATGGCCGTCTTTATGTGCTTCCAGGTTTCTAATAGTGGTCTAGTAACGATTGATTCATGATTTCAGCAAAGTAACTCAACACTCTCTCCACAACTTTATCATGCATATGGTAGAAAAGCTAACATTCTACTGTCTTGAGAGGTTTGAGTACAATAATGATCAAGAAGACAGATAGACAGACAGATACAACACAGAACTTCGTATGTATGTACATCAATTCAAGTTGCCATACCGCATTAGCACAAAGATGCAAATGTCAGTTCAAATCCATTAGTGGTAGAGATAATATAAGTATTAGCAGTACTGGAAAAGATTAGGGTATAAGTCAGTAAGATGAAATTAGAAAGAGAAAGAATTCATAAGGTTAGAATTTAAGAGAACACAAAGAATGGATGCACCTCCTGCACCATAGCAAACAATTTTGAGCCATGTCTTTCAAGGTCTCTAACCATTGGTGACTTACGTCTCGTGGACCCTAACCAAGTAGCCTACATCTACCAACATGACTCGGTCCACTTGTCACTTAATAATCAAGAAGATTAATTCACGAGAAATTTCAACAAGTACTTGATGAATTCCAGTTTTTCTTTAAAAACAAAATTAATTATCAACTTACGTTACTGTATGTTCGTTTGATTTACTTCGATTATCATTAGTGTTCATATCATTAGCAGTAGTAGTAGTACTAGTAATAGTATTATTATTATTGGAAATATTATGAATTTGTGAAATATCCATATTTGTACTATCGGTCAATGTATTCAATGAATTATTCATCTTTGTTTCATTCATATTCAGCGATGTTGTTTTAGTTAAAGAATTCATTTTGGTTGTATCATTTAAATTTGTATTTAATTTGTACATTTGATAAATTTGATTTGTCAGACTATTATTATTATTATTAGTCATGTTTAAATCTGATTGGACATAATTAGTGTTATTACCAATCATTGAAGCTAACCATAATTTTGTTTCATTTGAATTTAAATCAAAATTTGCGCCCAATGGAATTAATGATCCATTCGATGTGGATGGGGATGAGGACAAGGTGAAAAGATTTGAATTTTGTACATTATTAGATTGATTAATGAATGATGGTAAATTAAGTTGTGTAGTAGTAGGGAAATTTAAATTTGAAGTTAAGAATGGAGTATTGGCAAGTTGTTGCTATTCATTGATAGAGAACAATTCAAAATTAAATAGAAATAATTATTAACTAAACTGGATTAGTAATTGTCTATGATACTTATGAGTAGGAACACAATAGATAAAAAAAAATAAAGGTATTCATCTGTTGGGAACGTTAGATCCCCAGAACTCACTTAGAAAAAGTCCTAATTTTGTAATTTATTTCTGAAATTTCGGCTTTCTATGTTTTCGCGCCAAGAGACGCTTAGTTGACACCTACAGCTTACATTTCCCACTCGGAAATCCTTGGCTGTGATTGGTTGACGTGTTATTTTGGTACGCTATTTTCTGGCTCTCACCAAGGGCGTTGCTATCATTGTATAAATAAGCTTGATTTAAGTGCTTAGGAACCTGGTATTTTCTGGGTGCTTATAGAATACACCACCCGTAGCTTTCATTCAGCCTACCTCAACACCACAAAACATAGCTCGTTGAGGCAGTCGGTGGTTGGACTTTCGTAAAACATGTACCAACCACCCTAACTGATGAAGTTTCAATACTTCATCGATTGTACCACGATGTACGAGCAATGCCTTCGGAGACACCTATGATCGAATACTAATATCCTACTCCTAGTGGCGATGTTTCATAGCCATATGGTAGGGCAGAGCAAACTGCTGTGCAGTAGTTTCGTCCTTTGGTTAGCAAATGGATATGTCGCCTACATCATAAGTCACGCAAGTTGCTAAAAGCCAATCGAACCTTCTGTATCTGTGCTGTGGTTTTGTCAGACACCAGGTCGTCAACACTGACGAAACTCCTAAGATAAGTGAAACGGTCAACACGCTCAACTGCTTCACTTCCTATCACTAGTTCAGGTGCCGATGAAACCCAATCTTGAAGCAATATTTTACATTTCGAGGGGAAAACCACATCCCGAACATGCTTGAATTGTGTTGCTTAAGTTGGTCAGAAGAGTCTGTATTTTTTCAGCGTCTTCACCCATAGTAATCCATAAATTGTCCGAACAAAGTGATCATCGCATTAAATATCTTATAACAATGAAGAAGTGAATCTTAGTTTTGTGTTTTTTCCCACTATATAGTGCGGCTTCAAATAGCTTAATCTCACCACGACACCGATAGATATCAATTTTTTCATGTTCAAAATTTTATTTTATTAAAGTGATAAGCATAATCTAACAAATACCTTAGACATTAAAAGAAACAGGACGTTCAAAGTATGAGAAATGGTTATCCGTTATGTAAAAGAGACTAAAGGTTTTCTACAAGCCCAATAATGAAATCTTAACATTTTCTACATAAAGATTTAAAAGCTAGTTCTAAGATCAATCCTATGTCATTTCTCAGTTTTATACTTTGCTATGAAAAACATTCTAGTTTACAATTATGAAATTGTATTACTGAGTATAAAGTCATTTCGACTGATCGTTCACTAACACACAAATAAACAGTTTGATTATTCTTCACCATGTAAATTGACGATGTTCATGTGAACTAGCAGACGCAACAGAATAGGATATGATTTGAAATACTTTGTGGATTCATGTGGTCAGACTGTTTGTGATGTGAACAGCTTGGTTGTTGTATAGTATATATCTGCTCAATGTCTGTTTCCCTACTCTTTGAAAATTATATTGACTTACTCTCCTTCTGCATCCCGACCGTAGCTGCTACCTTGACGTGGTGGTCACGCTTGCCTATCGTCATGACCAACCGAGCTATACTGGTTAGAACATATGTTCCTGAAGGTTCTTCCATGCCAGACAGGTCGATTGGAGAACGATCAGACTAAAAACAGCAACTCAAGGTCTGAGGGCGAAGTCGTACTTGCTGACTGCAGAAGGGTGTGACAGCAGTAAGGTGTTTCCCTCGGACAACCAGCATCTGCAGCGATGCTGCCTTCTCACAAGGAAGGAAGGGTTAGAAAAGGTCGACCCTAAAAATGTCACATCTCACCCTACCTCACGGATTTCCGTCTCCGGCGGTAAGGGTGCCCACTAAGGGCTTTTAAGAGCGGAGCTAATACTAAAAAAACCTTTCATCAAAAGGCCGTGCGTGACCGGCCTCAAGCAGTTGTCCCCTGGGCTCTGCGGTCACGCTCCCAGGTCTCTAAGACCGTCATTGATCTACCTTGCTTTTCAGGTCCCCCTCCTTCTGCATAGTATCATTTATATTGATCTGATTATTTTCAGGACGATGAACAGAAATGCTACTTAACTTTCAGTCCTTTAATGGAAATTGATCGATTAGGTGCATGTTGTGTAAATACATCATATTTTCAAATCAACTACGTCAACTTAAACAGACTATGGGAATTTGTAGAAAGGAATAACTGCTTCTTAACAAAATCAAATATTCTCATGCAGTTAATTCATCTTACTAGTTAGTGGCCATAGAGAGAGAGGTAGAAAGTTTATATAAGGAGAAACTAATTGATGAAGCAAGCAATAGCACTGGATAGTTAGTTAGTTTAGATATCAGTTAACTAAGTGTCATTCAATAACCACGTATATTCTTATGAGTAACTAACTACAGTTATCTTGAACATTGAAATGATTGTTATTATGTAATTAACAACAAAGTACATGAAGTAAGGTTAGAATCTAATACTCATTAAATCTTACAGTCAAGTGTGTAATATATCAGTAAGTTACTGTTAGGATATTCATCCAATATCCTAAGAGAATTATTGGTCAATTCCTATTGGTTAATTTCTACTGGTCAATTTTATGATCGTCCTAGATATCAATGTCACGTACTCCAATGTTGTTTCTTATTGGTCGTCTTAACTGTCAGGGTCACAGACTTTGATGCTGTTTCCTGTTCAAACTAAATGTATAAATAAGCATTATCTGTAATGTTTTATGACCTGGATCCGGATCCTGATTCTCTTCTGGGCTCGGACCTTGTACTTTCTGTATGGTTGTAGAATACAGGTTCTTCTACTTCGTATCAAGTCTTCTTCTTTTACTCAATATGGGGGTTGGGACACTCGGATTAAGGTAGCATGTCGTGTCACCGGATCCTCGATTCTTGCTCTCGTTTTTCCGACTAAGGTAAAGTCGTAATAGTTCAAGCATATTAAAATGACATGTTTACATGCATGCGTAACAGTCACACAGTTCCACGCAGTTTGGAATGATTTCTGATGAGATTTAAAGGTTTTAAGTCTGTTAGGATATTCATCCAATATCCTAAGACAATTATTGGTCAATTCCTATTGGTTAATACCTATTGGTCACTTTTATGATCGTCACACACTCCAATCTTGTTTCCTACTGGTCGTCTTAACTATCAATATCACAGCCTTCAATACTCTTTCCTATTCGACCTAAATGTATAAATACGTATTATCTGTAAAGCTTTAGATACCGTCCCTTCCTGCCTTCCTCTCCACTGTACTCAACCTATTAAACAACTTCATGAAACGGTGTTGTGTTCTGATACATAGGAGATTTGGGAATAGTATTTGGGTCGTATTGGAATATTTGAAATCAGACATCGGTAAGATTTGAATAGCTACGTAGTAGCATTACAACAAAGTCCAGTATCAAAAAAGACTTACAATAGATAAAACCGATTCAATAGTCTCGAACTCAAGTAAAATAAAACTACTTTCAATCTTGTAAATAATATCATTTTAAATGACCAATATAACTGTTATTGTATTCACAAGGTAAACGCATTATTATTTGACATTTTAAATACAGACATTCAATAAAACACTATTTCAAAAATATTAAACTTACTGAAAGATTATTTGAAATAATTGGATTTAAATTTCCAAGTGTTTGTTTCAACATTTGATAAGAACGTAGATGTTGAGGATGTTGATTTACTAATAGATCAGAGTTAATATTTGATTGATTTATGCTTGAATTAGTAAGTCCAAGTAAATTCAATGAATTCAAACTGGAACTGTTAGTATTCATATTCATATTATTAGTAGTAATAGAAGGGTAATTAAAAGTAGTATTATTATTATTGTTACTATTATTATTATTGTTATTATTGCCATTGAACATAGTTGTCTGTGATTGTTGTGATTGAGTTGCCAATGGAATATTTGATGAAATGATATTTTCCAATGGAAATGAACTAAAAATCAATAAATAAAGTTAATGATAGTTTAAACAAACATTTCCATTCTTAGATAGAATTATCTCATATGAGTCTAAGCTATAAATATAAACATAATTGAGTTTACTGAAAAGTTTAGAAATGAGTATTTTTGAATGTAGTTTTGATTGTAAATAGATTTGTTTGAATATTATGAGTATACTTTCAACTAACAAAATAAGACTTCATAATCAAGAATGGGTATATATGTAGACAGACGTAGGAAGGATTTGATTTTGACCAATTTGGTCTCGTGTGCTGTTACGGGAATGGGGGCGGTTGTCACTTAACGGCTGCCAACACTGTGGAAGGTTGTTTCTTGAGGGACCTGAAAGAAAAGGTAGATTAGTGTTGGTCTGAACGACCTGCGAGCGTGACCGCAGAGCCCAAGGGACAATTGCTTGAGGCCGGTCACGCACGGCCTTTTTATTAAAGGTATTTTGAGTGTTAGCTCCGCTCTTAAAAGCCCTTAGTGGGCACCCTTACTGCCGGAGACGGAAATCCGTGAGGTAGGGTGAGGTGTGACATTTTTAGGGTCGACCTTTTCTATCCCTCCCTTCACTGTGAGAAGGCAGCATCGCTGCAGATGCTGGTTGTCCGAGGGAAACACCTTACTGCTGTCACACCCCTCTACAGTCAGTCAGCAGTACGACTTCGCCCTCAGACCTTGAGTAGCTGCTTTTAGTCTCATCGTTCTCCAATCGACCTGCCTGGTATGGTAGAACCTTCAGGAACATATGTTCCTACCAATATAGCTCGGTTGGGTCATCACGATAGTCGAGCCCGACCACCACGTCAATGTAACAGCTACAGTCGGGGAGCCAAAGTACACAGATCCTGCATAATCGACTCATCAACAAATTGATAATAACCAACGTAATCCTTCCATTCACATCAAGTTTGACTATCCGATCAATTTGAGGAAGTATAATAAAGTAATGTATTAATGTAATGTACTAAGTGTTATTCAGCATGATCGTCAGACAAATCGATTAGCAAATCAGAGGGGGCAGACAACATACCAGTTAAGGCATTGAAGGCAGATATTACAGTAACTACAAAGATGCTACATACTATGTTCAGCAAGATTCGGGATGAAGAACAAGTAATGTCGGGCTGAAGAGAAGAATACCTAACCAAGATATTAAGGAAAGGGGATGTTGGTAAATGTGAGAACTAGAGACATCACAGTTCTGCTTGTACAAGCGAAAGCTTTCAATAGGGAAATGTTGGACCGAATGAAAGATTATGTAGACGCCCAACTTTGAGGCCAATATGCTCTATTTCGTAAGAATACATTGTGTACCGACCAAATTTATATACTACGGACCATTATGGAAAAGTCAACTGAATGGAACTCATCACTGTAAATCAACTTCCTCAACTACGAGAAAGCACTTGATAGCGTTGACAGGCTGAAATTATGAAGTCTTCTTCAACACTATGGCGTTACTGAAAAGATAGTCAATATCAGACGGAATTCTCATGATGGCTTAAACTGAAAGATCGTGCATGGAGATCATCTCAAAGATTCATTACAAGTGAAAGCCGGTGTAAGACAAAGCTTCTTACTCCCGCCTTTGCTCCTTCTCCTGGTGGTCGACTGGATTATGAAAACGTCAGTATCTGAGGGGAAGCACGAAAATCAGTGGACAGCTTGAACGCAGCTTAAACGATTCGATTCTCGCGGATCACCTGGCTCTTCTACCCTGCACACACCAACAAACACAAGTGAAGATTGTCAGTGTAGCAGCAGCCTCTGCAGTAACAGACCTCAACATTCACGTGGGAAAGCGTGAGATTCTAAAGCACAACACAGAGAGCACCAACCAAATTGCATTTGATGGGGAAGCTTTGGAAGGTGTGGAAACCTTTACATACCTGGGCAACATCATTGATAAACAAGGTGAATCCGATGCAGATGAGAAGACATGGATTGACAAAACAAGGTGCGCATTTCTGCGATTGAAGAATAGCCGGAACTGAAAAAACTATCCACCAACACCAAAGTAACAATTTTCAGTACGAACATTAAAACCGCTCTATTGTGTGGAACAAAAATTTGGATAACTAGGAAGGCCAAAAGATACAAATGTTCGTTAAAAGTTGTTTAAGCAAGATACCGAGGAACCGTTGGTAGGACACAATCAGCAACAAACTACTGTGGTAGAGAACGGACTAGATTACAGCTGAGCAAAAAATTACGAGAAAACACAGGAGGTGGATAGGACATACATATCAGAAACCACTATGGTGCATCACCAAACAAGCCCTAACTTGGAACCCTGAAGACCAGAGGGAAAGAGCAGACTAAAGAGCACACTACGTCCAAAACTGGAGACAGACAAGAGAAGAATGAATAGCAATTACGTATAACTAACTAGAAAGGAAGGCACAGGAAAGAGTTGGTTGAAGAATACTGGTTGGCGGCCTATTTCCCATTAAGGATAACAAACATAGGTAAGTTATAAATGTTTTAATTAACTTTATGCATAAATAAACTTACAGATTATTCAAAGATTGCTTTAAGAGTTGATTAGGATTATTGAGATTTTGAAGCATTAGAGCAGCAAGAATCGCTTGACTATTTTGACTATTAGTACCATTCATTTGATTATGTTGTTGTAAAGCAATAGCTGTAGCAGCTGCTGCTAAATTTTGCTGTTGATGTTGAGCTTTCAAAAGATTGACTATAGCTGCAGGTGATGGTGATGAGGTTGACGATGACGATAACGACGACGGTATCGACGCTGATGTTACTGTAGATACAGAGGATGGTGACAATGATAATGATGATGACTTGTTTTGACCCAATACTAAATTGTTTCCTGACAAATTACTAGAATGCAAACTTGGCAAATGACGTAATCCACTTAAAGTATTAGTTTTATTGACAATTCCAGCACCTGACATTGCAGCTACAGCAGCAGCAGCTGAAATCGCTGCAGCGACAACAACATTATTACTAGTTCCTATAGAAGTTCCATTAGTTCGTAGTCTGGAAGTCATAGTACTAGTACAATTATTCAATCCAATATTTTGGCTATTAAAGTTAGGAGCTGAAAAGTTTTCATCAACAAAAAAAAAGGCTTAAGCTTTTTATATTAGATAAAAATATTCAGATAAAGTTAGAAAGGCATCATCATCATCATCATCATCACCTTACAAACCTATTATTAATAGGATGGAAAGTTTTTAGATTTCAATCCTGACGAGGAGTTCAACAGATATCATCACCAATGTTGGATAATGATTTCACGACTTCGTTTAAGTTGAAAAGGTGAGTATTACTGGACAGTTTTGTTGACTTATCACATTCGCTACGAGACATATGAAAGTCCTAGGTCGCATTCTGTATAAGGTTATGAATGCACGTTGCTTATGAATTCAAAACGAAGATGAAATGTCTGTTCACTGTTCAAACAGTTTGGGTAAATCATCAGATAATGTCAGCCAGTAATAAAATCTAACTTAAAATATGTGACATCATTTTTCGATGATGTAAATAGCTACGTATATGAACAACAAACCAAGGAATGTTTAGACATGAATATTTTGTTTGAAAAAATGGTCAGATTTGAAGATAAACATCAATCACAGTATGGACATTCTAGGACAATTTGTCAACGATACAGTTAATATATAATCCAGGTAACTAATAAAAATAGTATATCTACTTATAAACTATTAACTGAAAATGTACTGACGAAATACTCATTCTGCAAATTATTCAAACAGAAGTACAAATTAATTACACAATTAGAAAACTTTCGATATTTATTGATACTAACCAAAATACTTGCCTGAAAAAAAAGTCTAAATAGTAAATTTTCATGAATGACTATAAACACTTGAGAAGATTCATTGCACTTCACATCTAATCTAATTATGTATTATACACTCAAGTGATTGGAAATATATATATATATATATCCGGTACAACGAATGGTTGCGTCTAACATAAAGATTGTACGTGATGCAATATGGAGAATATCAAACACATTTCCTGTATTTTAGGTCAAGTTTATGCAAATACCTGCTCAATAGAGCGACAAACAAATGTCCAAATAGTTTAAATCGACTAAATACATATCCAGGCTTTTTCTTCGAAGCTTTCTGTCACAAACTGGTATCAACCCAGATAATCGTAGAAAGCTATGAAGCAATGGGCAGCTATTTGCCCCTAGTATGATACTCCTCAAAAGTGCACATCCACATCTTCCAGTGGTAAGTGTGTTACTCTTAGACGACTGAGTATGAATCATCCAATGGTTTATATAATCCAGTTATTGATTAGTGATTATAGCAAGATGATCAATAGAAACTCCAATAATCTAAAGCTATAATAAATGATATCAACTAATCAGAAAACAGGCATTCATCTGACTTAATATGAACTACGTAAAACAGGAATTATCGAATAAATAGTTTTTAAACTTTGTACAATTACTTGAACATGATAACTATACTGTTAGGATATTCATCCAATATCCTAAGAGAATTATTGGTCAATTCCTACTGGTTAATTTTATGGTCGTCTTAGATATCAATGTCACGTACTCCAATATTTTTTCTTATTGGTTGTCCTGACTATCAATGTCACTTCAAATGTTGCTTCCTATTGGTCGTCATAACTGTCGATGTCACAGACTTCGATGCTGTTTCCTATTCAACCTAAATGTATAAATACGCATTATATGTAACATTTTATGACCCGGACCCGGACCCAGATCCTCATTTCGGGACCCGTGTCTTCTTCTGGATTCGGACTTCGTACTTTCTGGATGCTTGTAGAATACAGGTTCTTCTACTTCATTTCAAGTCTTCTTATTTTTACTCAATACGGGGTTTGGGATAATCGGATTTGAGTAGCATGTCGTGTCACCGAATCCTCGATCCTCGCTCTCGTTTTCCGACTAAGGTAAACTCGTAATAGTTCAAGCATATCAAAATGACATGTTTACGTGCAGGCGTAACACTAACACTGGATTGTGTCCTTCATGAATGTTTTTAGATTCAAATAATTAGCGTCATGTTTGAACATATCAATGAAGTATTGGATAAAAAAATTATATGAATAATAAGTTTGTCACCACTATCTTCTTTTAAATTACCTTTACTTGCTCCAATCGACATCGTATTATCGTTTCGTTTCTTTGTAAGAACTCGTGTGGTAGCATGATTTACCTAAAATTTGTATGTATACAACATTAATTGAGAATCATTTCAAGCAAAAACATATAACCTTCATAATACTTCTTCACCATGAATAATGAATGAATTTATTACGTTTATCGATAACATTGAACAAGAACTAACAGCCGACAATGATGCTTATTGTCATCTGCAATAAACAGTAATTGTAGTAAACCTACTGAATAGTAAAATGAGTAGTATCACAGATATTTAATAAAATTCTGACGCATGCTTTTATTTAACTAGGAATGAAAAAAATAAATAGCAAAAACTCAACAATACGGAAAGCCAAATGATAAAAATAGTTAACAACTATAGTGGACAAGGATTTTGACATGTGAAATTTGAAAAAATTATCAACCAATTAAAGTGAATTACAGTTAGGACTGACTGTTTATTTGTTCGATAATGATAATTTCCATTAGTTCCGTTCCTATTATTTATGTAAAAATCTCTCATCTGTTGACAGGTATTATATAACTAACTAATAGCTAGCTAGATAATTTATCGCTTACCTAATTGATCAATTGAATAGACGACATTGAATATCAAAAAGTGAACAGTTGATCTAATGTAGTTTTGGAAATACACACTAATGTACCAAAGTGTACTGATCAACCATTTTCAATAGGAGCATGAATCGTAAACTGCTTAAATACAGTTCAGCTCAAAACAATCAATGCTACTGTTCAGTAATGTCATCCGCCAATGAATATCTACTCTACACTCAACTTTAATTGATAATTAGACGTTAAGACTAGCTATGATGTGTCCTTTTTGATTTAATGATTGCTTCCGATCAATTATAGTATTGAGTGAGCTTCACTAACTATTACAATACTATTTAAATAATATATCATTAATAGGGATTCCCATACGATTGCTTGATCTCAAAATATGAATGGTTCCTTGCCAGAGACTTTCCTCATCTCTTGTTCTGTACATGTTGCCGAGTGACAGTTGGCAATGAAACGATGGCCCAACGTATATAGATTTACAACCGAACAAACAAACATCAGATCATTTTGAAATCATGAATCGATCAATGTTAGATTAACATTAGAGACCTGGAAACACTGGATGGCCGTTTCGCCCTGGTATGGGACTCATCAGCAGTGCACATCAACGACTCCTGTACCTCGCAGGACTCGAACCCAGGACCTTCGGCTTCTGCGCTCGAACGCCTAACCACTAGACCACTGATCCGATATTTGGCGGTGTTAATGCCTAACTTCGATTACTTCATGATCTTGAGCAACCTCATACACTGTCTTCGGTAGTTACTGTCTATACCCAAACAGGGTTGAACTCCACTGGTCACGACTTCTCATTACATCTCGGAGAAGATTCCTTACGGAGCTAGTCACTAGTGAGCTAAGTAATTTGTATTTGCAAACATTAGATCGAACATATTTGGTATCCCTACATTTTGAAAATCGGTAAAATATTTATCAAAACATTATTCGGTGAATAAAGTGAAATCAATTTATCATAGGTTGTCAGGTACCATTCTCCGTTTTTTACACAGTATCAAGATTTACCGCATTATTATTACAATTGTAATCAATTCTACAAAAAAAATTTTAATAAAATTGCTTAGCCGACATCATATTACAGTGTATTTGAGTAATGTTTACGGAAAATTGTTTAATTCAATTAACATTTAATAAAAATCATTCATTACACATTGAAATTGAAATAATAATAAAAAACCTGAGTAGCATGCTTTGAGTAGACTATTCTCATTACTAACATTACAAATACACAAGAAAAACATGAAATTATGAAGAGTGCGATGGAATTTCTCAGAAAATAATAAATCACCAATAATTCATTACTAATGAACACTAAATTTGTACAATTAGATGCGTAACAAGTGCATTATACACCATATAAGAATGCTTGGCATCATCTATCTGACAACTTTCCTAGTTCATACTTGTTGTAACGCTTGCTTGAATAATTCCCAGCTACATCCTATTGCTTAGTATTCTCTGACCACACAGTACACTGGACAAGTTCCAAAGAATCAAAAACACAGTGGAACAGGAAAAGATTTGTATCCCAAATAGCAAGGTTAAATGGAAATACGAAGCCGAAGGCGAAAAAGAAAAAACGTTAGTTTCTTCATAGCGTTTACATGAGAAGCTTCTGGATTGTAATTTACGTGATCGACTGTGTTAGATTTAGCCAATCAGCGTGCAGCTAACAACACGAGAATTTTCTACCCTGTTCTCCAAGAATCGATCAGGCGCTGATTGGAAAGGAAATTAGCCAATCAGCGCGTAGCAACGTAGTCATGCTTTAATTCCATCTATGTCCCACTAACAATACTTATCAATTACTTTTAGTTGTAATCAATATCACATCTTGTCCAATTATTAGTACAGATTGATTCTTACTGATCAAGTAATAATGACATTCGATGACAACCATTTGAATCGTACGAAAAAAAGCGATTATCTGTCTCTTGAAAGCGGAGATACACTTTAATGTTAAGTTTAGTGCTAAACAACAGTAAAGACAGATTATAAATCTCAACTGTAGTATTTATATCATATAACTCTTTGATAGATTTAAAACTGACCGATGATTTACTAGTCAACGGTAAAACAGATAGAGGAAGAAGTGTGAGTATAATCAAAACTGAAAATAAGTGAACAGGAGGATCAGTTCCTGTCATTTTGAAAAAAGTAAGTGAAAATTACAGCGGAATCGCTATCGATTTCTATTTTGAGCTTTATCTAATATTTTAAGCCATTGAGTTGTCCCACCTTTCTGACCCTAATAAGGAAGTCTTGAAGAAACGACATTTGTCATATTCGTACAGCTTCCTTTCATACGTCTTACCCATATGACCATATCTTCCATTCTTCAAACCAGTGACAGGTTCAGCAAGGGAGGTACGATGTAGAAGTCATGACACGTGTCTGAGCAACTGAAGTCGAAGCGTCCAGATAGTTACATCAATTGAATTGTTGTTAATATGACGGAAAAAACGTTGCCAAACGCATAAATTACCAACATGGCGTCGCCACTAAATGTCAGAGATTCTTTAAAGACAACGATGGTTGAACACACAGTTGCGGCCAAACCAAAACATGACACAAATCAATGAAATCACTGACAACTGCAATGAGCCATTTTTGGTAGGTTTAGACTACCTGATTGAGGTCCGTGAGACAACAGCAACTGACGCTTAGAGACTTTGAACAATATGCCTCAAAATCGTTTACAATAGTTCAGAACCCCTTTCATCCATTACCGCTAATACTTCTACTACCTCTACCACTATGGAATTTGAATTGACAATTGCGTCTCTGTGTATGCTAATATGGTATGGCAACCTAAACGGATGTACGTACGTACAAAGTTCTACGTTGTAGCTATCTGACTGACTGACAGAGTTGCCCATTATATTCAAAAGGAAGTCCATTAGGCAAATAACCAAACTTCTAGGCTGATGGGAGATAAATTATAGACTGTCCAACTATTTCCCTACTATAGTTTTATATTGATTACAAGTATGCATAAAGTTGCGTTTTTAAACAAACAAATAATTGTTCATGGAAATGTATAATAATATGAGAAAATAGTTACAATTCGCGTTGTTCATTTGGTGTAATTAACTAAGTAATCAGTATCACATAAAAATGTTATTTACCTGTCGATCTAAAGTGAAGTACATATACATAAGATTCAAATAAGAAATTTCGTCGAACAATGTGTACAAGCTTAATATATTCATTCATATGCAGGTTTGTAAATAACGCATGCTACTATGGAAAATTTACTTATTTTGTAAGCAGAAAAAGGAATCAAAGATGAAGTATGGTTGTATCGCTTAAGAACAGACAAACTAGTTGAGGAATTTTCTAGTCAACATGCTCAACATCCTAAAATCGGAAGTATTCAACTAAAAGACAAGTCAACATACCTAATAGGATTTTACATGTAAGAAAAAAAGACTTTCATCGGTCAAAATTAACAAAACAAAGAACAAGTATTCTAGTACATATGAGAAAAATAAAAAACCAGGTAAAATTGAACAAAAGATTACTTAGTTTTATGATATAAGAGAATGAGCATATATTGGGTATTATTATCAGGATTAACACACACGAAGTGCACTTGCATTGTATGTGCTGCTTAAAAGAATATACACTTAAGGCATACAAAACAGAAAGTTCAATTATTAAATGACAATGAAGTAAAGAACAGGCAGAATAGTTTTTAGCTCTTAGTTGTATATTGACGACGGACTAGTGAACAAGCGTATAAGCACTAATCAGTTATGTATGTAGTAAGCGAAATTGAAACATCATTCGATCATATTCAATGTGTCAGTATATTTGTGCATATGGAGAGAATGAAGAAGATAAGGCGAAACACACACACAATGCCTATGCAGTATATATTTCATGCAGACAATCAAGACAGATGGGAACATACAAGAAAAAAAAAGAACAAGAAACAGAAACTATTTTTAAATTGTGTGTGTGAAAACGAAACAAAACAAAAATCATGATCAATTATCCATTGGACATGCTAAAAGAGTGAGTGGTGGAATAAGTTTGTTATATTATTGTGTAGATTGAACACATACATTTTTTTTTCAAATTTTAAATCATCATAATTCACAAAAAAATAGGAAGCAGTTAAAGAAAAATAAACTTCTAAATAAAATTTATTGTTTTTATCAGATTTCCATGAAACAAGCAAATTACCAGTAATTGGTAATATATATATATATAGAGATCATTATCGTCGTTATACAATAGGTAATAAGTTGGGTAGGTGAACTGTTGAATAGATGTCAGTGTCTGTCAGTCACTACTTCATTCAAAGAATATAACATTGAAACTAACTGTTAAAGCAATAAATATATATATGTATGACATTGTAGCGCATGCGATTTAAAAAACCAGTGGGAAGTGGGGAGAATAATAATTTGAACAGTTTAATGAAAATATCAACAGTATGAATCTTTTTTCGTTTTCAGAATTATTAAGTTAACTAAATGATGATTTTACTTAAACTAACACAGAAAAATAAGACAAGTCATACAAGAAAATGCACCCAGTCATAATCACATACATAGAGAGCCACACACATACAAACATGCAACAAAAAAAAAAGAAATTGGCGAAGAACATTTAAATCACCTCTTCAAGCCTAAAGTGCATCATAATAAAATAGATTTTGTGATATGAATGTTGATATTAACATGTTAATAACATTCCAGTTATTATAATAAATAACATTACTGTAAATAAATAGATATGTGTCCCTGAAAAAACCATGAAAAAGATAAACCATTTTGGGTTGGATATTTGATCATTGCATTAAATGAAGACACAAAATGATGACAATAATTATGCAATTAAAACAAGTTTATAACTCTGAATTATGAAAATCGAATTATATCGACAATTTTCACCCTGGAACTCGCTTTCTGACGAAGTAGTAAATATCAAGTCATTCGTGATGTTTATTTAATTCAAACTTAATCTAAATACGTAACCAACTGATGATATACGTACTTCTTTATACTAAATAACTCGCAGTTTAAACTTCAAACTCAAAAAATGAGGCAATTTCTGAGAATATATTGATCCTCAACAACTGTTACACTAGTTTAGACATTTCATAGGAGCATCCCTCTCATAGTTCAAATCAGGATATTTGTATATTTCAACTATATTACTTATAAGTAACTAAAATTTTATTACTTAATTTCATGCTCGTGTTTATTGACCTTACATGATGCTCAAGCTAGATAGCAAAATTATCTTTATAAATTACACCAAACGAACTCAGAAGTGTTAATTAAATGGATTTTTCTTCAATGGTAGTCAAGCTATGCTCTGTTCGTAATTTAAACTATGAAAATTGTTAGTGTTGAAGGTCTAATGCTTGAATACGTTTGGCTGTCAATTTAAACAGTGTAATAGTGATAAT
This sequence comes from Schistosoma turkestanicum, assembly GCA_944470395.2. NCBI lineage: Eukaryota > Metazoa > Platyhelminthes > Trematoda > Strigeidida > Schistosomatidae > Schistosoma > Schistosoma turkestanicum. The sequence goes on along the minus strand of OX103976.1, from coordinate 19,643,535 downwards.
TATGTTGTAACCGTAAATCAGACCGGATATCCAGTTGAAGATTTTGTACTATATAAAATGATATGAATTTTAGGTAGGAAATATTCTGAATTCATGATAGGACTTTAAAAAAATACATTTAGCTTCAACCTTCAAGATTGATTTGAATCACTAACTTGAATTAATAACTATAAGGTCTGAACATAGTTTTTATTGAAAACAATATTCTTCTGTCATATATTTGTGTTTTCAATATGCTCTGGATTTTCCTATAGTATATAAACTACACAATTTTTCGTCGGTTTAGGTGCTACGGTGAATTGAAAGTTTTCAACCACGTTTGTACTAAGTACTGACTAACATTGTTGGTTCTGTCAACTTTGAACCGACGTTTGTAGTTCGAATTAATCAGTATTCACTATCAAGACAGCCTTTTGCATTTAATTAACCTTGATAAATATATCTATCCCCACGCAGTACAAATGTATGTGTAAATTTGAGTGTTTACCTCAAGTGAACTGGTACAGTTCAACTGGATGATGAAATTTAAACATAGTTGTTGAAATGCAAATAGAGAAATTTAATTTGAATTGGGAAAAAAAACTAGTTTATAGCCTGACAATGAGATATACGTCTTTACTGTAACATAAAATTTGTTTCTTAATGATGGGAAGAAGATGTGGTTTAGAAAACAATAACTCTAAGAAAATTGGAATTGTTAAGTAAAAGTAACTAAATGAATGAATTTTTTCAGTAAAAAAATTCTTTCATTGTTGAAAGTTTTAAATTACAAAGTGATAAAATGCAATTAATAGCAAAAAGTTGAATAATTTATTGTTAGAAAAATGATATACAGAAAAAAAATGTTTACAAAATGAAATGAATAAGGTAGGCGGATTGAATGTTATTTACAGTTTAAGCTTACTTAACAAACTAGATTTGAATTTTAAGCAAAAAGAAGCTTAGAAGATTACAAATAGCTGAATAAGTTTCGCATTTGAACAGTTTTTAATGTTGAATAGACTTTAGAAATAGTTCTTGGAATGTAGAAAATAACTAATGTTGATTATCTGCTATAAACTGTATGGAACTTCCTACTTATTTAGATAGTTGTATCACTGATGACGTCTTTACAAGTTGATTTATAAATTTGTTGGGATAAGTGTTACGTATGCCTAACCACCAACTGCCTCGTCGAGTGATGTTTTGTGGTGTAGGAGTAGGTTGGAAGAAAGTTACGGGCGGCCAGACCGAAACATGGCACAAACCCATGAAGTCACTAACAAGTGGACTGAGTCATGTTGGTAGATGTAGGCTACCTGGTTGGGGTCCGCGAGACGAAATTAACCGATGGTTAGAGACCTTGAACGACATGGCTCAAAATCGTTTGCAATGGCGCAAGTGCATCCATTCGTTGTGCTCTCTCAAATTCAAATCTGAATTCATCATCATCTCTATCCTTCTCTTTCTAAATTTATCTCACTGAATTATACTTCTCGAATCATCTCTTCGAACCATATTCTTCTCCATTACTGCTAATTCTTCTACTACCACTACCGCTACGTGATTTGAACCAACAGTTGCATCTCTGTGCTGATGTGGTATGGCAACCTGAAATGAGGTACGTACGAAGTTCTGCGTTATATCTGTCCGTCTGTCTATAAAATTAGATGACATTAGGTGTTTAATACTATGTCTCATAGATCTGATCTGAACAGACTTCAACATGGAAATACAGACTGACAGTAAGTTACAGAAAGATTTATGACTGCCTAAACCAAATTAGGGCACAAAATCATGAGCTAAACAAATGTTTGTACTTATATAAGAAATCTTCAATCTCCTAAACTACAATCCTCCAAAAAGTATAAATCCATAGCAAACATTCAACAACATAATTGGAATACAGTGTCTTATTGCTT
>OX103976.1:19588106-19641135 GCA_944470395.2 Schistosoma turkestanicum | reverse complement strand
TCCAACCGCCACTGTATCAATCCAAATATGGCTGTAGCCATATTAAAGATCAAATTTAAACAACATATATACAGATCAGAAGCAAACACAAAAACTTCAATATAAGTACAAAATATAGAAATAATAACAATATACAATGATAAAATCTCAAATTGGAATCAAATAAAATACCAAAAATGTCAACAGAAAGAGTCCGTCATGTCATAACAAAAATATGTAAACATGGAGGGATTTTCCAAAAAACAAAACATTCAAAAAGGATTCTACACCGGCCCGCAAAATCCCTGCATGCAAAAAGAGCAGGCGTTAATGACACTTCTATTTAGGGTTCCCACTCATCCCCTAATCCACACCGGAAGAACGTGTAGGACTTACAGCAGTAAGCCTACCCGCCCTCCAACATGGATATGACCTATCAAGCTAACTAGGTACCTATACCTTCCCATCAGGCCCTTGATTCCCCTATCTATCGTAGCACGACCTAACGGTAGTATAAACCTTACCCAATTAACCCACACGAACATGTACAACACGTCGTAAAACTGGTCATATCCTATCCGGGAACTACATTCCCTATCATGGGGACGAGTCGTCAATCCACCACCACTTGCTCCGATCAGCAGATACAATGAAGTCCGTGATGCTGACTTATCAACAGAAATTCTTGACCCACAGATAATATGCAAGGGTGAGAGGCCTTTTTCCGCAAGCTGAACTAGCATGGTTGTGAAATTTTTTGAGGGATTATTCTGAAAGTGCTGTTCTAGTATTTAGACCACCGTGCCCATCTCTCTAAACTAAAACAGACTGAATTAGTACAGATGAGTGGCAGGACTGCCACCCATTAGACAATGCCACATACCTGGATTTAAACAGAGCGCAAAGTAATCAACCGTATTATTCTTGCTCGTGAAAAGGTTATCGGATTTCGGACTAATAAATTCACGTTTATTTACATTTTAATTGTCAATGAGTAGTCAAAATTTCACGTTCTGAACCTTCTACACAACATGACACAAACGACTGGTATCCTCGGTGGATGACTGCTTCTAATGTCTCCTTTAGAATGTGATCTCAGTTTAATAACCACAGAAAGCCTGAACACCGGTTTGAACCGAAAATAAGACGCTGCCAAGGCTACCGCAACTGTTCACTTTATGTGAAGACAATTTGATTACGTCTCTTGAAGATCGTTCCCAACACTGTTCAAGAAGTATGCACACCCATACCTTGAGGTTCCCAACATTATCTCTTTTTAAAGGGGCACAATTCTCTTGGGTCAAGTGCGGAGACGATCAACTAAATGAGTGATAGGGTTGAAGAATAAACCTTTCGAAGATTTACTCACTTGGGACTGTAATCAGAGGTGATCTGATAATAGCACACAACGTATTAATCCTGCCAAATCATTCTAACATGAGCATCTTATCGAAGCATCACCGCTACGCCCTTCGATGTAGCCCTTGAAAAATTGTACAACAGAGAGCGGACACCTGAATTCGTGCAATCCTTTTCTTAGTAAGAGTTTTTGGAACTTGAAACTCTCTTCAAGCCGAGATTGCTACAACCCCCCCCCTGTGGGTAGCCTTGGAAAGAATCTTGATAAACACGTACTCTTGGACAAGCTGTGCTTGATGCATGTCTTAACACTTGCTAGTTGTTATTGCTGTCATTTCCTATCTATCTGTCTATCTCTCTATCTCGCTTTCAATCTCTGTTCCCTTTCCTTCGCCTACATATCGGTTCTCTTGCACAATCTTCACAACTAGTTAATTAACTTAATCATTCATGTATTTGCTTTGTTCTGTAACATTATTAGAATTGGAATTTCTGCTTATTATTCTTCACATTGCAACTAAACGATTTCTGAACTAACAATATGATACCTGCTTGTATCTAAAAATCCTATTGTTTTACGATGAATGTTCTCATTTGAATCACGGGACAAAACTTCATAACTAACTGTCAACTGAGAATAATTAGTGAAGTTAACCGGATACACTACGATCCGTTGGACACACCCAAACACCTGGATCCGTACCGAAAGAACAAGAATCGAGTGCAAAGAAATCAATTGGTTTATACTTGCTCGTTAAAAATATATTGGGTATTGAATACACAGGGCTCTGTTTTGTTTTGCGCGTAACGCATTCAAAGCCCTACGCTACCAACTCTTAGCTTCGGTTATCAGTTTGTCTTAATCTCATGTTTGTGTTATTTCTAATTGTTCTCGACTGATTTCTCCATTGAACGTAAGTGCTCCATATGTGCTCACTGTCTATTTCTCACTTTTTTTATTGCTCTTTCCTTCTTTACATAACCTCAAATATTCTTCCTTATACTCCCTCAGCACACAAGGTACTTTGAAGTTTGACACAAACTTACTAAAGCTTAAAGTTACACATATGCAGCGCGATCCAGGATTACTTTATCAGCTTCAAGTCTATGTAACTTGCTTGTCTTTTACGTGCGCCTGTTTTGTCATTAATTGCTCCTAATTAATAGAGGTAATTGACTGTTGAGTCGTCGCTTTGTACTCAATTCCAGATTTTTACGTTGTACCTTAAATCAACCGACCGTCAGTCGAGCCTAAAACCACCTTATGTGGGTCGGCAAAATGTTGATAGACTAACTGACCTTTTGATATTTGTATATTTCTAAAAGCATTGATGGTGGGTTTTATCTATTTGTAATATTTTGGTTTTCCGATGTATGCCTACGCATCAGTGGGTTTGAAAGTTTCTTCAACTTATACTAGTTGGTTTATTATTTTTTGCAATGGAATTTATTAGGCGCAAGGATATGTGAAACTACCTAGATTTAGTCTTTAATTATTTAAGAGTACTAGGGCACTTACTATTTCTCAGTGTGTTTCTGTCGATTTAGTAGTCACTTTCCAACAGCCAACGTCAGCTCAAAAACCCTAGTTTGTGGGTAAATTTTAGTATTTTTAAATAAGCTTAACATCTTGTAAATTTCTTTTGACACCGTACATACGTTTTAAAACACAACGTAGGTACTCATCTGTATAGTCACTCATATCTCGTAATCCACATTGTTGCTCCCCCCTTGATAATAAATAGATTCCCTGTGAGCAAAGATGTGAGTACCAAATATTGGTAGACTAAGCAGCATTGTGGGCTGGTTTTCGATATGCCGTAGAAGAACATAAGGATATGTTATCACGGTCTACGGTTTACTAGATAGTTCAGGTAATTCTACCTGTAGGCCTCTGTGGTGATCTTCAAGAGGACTTGAGAAATTGCCCACTCAAGTAAGCGCATTCGAGATTTGCGCTATCTCAAGGGTTTCCTTAACAGGCTAGGCCTCAGTTCTATCATTATACTACTTTAAAATAACTCTGAATAACTATGTTCATAGTTTCTTGGGATAGTGTATCTATGTATAAAGTAAGGAGCTTCTATATCCAAATATCTCTCTTTGTTTCACATAATGGCACACCTCATTCCTTCATTTTACTCTAAATTTCAGCTCTATTATCGTCTTTCGTATCTTTTCATAAATAGCCTTCGGAATGATCGCGAACAGTGGTGGGTGGCGGTAATAGGCAACAGTAGAAAACTATTCAGACTCATCAAGGAAACTGGTATTAGGAACCATAATGTGAGTGAGACTATCTCGGAAAAGGATGGTTTTATTTTCCATTCTCAATCCAGGATACTGGACCGATGGGCAGAACACTTTAGGGATCAGTTCAACTGGCCTTCAGCCATACTTCTGTTGCCCACAATCTCCAGTCATCCTGAATGGCAAATCAATGCGTCCTCCGAATCTCTATGAAGTTGAGAAAGCGTTAGGAAATCTGAAGCGAGGGCGAGCTGCAGGTCCTGATAGACTGATCCCTGAGATATTTAAGGATAGTGGTCCAGTTTTAGCAGCTAGGTTGACTGAGATCTTATGTAGAATCTGGGAACTGGACGCAATCTCATTTGACTGGTCTCAATCCCTAATTGTCCCAATTTATAAGAAAGGACAAAAATCTTATTGTGACAATCACAGGGGAATAAGTCTAACCAATATAGTTTCTAAATTGCTAGCCTCGATTATACTTAGACGCCTAACTAGAGCACGTGAATTGCAGACTAGAGAAAAGCAGGCCGGTTTCAGACCCGGGCGTGGTTGTATAGACCATATTTTCACACTACGACAGGTCCTGGAACACAGACACACACCTAGACGTCCTACAATAGTTGTCTTCCTGGACCTAAAGACGGCATTCGACTCAGTGGATCGTGCGGTTCTGTGGCAGTCTGTCATTGAAAGATTTACCAAAGAAGTACATTAACCTCATACAAGCTCTCTACTCGATCACTGCAGGTCGAGTGAAAGCTTATGGCAAACTGTCATTGGAATTCTGTACTTCAAGCGGTGTCCGTCAGGGCTGTCCACTCTTTCTATTCTTGTTTAACTTCGTCATAGACATGCAGCGAGATATAACATTATCTTTGTCTGAATTTTCAGGAATAGACCTACCAAGAGCCTCGCTTACTGACTCAGAATATACTGATGACAGTTTTATTCGATGAAGACGCTGAAAAAATGCAGTCTTCTGACTACCCTAGGCAACAATGCAAGCATGTTCGGGATGAGGTTTTCCCCCTCGAAATGCAAAATGTTGCTTCAAGACTGGGTTGCATCGGCACCTGAACTAGTGATAGGGAGTGAAGTAGTCGAAAGTGTAGACCGCTTCACTTATCTTGGGAGTCTCATCAGCGCTGATGGCCTGGTAACTGACGAAATTTCAGCTCGGATACAGAAGGCTCGACTGACTTTTGCCAACCTGCGTTACCTATGGCGCAGGCGAGACATCCGTTCGCTAACCAAAAAACGAGTGTAGAGTGCAGCAGTTCTCTCCGTCATACTATACGGATGCGAGACTTGGCCGTTAAGAGTAGAAGACTTTCGTAGGTTACTAGTCTTCGATCATAGATGTCTCCGAAGCATTGCTCATATACCATGGGACAACCGTATGAGCAATGCTGTCGTCACAAAACGAGTTCTAGGTAAGGATGGCAAATCAATAGATGAAGTAGTGAAACTTCATCAGTTGAGGAGGTTGGGACATGTGTTACGTATGCCCAACCACCGACTGCCTCCTAGAGCTATATTTTGTGGTGTAGGAATAGATTGGAAGAAAGCTACGGGCGGCCAAACCAAAACATGGCAGAAATCCATGAAGTCACTGACAAATGGACTGAGTCACGTTCGTAGGTGTCGACCACCTGGTTGGGGTCCGCGAGATGATAATAATCGATGGCTAGGGACCTTGAATGACATGGCTCAGAATCATTAGCGATGGCGCAGGTGAATCCACTCTTTGTGTTCTATGAAATTTCAACCCTCTGAATTCCTCATAACCTCTACCTTTCTCCTCCTAAATTTATCTTACTGAATTACACTTATCGAATCATATCTTCGAAATGTAATCATCTCCATTTCTGCTAATACTTCTATTATCGCTATCACTCCTGGATTTGAACTGACAGTTGCGTCTCTGTGTTGATGTGGTATTGCAACCTGAACTGATATACTTACTTACGAAGTTCTGCGTTGTATCTTCCTGTCTGTCTACTGTTATCTAACGATAGTTAACTAAGCGACTATTTATTATGGCTCAGCTGATTATTTGTTCTTCGAAGACAAGCCCACTCACATACCCTGTAAATATGTCTTCTTTCATTTACGTATTATCTAAATAGATACTGCAATTAAGCAGTTAAACTGGGATCATTGCACGCTATCAGTGATTTGAAACCACTTTATACCAAGTTGTGTGCACAAAAAGATTATTGAGCTCATACTTCTCTTCACATTGATATTTGAAGTGCACTGTGTATTTGTTTTCTAGTTTTTCATAATATTCGAGATGAGATAGGTAGTAAACGAACTAATTTGGTTTAGTTAATAATTAATTAATTAATTCTAAAAAACAAAGCTTGTTTTAAGAAATAAAGAACTAGCGCTGTTATCATTCTTAAAAATAGACAACTTTTCAGTTAGCTCAAGACAGGCCTTTAAATTATTCATGAGCGCCTATAGACAGCTATTTAAAATAATATAGTGTAAAAAACATTCGCTTAGATTAGAGATACCATTGTTGAAATCCGTAAAATATGTTAGTTAATCGCTCATCATCGTGACACTTCTAATCAGTTTAATAAAACTGCTATGTATTATTAAGTAATAGGCAATCATCATATAACACCGAATGTTACCTGGAAGTCGATGAAAACCCAGTAAAAAAATGGTGCGATAAATATATGTCCACAGAAAACATTGTTTTGTCCTTCTACTTCTCTTCACCTCTTTATTTATAGCAAAAAAGCTGAATTTCTTCTTGGTTGTGAAGCTTTCAAGTTCAGATCATTTACCTGAGCTACAAATTTTCCCCACTATTTCAAAATCATGTGAACGTGACACACTTCTCACTGTTCGAAAATGGAGAATTTAACCAAAAAAGACTTTCACTCGAGAACAACTCTCTCCATAAATGCTTTTGTCAGCAGATTATATTCTCGATTTTACTGTTTATCATTATTCCTATACTGCCAATAAAACTGATATACCATACTTCTCTTTAGGTACGATGACTGAACTAAGTATTGGGGCTCATTGTTCTCAGGAGGATTGTAAACAATTAGGTAAGTTTTCCTCGCTTGTTATCTGAAGAATAAGATCGTTTGATAAACCGTCTACTTATTTTTGATCAATACTCACCAATTTAATTAAAGATGTTTTTACTTGTGAATATATTATTCTGCAGTAAAATACGAGCTTATATACTAAGAAGTCATATTGTGTGTTGCTAAAAGTCTGCTTACTAAAGCATATGTTGGTCTTTTCAGATCGTTTTCCACTTGAATTGGTTGCCTTGAAGAGTAAAATAAGGTGAACAAAAACTTAAATTGACCAGAATAATATTAGATAGTCTGTCATAAGGGTATTGGTCGTTTTCATTCAGAATTTGCTAAAAGTATGATCTTATTTGGATCCTATTGTATTCTACAAGTCTATTGTCGAGTACCTCATATCACAAATACTTGGATGTCACTGCTTATTCACGGATCTTCAATAGCCTCAGTAAGCTCGTTGGTAAAAATAGGATGTCAGCTTTTATACATTAAACGTTTCCAACATTTATAAACAGTTGCATGGATGGGTTATTGGGTTTTTTATGTAAAATGAATCATACCCCTTCTCCCATTGTTCAGATTGTCTTTTAGAGTTTAGATTCAGCACAATTTGTGCTTATTCGATCCCAGTCGTCATCAAAAAATTGTCTAGAGTAAAACCGTTAGGCAAGTAATAATGTCAAGGTTTTTTGTATGATTCCCTATAAGGATGTTGAGTCAGTTGGTCATATTGTGAACTTGTACCAGTTGAGGCAACTAAGTCTCTTGCTACATATACCAGGTTACGCTTTAACGTGCAATCGTAATTTAATCCTGAAAAAAGTTCAGAGGAGTCATACCAGAACATGGAACTAGTCCATGAAGTTAGTAACTGTTGATATAAGTCGTTTACGACGGTACCCTCTGGGATTTTCAATGATTAATGTCCGTCTGTAATATAGACCGTAAAATTCAACAACAAATTCAAACGCTTATACTAATGAACATCTCTATCATTTGAGGTACTCTCTGATTGACTTGTGTGTTCAGTTTTTACCAAGTTGTTTTCTGTTTTCATCAAGTCTTCTAGAAAAGTTATAAAATTGCCGCTTGGTAAAAGTTTTTTATTTAAAGTGTTGTCATTTGGTTTCCTAATATTTAAATTCTTCAAAAAAATGTCTTCTTCAGATTTTCTACCAATTCAATGTGAATATTGTGATCGCATCTTTTGGTGAGTTGATTTATGGTTTTTGTACTCCGCACCGGTCTCTAGCCTCAAATAATTTCTTAAACTATCCAAGTTTTAATAAAATTCAGGAAATGGGATTCCTATTATCATTATACATTCTTCAGATAAAGTATTTAAGGTTTAAACAAAAATTTGTATGTCAGGAAAGTGATTTTTTTAAAATAATTTTTCTAAGCTTGGCACATCATCAACTCTCTTCATCTTCGTGTAAATGAACACTAATTAATTACCTGTCAAACGCCACGATGTCTCTTCACATATATCAGTACATGTAAACCACTACATTTTGGTGTGGCTGCGAAAATGTTGAGATCTGAGAAAGTGGCAAGGCAAAGAAAACCAGAGAATTTGTAAAAACTTAACGTTTAAATCAATCAGCAATCAATAAACATTAAAGTAGATCCAGTTTTATAGCGACATAGAATATCATTCAAAACCAAGGGTTCCTTGATTGTTATTTATTTTAAAGTTAGCATTTAATTGAAGCATTCAACTGCGATTTATATTGATATTAAAGTGTATTTCGCTTTTCAACAATGACCTCAAACATAGAATCACTAAACCTAGGTCTATACGTAATATTGTCTTCTTAAGTCAGAGTACAGTCTCACTCAGTTTATTTATAAAAAAAATGTTAGTATGAGTATTTCGAAATCTAATTCAATTTACGCTTCTTTACTGTTGGCAATGCAGCGTAGAATCTGATATGCATCGGTTCAAGTTAGCATATCTTATTAGCACAACTAGATACAATTGTCTGGTGTGTTAATTCGTGTTTAACGACTAGTTCAATTAGTAGTCACATGTATATATACGAGTGATTTCAAACTGTTGAAAAACATGTCCAAAGCCTGTATTGACAATTGTTTGCGTGCATCAATATAAGTGAAAATACATTACGACACGTTCGTCAAAAAAACGTTATTCACACAAATGTAATAAAAGAGGCTGTTAAAGCTTACTTTGTAGATGATATTTAGTTTGTTGTTCAATTATATTGGCTACACTTAAGGCTAAAGCTCTCAAAAATCCGACTGAAACCCTTGGTGGTTTTTGTTTTCAAAGAACCAGATTTTTCGCTCGCTGGTTTTCATAGTTGATGAGTTCTACTGTCATCTACTGATAAAATTGTGTGATAGTTGTTCATCCAGAAAATAGCTGTTAAATACCTCTCCATTTCTTCATATGGTAGCTTCAATGCGATGCGTCCCCAATCAGTCAATTAACAGCAACGTAGAACTTCGTAGGTACGTATATTAGTTCAAGTCGCCATACCACATTAGCACAGAGATGTAATTGTCAATTCAAATCCCGTAGTAGTAGAGATATTAGCAGTAGTCGAAGAGATTAGGGTTCGAGGATATTATATTCAAGAAGTAGAATCTAGTGAAATAAACTTAAAAAAGAAAAGATAAAGGTGATGAGGAACTCTGAAGTTTAGGATTTGAGATAACACAAAGAATGAATGCACGTGCGCCATTGCAAACGATTCTGAGCCATGTCATTCAAGGTCTCTAACCATCAGTTACTATCATCTTGCGGGCCCCAACCAGGTAGTCGACACCTACCGACATGACTCAGTCCACTTGTCAGTGACTTCATTGATTTCTGCCATGTTTTGGTTTGGCAGCCCTTAGCTTTCATCCAACCTATTCCTATACCGCAAAACATATCTCGACGAGACAGTAGGTGGTTGGGCATTCGTAACACGTGTCCCAACCACCTTTATGTCCCCACTTTCGTGGATAAAAATGTAAAAAAGAATTCTCAATTTAATTCCACTTGTTTTGCTCACAATTCATTTTTTTTAAACTTTTTTGTGGAGAGAAAAAAGTGATTTTTTTCTTTTTATTTTATAGTAAAATTCATAGCTCAATTACTGCGCACAATTGTCCAGTTCCTAATTCAACCTATCAATCTTCAAGGTTAGATTATTGTTACTATTATTATTATTATTATTATTATTATTATTATTATTATTGTTATTATCGTGATTACACCCTTATAAATGTTTTCTCCTTTAGGTCTATTCAAAGTCAATTTCATTCTGATCATGAAGATGATGATAGTACTAACAATAAACTATGCAGTTATCATTCATGCAATCAAAGACAACTAGTGTTGTTATCCTGTGATGCATGTCATGGAAATTTTTGTATCAGGTTAGTGTGTGTGTGTGTGTGTGTCAGCGCTGTCTCTCTATGTGTTTTCCCTTTGTTTTCTGTCACATAAATGTATTTAAACTGCGATTATCTTCATCATCATCATCATCTTCGATCCCTAATATTCCCCATTACCGATAACTCTCCTAGTATCTCTACCACTATAGGATTTAAGCTGACAGTTGCGTCTGTGTGCTAATGTGGTATGGCAACCTGAACTGATATATACGTACATACGAAGTTCTACGTTGTAACTGACACTGACTGACTGACTGACTGACTATGCATAAAGTTTTCGTTATTCAATAAATATGTTAAATTCGGTACTTTCAGCCGGTTTTCCATTTATATTTAATGGATAAGTGCTACTTATCATTGTGTAACTTTCATTAAAAACAATTTCAAGTATATGAAATTATTTGCAATAACCTACCATGAACATGACAGTGCAGTAAAGCCCATATGTAGGATGGGAAATACAAGGAAAGTGAAAGTTAATATTTTAAAAACTAAATTTCTCATGAAAATTACATTCCAACAAGTCACAACCAAAAGTAGTGAATACAGTAGACTTAGTAAAAACATTTCCATTCATCATCTTAGCCTTAATTTTTATGTGCTCAAAAAAATTTAAATAGACGCAACTACAGTTGTTTGCGTTATAGTAGTAATCATAAACCTACAAACTTCCGTAGACGAATTTTACAGATAATTCTTCAACGAGAAAAGTTCGTTGAAGTAACCTGAACAAAATGTTCAACGCAGCGCTACTCATTAAAGCACTGCTTTGTAAAATGTTCAGTCACTATCAAGGTCATGCATAATATGTCATTGACTTTGATCTACATTCTAAAAAATATATCCCTCTTGTTGGCAAATATTTCTCATTTGACTTTGTGTGAACATTATATATATGTATAAGTAACTTTTTACTATCTACGTAACTAAATCAGCTGGTGAAATCTGTTAGATTATATGTCATTCTTTAATTCTCAGCGAACTGTGTATAGCCACTGACAGGGAAGTCCTACTCATTGCCATTCGTGGCGGGGATATTGTTTACGTTATTAAGAGAACAAAGAGCAAATGTTCGGCGCCTTAACTAAGTTGATGGGTATAGAGGATCCACCTAGGAGGGGGATCGGAAAACCCTAATTCTAAACCAATGGTCACATGTGTTCCAGTTTCCTGACGAAATGAACGGCATATGAACCTATTGTTGGTCACCGGCTACCATGGAACTGCAACTCGTGACGTTGCTTCACTGCCCTGTGGATTAAACCAGCAGATGAATAACTCAGAGGTGGCTCCCTATGAAAATCACCTGCTTTGGTTTTGGTAGCCAGACAGTATACCAGCCCACTCATAAATTCAAAAATTTTTTATGCCCTTTAGTACCAATGTTTATGTGTTCAAATAAATAAATAAAGATTATTGTTACTAAGTTATGCCAAGATAAGTTTGATATCGATCACTACTCGAACACAAAGGAGCACTAGATAGCTGTTTTGTTCTAGTTTATGAATTTTTGGCAGGGAGTACCCACTGGATCTTTGATTCACTAGACGTAATAATTAAGTCTCCAACATTCGATCTCAATCCTTACATTTAGGCATGCCACTCTACTTGAGACATATGTTGCTAATAACGGATCGTTAAATATTTCAGCCCTTGTCTCTCCTTTTCAGTTGTTGCCAAGTAGTGTTCACAGTTTCAATGTATGTTTGCAGTTTCTAGTGCCATGTGTTCTTTGGTCCGCCTCTGTTTTCTCATGCCATGCGATTTCAAGTTAAAGCCTGGCTTGTGATTCAGTTCAAATCGTCCGGCTGTGTCCAAAGTGCCCACTGTATTCCGTGCTTCGTTTGTGATATAGATATCTTCATAATTTACTCAACAGATTACGGAAAAAGAATGCAGGCAACGTTGTCTAACATCAATCTTTACTTTCAATACATCTATGAGCTGCCTTTACACACGACTTCGCAATTCATTCCCTCGTAGGAATTCCGTAAAACACTGAAGATTTTTTCACAAAATCTATAGTGTTGAATTATATTCCACAAGGTTCTTAGAGTAAGAAAAGTTGATGTATAGCGATGACGCTAGCAAGGAAGTATAAAAGACTAGTCAGGAACAAGGAAGGGAAACCATTCGCTGAAGATTAGGAGCAGAGAAACAAGTGGATAGATCATTTTGATGAGTTTTTGAATAGGTTGGCCTCTGAACTTACCGAACGCTGAAGCAACACACCTAGACGACCCTAAAAATGTTTTTTCCCTAACTCCTACGACGGAGAAATTTACAAAGTTTTGCATGAGGGCATATCACAGGCGCATTTCAAAGAAAGACTGATAGTAGACAACGCTGATTGGTCTAATTTATCGATTTCTCAATTTAAAATATATCTATTGTTCACTGAAAGTAATAGTTTCCATTTTCAAATTAATGTTAACAATGTTCATCATTTCTCTTCTCCATTTAAGTCATAAACAAAAAGAGATTCATGAATGTTCAAGTTTGGCCAAATCAAATCATCAATCAACTGAAAGTCAACCAGTTAAAACTGTTGATCGTACTGCATTAGATGGTTAGTTGGATTTCTCTTTTTTTTTACGGTAATAAACAAAACTATATCTAATAACATATCCATCTTTTAAAGTATGTGCTGTTTTATTCAAAACATCATTATACTACTTAAATTTTCCGAATGAATTTCTCTTCAGGCAGTTATAAGCAACAAGGAACACATGCACTAATCAAAATGATTACACATTAGCACGGTATGATAAAAACTATGATGAAAAAAAGTAAAGAAAGTAGTACCAGGATCAGTGTTAATAAAAAAAGGATTAGTCTGGAGGAAAATTTTTTCATGAAATAATAGTTTTGAAATTCAGACTACAAGGAAATACAACAATACGAACCTGTGTACACCATTGTGACCGATTCTAAACCTTGTCATTCAACATCTCCTATCACTAATCACATCAATCGTATGTACTTTCATCAAATTTTCTTTTTTCATATGAAAACACCTTTTTTATCATTAATTAACGTGATCTAGAAAACCAGTTAGTAATGAACAGGTATTTTGATTGCTTTTGATACCTCCAAGCAGCATCGCGATGTCAGTCAGTCAGATGCAATGAGATAAGGGAACGTGAGTAGAGTTAGTTGTGGAGAGAAGAGAGGTATGTTTGGGTGTAGGAAGGATTTGATTCCGACCGATTCGGTCTGTTGCTGTTACGGGTATGAGGGCGGCTGTCACTTCCCGGCTGCCCACACCATGGAAGGTTGTTTCTTGAGAGACCTGAAAAGGAAGGTAGATTAGTGTTGGTCTTGGAGACCCGGTAGCGTGATCGCAGAGCCCAGGGGACAACTGCTTGAGGCCGGTCACGCACGGCCTTTTTGTTAAAGGTTTTTTGAGGATTAGCTCCGCTCTTGAAAGCCCTTAGTGGGCACCCTTACCGCCGGAGACGGAAACCCGTGAGGTAAGGTGAGGTGTGACAATTTTAGGGTCAACCTTTTCTAACCCTTCCTTCCTTGTGAGAAGGCAGCATCGCTGCAGATGCTGGTTGTCCAAGGGAAACAACTTACTGCTGTCACACCCCTCTACAGTCAGCAGTATGACTTCACCCTCAGACCTTGGGTAGCTGCTTTTAGTCTCAACGTTCTCCAATCGACCTGCCTGGTATGGTAGAACCTACAGGAACATAAGTTCCAGCCAATATAGCTCGGTTGGGTCATCACAATAGGCAAGCCTGACCACCACAATGTCTTCATTTTCAACCCAGTCTTACATCTCACAGACAAGTAAATGTTAATATTTACTCATAACCTCATTACTACTGATCACTAAAAAGATTTTCAATTTCAAGAAAAGTATATTTTTATTAATAAAAGAACGTGTTTGATTGATAAATACTGCGACTGAAGTCAGTCAAATAATCCCTCTTGAATAGGATAATTGATATGCTCGAAACTATTACGAGTTTACCTTACTCGGTAAATGGAACGATGATCAACGATACAGTGACACAATAGGCTATTCTAATTCGATTGTCCCAGGCCCCGTTAACTAGAACAAGAAGTTTTGATAAGACATAGAGAATGTAGTCTACAGGCACTAAGAAAGGTTGAGGTTCTCAAGCACACAAATCAAGCTTATTTATACAATAATAGAAACGCCCTTGGGAGAGCCACGAAATGGCGTACTCAAATAATCCATCAACCAATGACAGTCTAGGATTTTCCGGGTAGGAAATATAAGCTGAAGGTCAGCTAAGCGTCTTTGGCGCGAAAACATGAAAATTCGAAATTTTCTAAATCAATTACAAAATCAGTACCTTTCCAAGTGAGTTCTGGGGATCTAACGTCCTCAACAATAATCGAGGTAATAAATACTTAAACAAAACTCAAAAACTGCACTCAGCATCGATCGATCTCGCAATTGTAAGAATGCATCAATTATACATTTTCATTGAGATTGATCTTCAACATAATGCCTCATGACTTATTAACTGAATACCTATCAACGGGAATGTTTTCAGTGTCAAAATGTCGAATTTTTATATCCCTTAGAATTTAGTTTGCTTGCTTGATTATGGCCCAGAAACTCCATGAAACATTTCATCCAGTCAGCATTGAATGTAACCTTCACAGAAACATCTAGAAAATGCATCCACTCTCCTCAATTCTAATCAGGTATTTAACCATACCTCAACTATCCTTCGTATGATTCTCGAACCTCCTAGAAGCCCAAAGTCACTATTAACTATAAATAGCTTCATCGTCTATGCCTAAACTAACCTTTGATCAAAGCGCCTTTTCTCTTGTGTTCAAATCGCAGCTTAAATTTAGTTTTGTTATTAGCAGCAGATAGGAATTCAGATCTGGCATTCATTCATTCAACGCTCAACTAGAGTTCGTGAAGAGCAGACTGGTTTCAGAACTAGAGGTGGATGTACAGACCAAATGGGTCCGAGGAACAGCGACACACTTTCTGACGTCCCACAATAGTTGGGACGGCGTTTGATTCTGTTTGTCGTGACATTCTGTAGGAGTGTCTGTCATTGAAAGGTGTACCGGTGAAGTGCATCATCCTTGTACAGGGTCTCTGCTCGAACACTATTGTCGTCTGAATTGACTACGTCAAGTGATGTTCAGGGTTGTCCGCCTACGTTTAGCTTTGTCATAGACATGCTATCACTCTTGTTATCTGACTTCTCAGGCGTTGACCTACCATGAGATTCACTTGTTAACTCCGAATTCGCAAGTGACATAGGTCTGTTTAGTGAAGGCACTGATGAAATGCAGCGTTTTCTAACCATCTCAAGCAACAATGCTAGCATGTGTGGGATGGGATTCTCTTCCTGTGAATGTTGTTTCGCGATTGGCTCGCGTCAGTTCAATTAACGATGAGGACAAGTAGTTGAGCATGTCAACCGCTTAACTCATCTTGGGAGTCTCATCTGTCCTGATGGCCTGGTGTCTTACGAATCCTCGGCATGGATACAGAGGACTCAATTGGCTTATACATAACATGGTATTCAATAAGAAGAACGGATTGATATGTCTTCTAAATCTTCTTCTGTTCAGTAAAGTATCAAACACATTATCAATGTTACTGTTAGACACACACGTACATTACAATAACCAATGATCAGCAAATGAAGACAAAATCTTTGAAAGCAGACTTGTCAAATGCAAAGAAGCAACTCGTTTATCGCCAATATTTCAAATGTTATCACTTGGGAAGGCTATAAGTACTTTGGATTTTAGACTGAATTAGTTAACTTTACTACACTTCAGAAGATTAAAGCCAACGTACTTGCGTATTGCTTTTAATTTAGTACTGATGAAAGATGCTAAACAAAAGCTTACAGTTCTTGTTATTTGGTTGTGACTAACCAACAGTGCTATGCATATCATAATTCACAGCATTAAAATTCACTTGAAGTAAATAAAACTTACTACTTTTTTCATAATGCTTGCATCAGATTTCGCTTTATCGAGTAGGTCTTCTCGAATTTCTGATGATTGAATTATATTGTTGTTTGGTTTAGGATGGCGAACCGCTTATTGAAGCAGTGAATCTTCATCAACTAAGGTAGTTGGGATATATGTTACGTATGTTTAACCACCGGCTTCCTCAACGGGCGATGCTTTCGGGTTTAGGAGTATGCTTCAAGAAGAGTAGTGGCCACCAAGCCGAAACAGCACCAGCCCTCGAGGTCGTCGGCAGTTGAACTGAGTCACGTTATTAGGTATACGATACCTGGTTGGCGTCTGCGTGTTATAATTCTCTCCCCCTTTGCAACCTAGCTATTCCTAATGCTTAGCATTCTCGGACACCAATTCACTCGAGACGTTCTCCCAAATCAGAACACCGTTAAACAGGAAAAGAGATTATATTCCAATAACAAGGTTATAAGGAAAACAGAGAAGTCCCTAACGTTAGTGTATTTACAGATTCTAGAATGTTCCCCCAGTATCGACTAGGGCTGATTGAATACGAAAGAGCCAATCAGCGTGCCACGACGCAGTCGTGTATGGAACACGCTTTAATCTAATCTATGTCCAGCTAACCCTACGTGACAATTGTAACCGGTGGTTGGAAACTTTGAATGACATGGTTCAAAATCGTTTGCAGTGGCGCAGATACATCCATTCGTTGTCTTCTCTTAAATTCCAAATTTCTGAATTCTTTATATCTTCTGTCTCTTTCATTTTCAGTGATTTTTCTCGAATCTTACCTTAAATCCCTTATCATTTCTAATACTACTAATACTTCTACTACCTCTGCTACTCTGTCACTTTGCCTGACAATTTTTATATAAACATTGCAACTGTATAAAATGAAGTATTCCGCAAATCTTACGAAGCTTTAGTGGAATGTTAAACTGAGATGATGCTAACGCTTTTTCAGAACAATGTGAAATAAGTCAGAATGTGTAATAATGTTACTAATCATGAATGAACACATACTTTGTGTACTTTGTAAACCACTCTGCAATGAACTAAATACAAATTATCATGTAGGTCATCTTTATACAATCATTGAAACAGAATCCCCAAACACTGGTAGGTCTTGAACGACTCTGGCTTGATACACATCATTGCTGGCAATTGACCTAAATATTGTTATCATTCATATGCACAGCATAACATGTTATTAATAAGTTATAAGAAGTATTGAAAAAAGTACATTCAATTCATGTGAAGGTTGAACTGTCATAGTGCCAAATTTAATTTTTTGTTTCAAATTTCTAAATTAAATATTTTGCGAAGTCATGTGAATCATGTCATGTGATGAACATTCACACTGGAGCATCTTCATTTTTTTAAAACGCGATTCAACCATTCAGATATCATATTGCTACAATAAATATTAGCCACATCATACTAACCATTCAAAATCGGAGGTACATCAACAGAATTTAAACACCTGTAATCCAAAACGACTTTCACACGTTAACTAGAACAACAGAGAAAATATCAATAAGATCTTCATCCTGAGATTAGTTTGTGTTCAAAAGGTCAATGATATTTTCAGTTAAACGTGTGACCTTGGGCTTCTAGAACTTTCGCGAAGCATGTCAACGGTATAGATAAATATCCAGTTAAAATCGTCATACATGATTTTTTATTTTTTAGATGTATCTGAGAAACTTCTACTCAACACTGAATTGAATAAAATAATCCCTGACGTTTAATGAGCCTCTTGAGACTTTGACGTGAGATATTCTCAGAATTCTCATCAACTTTAAATAATAGATTCAATTGATATCTTATTTTCAAAGTTGAACAGTTAAACATTTGTGTTAAACACTCTCGTGTTTATCTTTTTTTTAAAGAATAAAGTTTTCGACTCAAAAATCATTTACTTGCGACCAATTGTATGTGCCAATAAATTGTGTGTATAAATCATATGATTCCGCTGACTTAGGTAAACAAATATATGAATTTCAATGTATATTTTTAACTAAACATAGCGATAGAGATTTAATCTGATGAGTAGTTGTTTGAAGTGTTAAACTAATTTTTGAAATTTAAGTATTGATGATACTATGAAGTCAACAGGCTCATTTTATTTAATTCAATAAAATCAAACTTACACTATTGTCAATGTATGTATTCATGCATTTTATTCCACTGCATACTACTACACTACACTACACACATAATGTGCATCTTGTAAAAAATAACCCCCGACTGTAGCTGATACCTTGACGTGGTGGTCGGGCTCGACTATCGTGATGACCCAGCCGAGCTATACTGGCTGGAACATATGTTCCTGAAGGTCCTACCATGCCAGGCAGGTCGATTGGAGAACGTTGAGACCAAAAGCAGCTACCCAAGGTCTGAGGGCGAAGTCGTACTGCCGACTAATGCAGAGGAGTGTGACAGCAGTAAGGTGTTTCCCTCGGACAACAAGCAGCATCTGCAGCGATGCTGCCTTCTCACAAGGAAGGAAGGGTTAGAAAAGGTCGACCCTAAAAATGTCACATCTCACCTTACCTCACGGATTTCCGTCTCCGGCGGTAAGGGTGCCCACTAAGGGCTTTCAAGAGCGGAGCTAACACTCAAGAAACTTCTCATAAAAGGGCCTTGCGTGACCGGCCTCAAGCAGTTGTCCCCTGGGCTCTGCGATCACGCTACCGGGTCTCCAAGACCAACGCCAATCTACCTTCCTTTTCAGGTCCCTCAAGAAACAACCTTCCACGGTGTGGGCAGCCGGGAAGTGACAACCGCCCTCATACCCGTAACAGCTTGCGAGACCAAATTGGTCAAATTCAAAACAAAATAACGTGATAATACTGTGTAAATATTTTGTATACTATTCATTGTTTCCTACTTTTATTTCATTTAGCTATTTCACATACAATAATTCCAAAGAAAACCACTAATGATACTCAACCAGTCAAACCATTAAGTGATCATGCTCGTGCTACTAAAGCAAAGTTGATTTTATTAAAAACTAAAATGGAAGCATTACCTGGTGGTCAACGGGCTAGAGAATTACCAGAATCTGAGAGATTTGTTGTTCGTTTATCAGTTACACCAGAGGTTCTTTCAACATGTCATATCATTTCAGCTTATTTTGGAAAGGTGATTAGTTTGAAATCTTTTTTATTTCATTTTTTTCATGGAGTTATTCTTTATAGTAAAGCGAATGCTTTTTAATGGTTTATTTTATGATGTTTTGTGGTAAGTAGTTTACATTGTTGAGACTTTATTTTCAGTTCGATCCCAGTTGGTACCGTTAAAAAACCATCAGGAAGCACAAGACAACTAGTTCGTCGTACGATTGAACTTTTCAATAGTACGCACCTACGACCTTGCTACGAATCGAACGCAGTACTTTCAGGTCTGGGGATAAACACTTAATCATTGAAACTTCTATTCAGTGCCCGGTGGTAGAGTTTCACTTTCAATCTATTTATGTTATAGCCCCATATCTGTAACATTACTAAGGAAATTATGATTAGATTTGCAAATGTAAATTATTGGATTACAACCTCACGGTTTAAGGACTAACCTAGTCAAGTCAACTCAACAACAACAACAACATAGATCTTCGTACGTATGTACATCAGTTCAAGTTGCCATACCACGTTAGCACGGAGAGATAGAATTATCACTTCGAATCCCATAGTAGTAGCGGTAGTGGAGATATTAGCAGTAATTGGAAATTTTAGGGTTCGAAGATATTATTCAAGAAGTATGATTCAGTGAAATAAACTTATAAAGAAAAGATAAAGGTGATGAGAAACTCAGAAGGTTAGGATTTGAGAGAACACAAACAATGGGTGCACCGGCGCCATTGCAAACGGTTTTGAGCCATGTCTTCCAGGGTCTCTAACCGTCGATTACTTTCATCTCTCGGGCCCCAACCAGGTAGTCATCTCATGATGTCAGCCTAGTTCCTTCGGAAATCACGAGGCCGATGCTCCTTCTGACAACCAGAACCCTTCCACGGTGTGAGCAGCCGGGAATTAAAATCCGCCCTCATACCCATAAAATCACATTAGACCAAATCGGTCAGGATTAAATCCTTTTTAAGGATTAACCATCCAATCAATATGTGACCGGAAGGTTATAGGTTTGCATTACTGAGAAGTCTTATACGAGGCTGAGGTAGTTGTTCAGTGTTACTAACAATTCATCTACTTTGATTCAAGGAGAAAGAACTGGTTAATATTACTAACCTTTCAAACAAGCGGTATGTGACTCAAACCCAATAGTTTGATAAGTGAGTTGTATTCATATAGTTAATATTATTATTATATGTACAAATAAAATTCGTCCAGTTTTATGTCATCTTGTTTTGTTTTCCATTTAAAAGCGTTGGCCACTTGGTTGTATATTGGATTATGGTTGTGAACATTTCCATTTACCGCGTGATAAAGTAAGCTATTTTATGTCTGTCATAACTATGAGAGTTAGTTAACTGTGTATATATATATATGCCATCATCGACGAGAAAGGTGGATCCGATGCAGATGTGAGGGCGCGGATCGGCAAAGCAAGGGCTGCATTTCTATAGTTGAAAAATATCTGGAACTCCAAACAACTTTCAACCAAAACCAAAATCAGGATTTTCAATACAAATGTCAAGACAGTTCTACTGTATGGAGCGGAAACTTGGAGAACTACGAAAGGCATCATCCAGAAGACACAAGTATTTATGAACAGTTGTCTACGCAAAATACTTCGGGTTCGTTGGCCAGACATGATCAGCAACAACGTACTGTGGGAGAGAACAAACCAGATCCCAGTGGAGGAGGAAATCGGGAAGAAAGTGGTGGAAGTGGATAGGAAACACACTGACGAAAAGCACCGAACTGCGTCACGAGACAAGCCCTCACATGGAACCCTCAAGGGCAAAAGGAAAAGAGGAAGGCCAAGGAACACATTACTCCGAGAAATAGAGAAAGATATGAGAGGAATGAACAAAGATTGGACAGAACTAGAGAGGGAAGCCGAGGACAGAGTTGGTTGGAGAAAACTGGTGGGCGGCCTATGCTCCATTGGGGGTAACAGGCGTAAGTAAGTATATATATATATGCTTTTTGGTTAATGGAAGCAATACTCAGCAAACTTTGTTGATGACTTTACACGGATTTAAATCTATCCGAAAGTTTTTAGAGCGAACAAGAATTCCTTTCTAACAACAAGGCTCGTAATAGAAAGAAAATAACTAAACTATATGTGTACATTGATCAAATTCTTCAAAATTGTGAATATTTTATTCTCTTGAACAATATTCGCAACGTGTGTTATCATAAAACTATATGTGTCAAATTATTATTCAAGTTCATATTGATTGATTATTGATGAGTAGATTGTCTTGTTGTAGTGAATATTTTTAACTTATCGCTTTTCACGTTTTTAAACAAGTCTCCTTTTTCTCTTCACTATTTTCATATGTTATGAATTTAGTTCATCGAAGAAAAGCTGTTAAGGTTTTATTTTCAAATTGACACATATTACGTGTTGTACACGTTCACCAAAATCTCATATAATTAACAATAAGACATAAATAATAACACAGACAAACTAAGAATGTGTTGGAATTCAGTGATATAACAGTAAAGAAATAATTTTGAACATAATAATATATGAATAACCGTGGTATTATTGAACTGAATTACACATCGACTATTTTAAGATTGGTTGGTTGTATAATTCATTTCAATACACTTCATATATATGTTTTCATGTTCATTTAATAATGTAAGGATGGTAGGTCAATAGATTAAGTATTGTAACTCCATCAGTTGAGGTGGTTGGGACATGTGTTACGAATGACTAACCACCGACTGCCTGGTTGAGCTGTGTTTTGAGATGTAAGAATAGGTTGGACGAAAGCTAGGGGCGACCAGAGCAAAACATGGAAGAAATCCATGAAGTCACTGACAAGTGGACTAAGTCATGTCGGTAGGTGTCGACTACCTGGTTGGGGTCCGTGAGATGATAGTAGTCGATGATTAGAGACCCTGAATGACATGGCTCGAAACCGTTTGCAATGGTGCAGGTGCATTCATTCTTTGTGTTATCTCAAATCCTAACCTTCAGAGTTCCTCATCACCTTTATCTTTTACTTTTAAGTTTATTTCACTAGATTCTACTTCTTGAATAATATCTTCGAACCATAATCTCTCCGATTACTGCTAATACTTCTACTGAATTGACAATAACATCTCTGTGCTAATGTGGTATGGCAACATGATTTGATGTACGTACGTACGTACGAAGTTCTACGTTGCTGTTAATTGACTGATTGATCATCCAATAATAAAATTCAACATTGATAAATTGATAATAGTTATCATGTCATCACCGCCAAATTCCCTGGTATGGCTGAAAGTAGGGGGAGTCCACTCTCTTTGAGATGCCACTGTCACGGAAGTCCTAATCATCACCTCGTAGCGAGGGTGTTTGTTTACGAAATCGATAAGACGAAAAGCGAATTTTCAGCGCTTTAACGGAATCGGTTGGTATGGAAGATCCACCATGAGGAATCGGAATTGCCTCTGCATTGTTTTATTCAAGCAGTGGAGTTAGGCAGAGTTGTCCAGTTTCACCATTCCTGTTCAACTTTACAATCGATGACCTTCTATAGACGGCTCTGATGGATGTAGATAATGGTAGTGTGGATCTGCAACCCGCAGAAGGACTTTTCGACCTTGAGTATGCGCATAATATTGTCACTGTGTGATGATTCCCAAGTCACACAATCCGCAATCAGTTCCCATGATCATATACCTAGGTAGCTATGTAAGTGCTGTTGCTGGTGTAAGTGATGAGATCAATCCATGTATAGTGATGTTGGGGATGTTAGATCCCCAAAATTCGCTTGATAATGCCGTATTTTGGTTTTCACGTTTTGCCAGCATGGGCTGATCAGATGACCTTGAGATTTCAATTCCCACCTGGAAAATCCATGGCTGTGATTGGCTGCTGTGCATTTTAGTATGCTATTTTCTTAACTGTCTCAAGGACGTTCTTATGTTGTATAAATAAACGAGAGTTGTATGCTTGATTGTACTGTGATTGCTGGGTGTTTGTAGAATATACTTCTACGCTTACAAAGCCTTCTATTTCGACTTTGGGTATTCACGGTAGCCTCGCTGGAAGCTGGTAAAAGTCTCGTTCGCGTTTATCGACTAAGGTCAAGTCGTAATAGCCTCAAGCATACTAAGTGACGAACTTATCAGTGGCGACGGTGCTTTTGGAAATATGGATCCTGCCAAACTTGAATTATTACTTGAGCAGCAGCTGAAACTGATGCAGATGTTGACAGACATGAAGATTTCCCCTTCCACACAGCCCAGCTCATCTAATGCAACCACAGCTCCATCAGTCGACGGCATCGCAAATAGCATAGCTGAATTTCATTATGATCCTGATGCAAATGTCACTTTTGACATGTGGTTCCAGCGTTATGAAGATTTATTTAAATTTGATTTCGCCAACTAAGATGATGCTTGGAAGGTTCGGCTGCTACTTCGAAAGTTGGGCGCAAGTGAGCTGGATAAGTACTGCAATTTGATTCTGCCTCTGAACCCACGAGATTGTTCATTTTCTGAGACTGTTCAGACTTTAAGCCAACACTTTGGCGATAACTCGTCACTGTTTAACACTCGATATCGATGTTTGAAGCTAATTATGAACGAAGATGATGACTTTCTTACACATGTGGGCATCGTCGACCGTGAATGCGAACGCTTTCGGTTGAAGTCTTTGTCGGAAGATCAGTTCAAAGCCCTTATACTCATCTGCAGCCTCCAGTCGAGTAAGTTCAGTGACATTAGAAGGAGGCCACTAAGCCGTTTGGAGCAAGATCCGAAGCTTACGCTTAATGATATGGCTCATGAGTACCAACGTCTCACTAACCTGCAACGAGACTCAACGATAGTGCAGAGTGGTAGTTCATGCCGATCTGAAATTCATTTGGTACAGCAGCCACCTTATCATAACAAGTCTGCCCATGCTACACCCAGTTCATCCCGCTCCAATTCTGCCCAAAAACCCAAAATGAATCCCCCTTCTGCTTGCTGGCACTGCGGCTCATGGCACTATGTACGGAACTGCCCATTTAGGCAGCATAGATGCAGGAAGTGTAAAGTCATCGGTCATAAAGATAACTTTTGCCTACAGAAAAAGCCAAAGCGATCCAGAAGTGCTAAGAAGCCTGTTCCTAGATCCAGTACCAATGCATTGAGCCTAATATCTTCCTGCCAAAGCTCATCACCAGGTGAGAGGAAATTTATTACTCTTAATATTAACGGTTATTTGTGTAGATTGCAAATAGATACTGCATCTGATGTCACTATCCTCTCACGCAGAAATTGGACCAAATTGGGTAGCCCAAGCCTGCAGCACACAACACAAAAGCCTCGTACAGCATGTGGTAATTATCTTCGTCTGTTAGGACAATTGGAATGTAAAGTTGCTTTCCGAGATTCGTCGTTTACTGGGGTATGCTATATAACGCCAGCCGATCTAAATTTACTTGGTTTAGATTGGTTCGACCAGCTAAAATTGGCTGATGTCCCGCTAAATACCATATGCAACCTGGTTACACAACCATATGACCCCGAAGCATATACGAAGAGGCTGATGACAGAGTTTTCAACCATTTTTGAACCTGGATTAGGTCGGTGCACTACTATGAAAGCAACACTTCGGTTGAAACATGGGGCTAAGCCTGCTTTTCGTCCAAAGAGACCGGTACCGTATGCTACATTAGCAACAGTAGATGAAGAGCTGGATCGCCTTCAACGACAAGGAGTTATTACTCCCGTTTCTTACTCCAGTTGGGCAGCACCTATAGTCGTTATCAAGAAGGCCAACGGCACGATACGTATATGTGCTGACTTCTCTACAGGTCTCAACGCAGCTCTAGAACAGCATCATTATCCTCTGCCAGTCCCAGCAGATCTGTTCACTATGCTGAATGGAGGAAAGTTCTTCGCAAAGCTTGACCTAGCTGATGCTTATTTTCAAGTGGAAGTCGATGAAGCATCTAAAGAGCTGCTTACTATCAACACTCATCGCGGGTTGTTCCAGTATAACCGTCTACCTTTTGGAGTTAAGACTGCCCCATCTATCTTCCAACAACTAATGGATACTATCCTGTCAGATATCTCAGGGGTTGCAGCTTATCTCAATGATATCTTGATTGTTGCGAAGACGTTAGAACAGCTACGGGAACGCACGACATTGGTACTACAACGCATCAGTGACAATGGTTTCCGGTTACGCCCAGAAAAATGCCAGTTTCTATTGCAGTCGGTAAAGTATTTGGGATTCATCTTTGGTGCCGACGGTCGCAGACCGGATCCTGACAACATACGAGCTATCAAACTGATGCCCACTCCCACTAATGTTTCCGAATTACGATCTTTTCTCGGTTTAATCAGTTATTATTCAGCTTTTGTTCCCTCGATGCATGATATTCGCGCTCCATTGAATTGTCTACTGCAGAAGCATAGCACATGGAACTGGACTAAAGAGTGTGACGCGGCTTTCGGTAAACTCAAGTCTATAATTAGCTCGGAATTGTTATTAACACACTACGACCCATCCATGCCTATCATCGTAGCAGCAGACGCTTCAGCATACGGCCTAGGTGCTGTTATTTCACATCAGTTTCCAGACGCGTCAGAAAAAGCCGTTATGCATGCATCCCGTACACTGACCCCAGCAGAAAAGAAGTATAGCCAGATAGAGAAAGAAGCTCTTGCCCTTGTGTTTGCTGTTCGCCGTTTCCATAAGTTTCTGTACGGTCGGAGATTCACGCTCCTCACAGATCACAAGCCTCTGTTAGCAATATTTGGTTCAAAGTCTGGCATTCCAGCCCATTCTGCAAATCGTCTTCAGCGATGGGCCTTGGTACTTTTGGGGTATGATTTCGAAATCCAATATCGACGTACTCTACAATTCGGTCAAGCAGACGCTTTGTCACGACTCATTAATGATCAAGTGACGGCTGAGGAAAACATAGTGATCGCATCTCTGTCAGTAGAAGACCACGCAGAATGTTATCTGACAACCGCAGTTCGCGCATTACCGGTGTCTGCAACAGACATACAAAATGCTTCTAGAAACGACCCCATCATCAAGATGACGATGAAATATGTCACTAACGGTTGGCCGTCGAAAAAGTTTGAAGGTGACATGAAGCAACTGTATCAGCGGCGGGAGTCACTATGCATCGTGAACGATTGTCTGATGTTTGGTGAAAGAGTAGTGGTGCCAGTATCCCTTCGTGCAAAAGTTCTGAAACAGTTCCATCTTGGTCATCCTGAGATTAAACGAATGAAGTCCATAGCCAGGAGTTATGCATACTGGCCTCACATGGATCAACATGTCACAGCGTCGGTTGAAAAATGCATGCGGTGTCAGCAGGCGGCAAAGATGAATGCCAAAATTCCGCCGGTTTCATGGCCCAAACCCGAGCATCCTTGGTCCAGGATACATGTCGACTTCGCTGGCCCAATAAATGGAACTATGTATTTAATTGTCGTCGACGCCTTTTCTAAATGGCCGGAAATCAGCCCCGTTATGCCGCCCACTACAACTAAGACTATACAGCTCCTTTCTGAAATTTTTTCACGAAACGGCAGACCAGATGTGATCGTATCCGACAATGGCTCTCAATTCACCTCTTCCCAATTCCAGAATTTCTGTCAACGGCTAGCCATTAAACACTTACGCTCGCCACCATTCCACCTGCAATCGAATGGGCAGGCGGAAAGGTTTGTGGATACGTTTAAAAGAGCACTGCTTAAGTCAAAAAGGGAGGGGACGTCAGCCGAAGCGTTAAAAAATTTCTTGTACGTCTATCGGACAACACCAAATGAATTGTTACCGGAACAAAAGTCCCCAGCTGAAATCCTGATGGGAAGAAGACTGAAAACGATCCACAGCCTGATGCATCCGACTAATGCACCCTCATCAGTGGAGACAAAGCAGCAAAGACAATCCGCTTACGAGGCGGGATGCCCTGTGTTTGCCCGCGACTACAGAACGAACCATGGTCCTTGGGTAGAAGCGAGAGTGGTCAGAAGGGTTGGTCGAGTTATGTACGAAGTAGAGGTAGGAGGTGATAAATGGTCACGTCATCGGAATCAGATACGCAGACGGCTAGCCCCAGATCGCCCATCAAGAGCAGAAAGCCTTCCCCTTGACATCTTGCTTGATACCTTCAACCTACCGAGAGCCCCGCCACGAGAAGAAACGCAGCAGCAAGCTGTTCTTCGTTCCCGAAGGTATCCCCTCAGACAGCGGCGAACAATAGTCAAGATGCAAGTCGACCCCAGGAGAACACGCTATTAAAAAGGGGAGGAGTGTTGGGGATGTTAGATCCCCAAAATTCGCTTGATAATGCCGTATTTTGGTTTTCACGTTTTGCCAGCATGGGCTGATCAGATGACCTTGAGATTTCAATTCCCACCGGAAAATCCATGGCTGTGATTGGCTGCTGTGTATTTTAGTATGCTATTTTCTTAACTGTCTCAAGGGCGTTCTTATGTTGTATAAATAAACGAGAGTTGTATGCTTGATTGTACTGTGATTGCTGGGTGTTTGTAGAATATACTTCTACGCTTACAAAGCCTTCTATTTCGACTTTGGGTATTCACGGTAGCCTCGCTGGAAGCTGGTAAAAGTCTCGTTCGCGTTTATCGACTAAGGTCAAGTCGTAATAGCCTCAAGCATACTAAGTGACGAACTTATCAAGTGAAAACCACAGCCGCTTATGCTCCCTTTTGATGTTAATCTGACTGTAGAAATTTGGGTTTACAATGAATGCATCGAGGGCAGTTTTGCCCTTCGTTCTTAAAAGCCCTTAGTGAGCTCTCTTACCGCCGGAGACGGGAATCCGTGGGGTAGGGTGATGTGTGAAATTTTTAGGATCGACCTTTTCTAACCCTTCCTTCCTTATGAAAAGGCAGCATCGTCGCTGATGCTGATTGTCCGAGGGAAACACCCAAATGCAGTCACACCCCTCTGCAGTCAGAAGTGCGACTTCACCCCCAGACCTTGAGTAGCAGCTTTTAGTCTCAACGTTCTCCAATCGACCTGCCTGGCATGGTAGAACCTACAGGAACATATGTTTCAGCCAATATAACTCGGTTGGGTCATCAGGATAGGCTAGCGTGACCATCACATCAAGGTAGCAGCTACGGTCGGGACACTGTATCTGATCCAACTAAAGATCAGTTTTGTATAATGTTTTTGTAACCACCGCTTATTTCGACGGTAATTGCTGGTGTCGAAGTAGGTTGTTAAAAAGCTAAAGGCATTCGAACTAACATGTATTAGACTATCATGAAGTCGTTGACTGCTGATATAAGTAACGCGTGTTGGTAGATGTAAACTACCTGGTTTCGGTTTGATAAGTTCGTCACTTAGTATGCTTGAGGCTATTACGACTTGACCTTAGTCGATAAACGCGAACGAGACTTTTACCAGCTTCCAGCGAGGCTACCGTGAATACCCAAAGTCGAAATAGAAGGCTTTGTAAGCGTAGAAGTATATTCTACAAACACCCAGCAATCACAGTACAATCAAGCATACAACTCTCGTTTATTTATACAACATAAGAACGCCCTTGAGACAGTTAAGAAAATAGCATACTAAAATACACAGCAGCCAATCACAGCCATGGATTTTCCTGGTGGGAATTGAAATCTCAAGGTCATCTGATCAGCCCATGCTGGCAAAACGTGAAAACCAAAATACGGCATTATCAAGCGAATTTTGGGGATCTAACATCCCCAACACTCCTCCCCTTTTTAATAGCGTGTTCTTCTGGGGTCGACTTGCATCTTGACTATTGTTCGCCGCTGTCTGAGGGGATACCTTCGGGAACGAAGAACAGCTTGCTGCTGCGTTTCTTCTCGTGGCGGGGCTCTCGGTAGGTTGAAGGTATCAAGCAAGATGTCAAGGGGAAGGCTTTCTGCTCTTGATGGGCGATCTGGGGCTAGCCGTCTGCGTATCTGATTCCGATGACGTGACCATTTATCACCTCCTACCTCTACTTCGTACATAACTCGACCAACCCTTCTGACCACTCTCGCTTCTACCCAAGGACCATGGTTCGTTCTGTAGTCGCGGGCAAACACAGGGCATCCCACTTCGTAAGCGGATTGTCTTTGCTGCTTTGTCTCTACTGATGAGGGTGCATTAGTCGGATGCATCAGGCTGTGGATCGTTTTCAGTCTTCTTCCCATCAGGATTTCAGCTGGGGACTTTTGCTCCGGTAACAATTCATTTGGTGTTGTCCGATAGACGTACAAGAAATTTTGTAACGTTTCGGATGGCGTCCCCTCCCCTTTTGACTTAAGCAGTGCTCTTTTAAACGTATCCACAAACCTTTCCGCCTGCCCATTCGATTGCGGGTGGTATGGTGGCGAGCGTAAGTGTTTAATGGCTAGCCGTTGACAGAAATTCTGGAATTGGGAAGAGGTGAATTGAGAGCCATTGTCGGATACGATCACATCTGGTATGCCATTTCGTGAGAAAATTTCAGTTAGGAGCTGCATAGTCTTAGTTGTAGTGGGCGGCATAACGGGCCTGATTTCCGGCCATTTAGAAAAGGCGTCGACGACAATTAAATACATAGTTCCATTTATTGGGCCAGCGAAGTCGACATGTATCCTGGACCAAGGATGCTCGGGTTTGGGCCATGAAACCGGCGGAATTTTGGCATTCATCTTTGCCGCCTGCTGACACCGCATGCATTTTTCAACCGACGCTGTGACATGTTGATCCATGTGAGGCCAGTATGCATAACTCCTGGCTATGGACTTCATTCGTTTAATCTCAGGATGACCAAGATGGAACTGTTTCAGAACTTTTGCACGAAGGGATACTGGCACCACTACTCTTTCACCAAACATCAGACAATCGTTCACGATGCATAGTGACTCCCGCCGCTGATACAGTTGCTTCATGTCACCTTCAAACTTTTTCGACGGCCAACCGTTAGTGACATATTTCATCGTCATCTTGATGATGGGGTCGTTTCTAGAAGCATTTTGTATGTCTGTTGCAGACACCGGTAATGCGCGAACTGCGGTTGTCAGATAACATTCTGCGTGGTCTTCTACTGACAGAGATGCGATCACTATGTTTTCCTCAGCCGTCACTTGATCATTAATGAGTCGTGACAAAGCGTCTGCTTGACCGAATTGTAGAGTACGTCGATATTGGATTTCGAAATCATACCCCAAAAGTACCAAGGCCCATCGCTGAAGACGATTTGCAGAATGGGCTGGAATGCCAGACTTTGAACCAAATATTGCTAACAGAGGCTTGTGATCTGTGAGGAGCGTGAATCTCCGACCGTACAGAAACTTATGGAAACGGCGAACAGCAAATACAAGGGCAAGAGCTTCTTTCTCTATCTGGCTATACTTCTTTTCTGCTGGGGTCAGTGTACGGGATGCATGCATAACGGCTTTTTCTGACGCGTCTGGAAACTGATGTGAAATAACAGCACCTAGGCCGTATGCTGAAGCGTCTGCTGCTACGATGATAGGCATGGATGGGTCGTAGTGTGTTAATAACAATTCCGAGCTAATTATAGACTTGAGTTTACCGAAAGCCGCGTCACACTCTTTAGTCCAGTTCCATGTGCTATGCTTCTGCAGTAGACAATTCAATGGAGCGCGAATATCATGCATCGAGGGAACAAAGGCTGAATAATAACTGATTAAACCGAGAAAAGATCGTAATTCGGAAACATTAGTGGGAGCGGGCATCAGTTTGATAGCTCGGATGTTGTCAGGATCCGGTCTGCGACCGTCGGCACCAAAGATGAATCCCAAATACTTTACCGACTGCAATAGAAACTGGCATTTTTCTGGGCGTAACCGGAAACCATTGTCACTGATGCGTTGTAGTACCAATGTCGTGCGTTCCCGTAGCTGTTCTAACGTCTTCGCAACAATCAAGATATCATTGAGATAAGCTGCAACCCCTGAGATATCTGACAGGATAGTATCCATTAGTTGTTGGAAGATAGATGGGGCAGTCTTAACTCCAAAAGGTAGACGGTTATACTGGAACAACCCGCGATGAGTGTTGATAGTAAGCAGCTCTTTAGATGCTTCATCGACTTCCACTTGAAAATAAGCATCAGCTAGGTCAAGCTTTGCGAAGAACTTTCCTCCATTCAGCATAGTGAACAGATCTGCTGGGACTGGCAGAGGATAATGATGCTGTTCTAGAGCTGCGTTGAGACCTGTAGAGAAGTCAGCACATATACGTATCGTGCCGTTGGCCTTCTTGATAACGACTATAGGTGCTGCCCAACTGGAGTAAGAACCGGGAGTAATAACTCCTTGTCGTTGAAGGCGATCCAGCTCTTCATCTACTGTTGCTAATGTAGCATACGGTACCGGTCTCTTTGGACGAAAAGCAGGCTTAGCCCCATGTTTCAACCGAAGTGTTGCTTTCATAGTAGTGCACCGACCTAATCCAGGTTCAAAAATGGTTGAAAACTCTGTCATCAGCCTCTTCGTATATGCTTCGGGGTCATATGGTTGTGTAACCAGGTTGCATATGGTATTTAGCGGGACATCAGCCAATTTTAGCTGGTCGAACCAATCTAAACCAAGTAAATTTAGATCGGCTGGCGTTATATAGCATACCCCAGTAAACGACGAATCTCGGAAAGCAACTTTACATTCCAATTGTCCTAACAGACGAAGATAATTACCACATGCTGTACGAGGCTTTTGTGTTGTGTGCTGCAGGCTTGAGCTACCCAATTTGGTCCAATTTCTGCGTGAGAGGATAGTAACATCAGATGCAGTATCTATTTGCAATCTACACAAATAACCGTTAATATTAAGAGTAATAAATTTCCTCTCACCTGGTGATGAGCTTTGGCAGGAAGATATTAGGCTCAATGCATTGGTACTGGATCTAGGAACAGGCTTCTTAGCACTTCTGGATCGCTTTGGCTTTTTCTGTAGGCAAAAGGCATCTTTATGACCGATGACTTTACACTTCCTGCATCTATGCTGCCTAAATGGGCAGTTCCGTACATAGTGCCATGAGCCGCAGTGCCAGCAAGCAGAAGGGGGATTCATTTTGGGTTTTTGGGCAGAATTGGAGCGGGATGAACTGGGTGTAGCATGGGCAGACTTGTTATGATAAGGTGGCTGCTGTACCAAATGAATTTCAGATCGGCATGAACTACCACTCTGCACTATCGTTGAGTCTCGTTGCAGGTTAGTGAGACGTTGGTACTCATGAGCCATTTCATTAAGCGTAAGCTTCGGATCTTGCTCCAAACGACTTAGTAGCCTTGTTCTAATATCACTGAACTTACTCGACTGGAGGCTGCAGATGAGTATAAGGGCTTTGAACTGATCTTCCGACAAAGACTTCAACCGAAAGCGTTCGCATTCACGGTTGACGATGCCCACATGTGTAAGAAAGTCATCATCTTCGTTCATAATTAGCTTCAAACATCGATATCGAGTGTTAAACAGTGACGAGTTATCGCCAAAGTGTTGGCTTAAAGTCTGAACAGTCTCAGAAAATGAACAATCTCGTGGGTTCAGAGGCAGAATCAAATTGCAGTACTTATCCAGCTCACTTGCGCCCAACTTTCGAAGTAGCAGCCGAACCTTCCAAGCATCATCTTGGTTGGCGAAATCAAATTTAAATAAATCTTCATAACGCTGGAACCACATGTCAAAAGTGACATTTGCATCAGGATCATAATGAAATTCAGCTATGCTATTTGCGATGCCGTCGACTGATGGAGCTGTGGTTGCATTAGATGAGCTGGGCTGTGTGGAAGGGGAAATCTTCATGTCTGTCAACATCTGCATCAGTTTCAGCTGCTGCTCAAGTAATAATTCAAGTTTGGCAGGATCCATATTTCCAAAAGCACCGTCGCCACTGATAAGTTCGTCACTTAGTATGCTTGAGGCTATTACGACTTGACCTTAGTCGATAAACGCGAACGAGACTTTTACCAGCTTCCAGCGAGGCTACCGTGAATACCCAAAGTCGAAATAGAAGGCTTTGTAAGCGTAGAAGTATATTCTACAAACACCCAGCAATCACAGTACAATCAAGCATACAACTCTCGTTTATTTATACAACATAAGAACGTCCTTGAGACAGTTAAGAAAATAGCATACTAAAATGCACAGCAGCCAATCACAGCCATGGATTTTCCAGGTGGGAATTGAAATCTCAAGGTCATCTGATCAGCCCATGCTGGCAAAACGTGAAAACCAAAATACGGCATTATCAAGCGAATTTTGGGGATCTAGCATCCATAACACGGTTCCAGTAATCAGTCGTTTGAGACGTTTTGTTACACGATTCGGAACCGGTCATAACGGTATAGGTTTATTTAGTGTCTAGTTTCATTTTAAATTTGAGGCTCTAATACTTTTTATGTAACCATTCTGTTTTCTTAAATCATATTCTCAATGCTCAGTTTTTCTCGTTATCATTGCTACTACATTATTTCGACTCTTTTATTATTCATCTTGTCGTACTCATGTAGTAAGACAGACAACTTGATTCAATGCACATTTTTGGCACACTCTGCTGATATAAATTCGTTGACTTTTATTGTCTGAATTGTTTTAATACATTTGTGTTCATTTCTGATTAATCTACTTTCATTCCATTTTGTTTTATCTACAGAATTATGGTTTAATCCGATTATCTGATGAATTAGATGAATTCTATTCTACTCGATCTAATAATAATAATAATCTACATCGACATGAAACAGTTTGTAATTCATTACTTGATTTAAGTTGTTCACTTGATCAACATGTTGGTGAAAATTGTTTTGTTGAAGGTCAATTATTACAAATTGTATCTTTACCACAAATATGAAATTATTATTATTATTAGTGTGTTTGTTTGTCTTTTTTTTTCTGGTTCTGATTTTGTTTAGTTTTTGTTTTAATGATGATATTGAGCATATTGAACATGTTGAACAAAAGAACCATAATCATCACACTTCATTGTCTGTTGTTGTTGGTAGTGTTGGTGTTAATTTTTTTACCGACACATTCTTTTTTCTTTTCTTCAATGATTTCATTTGTGTGTATATGTTTGTTTATATTTTCTAAAGTTCAACTGAAGATGAATTTTTTTTTAAAAAAAGAAATACTTGTACAAAATAGTTTCTCCTTTTTTTTCTTCTTCTTCTTCAATGGAATGTATTAACAATGTTTGTGTAGTGTTTTTTTGTGCTCACTAAGTATATATATAGACCAATAATAAGTAAATAGTCTTGTTTTTTTTTTAACACATTGTTAATTTATTTTTTATTATAATTATTCAAAACAAATACTATTCTAATTGTAATCTATTGTAAATCTTTTCTGTTATTTGTTTTTCATTTTTTTTCGACAGTTTGTTTGAAGTGATGAAATTATTTTGTAGTTCAATGTGTGATGTTGTGTTGTGTTGTACATCATCGAACAGAGTGTTTTTTTGTTTTTTGCTTAATTGTAAAACAAAAAGAAACTTTCATTATCTTGAATATATATATACAAGAATGTTGTGGACACACACGAAACATCAAATATGCCATTCTAACAGTCATCACTTAATGTTGTGTATACTCAAGATGCATTGGGACGCCGTATTCAAACAAGTCAAAAACTCATTGCGTTGAGAAATAAACGAAGCCGTTCTACAGTTTGTTTTTTTCAAAAAAAAAACGATTGGGAAACGATTGATTACTCAATGTTATGTAGTAAATTGAATTTTGAATTGTAATCCAATGGAGGTTATGGACTATGCAGTTCACTTCAAGTTTATGGGTACGCTTTATTAAACAAAAATGCCTGTACTACAGGAAAAAACAGTTTTTTGTTCTTTCTTGCGTCTCATTGATACAGCAACTCAGCTATGATGAATGTGAAAATTATTGTAAACTGAACAAATGCAATTTTAACAATCAAATATTCTCCATAATTTAAACATCATTACATTGAAAGTTTTGAATTTGGAGATTTTTTGCTGTATGTTGAGCAAGTCTTCAGTTTACCTGAGTCAATAAATTCGTAACATATATTACGATTTCATCCATAATATTAGGTCAAATGGATGAAATTCTCTTTAATGAATGGAAAGATGGATACTCTTTTACCTAATCAATTTCTTGAATATCAATTCGTGAGGAAAACTATATTCATGATTGAAAAGTTTGGTATTTTCACCTTGAAAGAAAACAAATAAAGTTTTGTTAAATGCTTTTACGATATCTTCTAATTTCTTACTTGACAGCGTCAATGAATTGATGTGATATCACGCTTGTTTCATGTCGACAATTTTATATGTCAATATTACACGATTTGATTGCAAGGAAGACGTTAATTATCGTCGATATCAGTGTCTTGTGACAAATTTTGCAGGTATATAACCTGAGTTCTAATGTTGTCAGTAACGGTGATACACTTTGGTTACAAATTGGAAGATATTTTTACAAATAGTAAGTAAGATATCCTGATACTTGTCAATACATGATAGCATCCCCAACTTATTTTCAAAAGTACCTTACACTGATGTAATACTCAGTTGATAAGCTATTTACATGGAACCTGATCGTATATGAAAAAATTTGGTAGCTCAGCCAGAAAGGAAATCTAGACAAGTAAGCACAGTACAAACTAGTTGGATTACAATTACATCGTAATATTGCTTACTTATCAGTGATTAACTACTAAGAACTAATCGCCCACCGTTTATTCCACTATCTATCACTTATATCCATGTAATTCTGGAGCCTGGTTTCAGCTTTACAAGGATTGGATTTTCATCAGTCCTCATTAACAGATGTGCAACTTGAACAGATTAGGGGTCAATATATCCATTTTATATATATGAACACGATTGAAACTCACATCCAGTCGACGAATCTTTTACACTGGATTCCATCACTAATAACAATTCGTATATATTCCCTCTATACTGTATTTGTAACCTTGAACATTTTGTTATTTTCACTTGGAACACTTGGAACAACCTTGACCGATAAACAAATTTGTTACATTTTTTGTTGGTATACAAATACAATTTAATATATTGTTATTTTGTTTTGAATATTTATTTTTCTAGGAAAAATATAGCTAATTAGTCAAGTTGATCCTGATCAAATATCTATGTTTTGATCAATAATTGAAATGCAATAGTCGAGTAATTGTAGTAGTAGTAGTAGTGTAGTGAAGGAGAACACAGGTGAGGGAAACCGAATTGTATTTAACGAAAATTACAGAGTTACTCAGTAAAATAGGAAAACCATATCATAAATCGTCAGTTTGCGAAATATCAATCCATCATATCGAACTGGACTGTTCCTGTTGCAAAACATCAATCGATTTTCTGACATTTCAATGTTCATGCGTTTCATACAAATCCCATTGTGTTCCCACTCTTCCTTTCTTGATCTTCCCTCATCTTCTGCTACCAGACAT
Source organism: Schistosoma turkestanicum (assembly GCA_944470395.2). Lineage (NCBI taxonomy): Eukaryota > Metazoa > Platyhelminthes > Trematoda > Strigeidida > Schistosomatidae > Schistosoma > Schistosoma turkestanicum. Next base: position 19,604,606 of record OX103976.1, on the reverse strand, counting down.
TACGTTTTTACTCGCGTCAATTACTACTTATAAGTAGCGCGCACCACAGTAGTAGTAAACAGGGGGACTGTATTTTCTTGGGTGTCAAGTAACAGAATAATTATTTATCCCAGTACATTCACTACTTGTTGAACAAATGTCATTTAACTTTTAGTGTACAGTGAGAAAACTCATCAACATTTTCTCTGTAATATAACTACTATAATATCTTTGGGGAAAATAAACCTTCAGATTTCATAAATAATTTTTTCAAAATAAAATCTTATTGTCTTTTTTATCACTTCAATCATATTGTTTTTTATAATTTATTGTTGAAACAAAACAACAAAGTGTATAATTTGTGAAAAAATTATCAGTAAATTACAGTTCACCTCACTAAATGATACTTCATCACTTTGATATTGACCGAGAGTCCTGGGTTCGAATCCTGTGAAGTGCAGGAGTCGTGGATGCGCACTGTTGATGAGTATTCCCATACCAGGAGGAAACAGCCATCTTTCAGTGCTTCCCGGATTCTAATGGTGGTGGTCTAACAATGATTGATTGATGATTTCAAATGTATAAAAGAGATAATGTAATTATTTAGTGATCGGGTTATTGCTTAACATAATAAGATAAAGTTAATCATACTTTCCTTCCGTCTTCATTAGTCAAATCGGAAACGTTTAGTAGCGATTGACTCTGTGTAGTTTTTGTCTGTTAATTGTTTAAAATATATTACTGACATCCACTGCAAACACTGTAGTATGCTAAACATTTCTTAATAACTGTAATTTTAGTTTGTATGCAACTGTTGATAAACTGAAATAGAGCGAATTCATTTTATTCTGTGAACCTTGTTCTCGCTCTCTCTATAATGTCTATAATTTAGGGGCTTATTTGTTGACTGCAATTATGTTTTTAGGTCGAGTTTAATCATCAGCTATCGTATATAATCTGTAATTGTGATCACCTGAACAAGATTCTGACTTGAGATGAATGCGTTTACTGGTATGGGTGTTTGCTATGACTATGAGAAAGTTACCATCTAGTTCTTATTGGAACAAACAAGACTCCTATGTCGATGCAAGTAAGATGAAGTCTTATTTATTCACTGCATACTAATGAATATAACACAAAAGTACTGATACAAAATTCCAAATTCACAGTCAAAAGATAAATACGAACATATTAGTGAGCAGCAGATGACATGACTTAGTCAATAATTTAGTGTATATATATATTTACTCCGCCTGGAGCCCCTCTGTGGCTACTACCGGCCCCAAGCCCGGATATATATATACAACTGACTAGATCAATAACTTCTCCTACAACAGCACATCGTTAAATAATGAATTTTTTCCTTATGTTAGCGGGACATAAATGGGATAAAGCATGATTGCGTTAGCTGCACTCTGATTGGTTAAGAATTAGCCCATCATCGATAGTAGATATTTGAATAACACTCCAGAAGCTTCTCATATATAAACTATAAAGATTCTAACATTGTTCCTATTTAGCCTTCTCTTTGGCTTCTTACTTCCATTTAACCTTGCTGTTTGGAATATAATCTATTTCCTGTTCAACCGTGTTCTGATTTGGGGACTTGTCGAGTGGATTAGTGTCTGAGAGTACTAAGCAATAGGAATAACTGGGTTCTACTAAGAGAGAATTATAACACGTCCTAACAGTTACTCTTGGTTTTATTAAATTAAAACTTATTCAGTTACGGGGAAAAATTCCCATATTTTGTATATTTACCAAATCATTTAGTCATTTATAACATAGAACTTCACACGTACGTACATCAGTTCAAGTTGCCCTTAACACATTAGCACAGAGATGCAGTTATCAATTCAAATCCCATAGTAGTAGCAGTGTGGTGTGAGCTACTTATAAGTAGTATATGACGTCCGTGTCAACGTAATGTCTGGCAGCAGAAGATGGGGGAAGATCAAGAAAGGAAGAGTTAAAAAACAATGGAATTTGTATGAAACGCATGAATAGTGACAATGGATTGATGTTTTGCAACAGGAACAGTCCAGTTCTATATGATGAAATGATATTTTGCAAATGAACGATTTACGATATGGTTTTCCGATTTTACTGAGTAACTGTGTAATCTTCGTTAAATACGATTCGGTTGCCCCACCTGTGTTCTCCTTCACTACAGCAGTAGTAGAATTATTAGCAATAATCGGAGAGATTAGGGTTCGAAGATACTATTCAACAAGTTTAATCTAGTGAAATGGAAAGATAAACGTGATGAAGAATCCAGAGGATTAGGATTTGAAGAAAGTTAAAGAATGGATGCACCTGAGCCACTGCAACAATATTTACCAAAATGAATTACATACAACATGTTTGTTGGGGATGTTAGATCCCCCAAATTGGCTTGATAATGCCTTATTTTGGGTTCTACGTTTGTCAGCATGGGCTGATCAGTTGACCTTGAGATTTCAATTCCCACCAGGAAAATCCATGGCTGTGATTAGCTGCTGTGTATTTTAGTGTGCTATTTTCTTAACTGTCCCAAGGACGTTTCTATGTTGTATAAATAAACGAGAGTTGTATGCTTGATTGTACTGTGATTGCTGGGTGTTTGTAGAATATACTTTCTACGCTTACAAACCTTTTTCACTTCACCCTCGGATTCAAGGTAGCCTACCTGGACGCTGGTTGATTGTCTCGTTCGCGTTTATCGACTAAGGTAAACTCGTAATAGCCTCAAGCATACTAAGTGACATCAATGTTATGCTATTTTCATTCTAATCATAATTAAATCATCTCAGTTGTTATAACTTGCACAAATAAATACTGATTAATCAATATAAAGTGATGTTTTTTCAGTAACTAAATGCAAATATCGTAAACTTACGAAATTTACCAGTACTAAAGGAAATGAGGTATAATACTGAGGCAGGCTCGATAGATCGTGTAAGGCAAATTTACACTCTTAGTCAATTAAAAACAAAAACATTACATTGAGTACTCTATTTGCACACCATCTCTGAGTCCTGACTTACAACGCTCCATCCTTCTTCTATTCCTGCTGTTGCTTCCTTTACTTCCTGTTAATACTCCGTTTACTTCTTGCTTTTGCTCTATTTGCTTTCCGTTTTCCTCTTCTGACCGTGAGACTTCTTCTTTCACGTCCCTTCTTATACTACTTATATCGTTCGTATAAGTAGCACACACCACAATACTACATGGTGGTAATAGTTGGACACTTCGCACCAATATAATTAGTTGAAAAAAGCTTACAATAAACGTATCGTATTATTAATTTAGTCTCAAATCTATTTTACAGTTTTATGAATAATTTCCACTTTCAACTAGACATTTTTTGTTCTTTATCGGCAGGTAGATAAATTCTATTTGAAAAATTTACGGGCTATCGCTTGCTGTACAAGATAAAAAATAATGTACTATTCGAGACATCTTGATTGCTGGCAATGGGTCAAGAAAAGAATAAACGGTAATAAGATGTCGATTCCTGAACTGTTTACTTCTAATTGAGGATTGTTAATTGTCTTGTAAACAAGACCATTATTATCATTATCAATTGCCAATTTCATAAACTTAATTACTTTCAATTGTAGGATACAAACTGAGGTTTGGACTGAGGAATAACACTGTCTAGGTAGTTTAGATACGCGCCTTGACCAGTTAAAATCCAAAACAAGTGATTTGGGTAAATGACGGTTCTAATATTCATCATAAATATAAATTTACATCATTATCTAAACAAATATTACCACTCACTTATTCCACCAACAATTGTTCGATTAATCAAACCCACAGCAGATAAATGATATTCTATCCCTCTTGGATAGGTCATATTCGTTCGAAAGATAATATTTGGTTGCTTTATAACACAGAGTGTTTCTTATTCTGGGAGGGTGCGTCAATTCACAATCAACATGCACAATTCCAGTCAAAACAAGCAACCGACACAATCAAAAGACGAACAAAATCAATATGACTTTCCTTATGACTAAGTATCAGCTTAAACAACATAAATGCAATTCAGAAAGAAACATAGAAACTTAGTGAAGGCAAAAGAAATAATACCATCTCAAATAGGATCGAACAGACTAACAAAATGTACAACTGAAAGAATCAATAAGGACAAATTACAAATATATACTTGAAGGGATTTTCACGAACAAAGCTTTCAAAAATCGATCTGACACATACATAATTTCAATTTTATACTGTATAATTTGAATAAAGGACGCTTGATAATGTTCATCACATAGAAGTAAAATTTGTAATGATCTCATCAATTGATTTACCTTACTTACTTAGTCTGATTAGCGATTTTTAGCAAGTTCGTTTTCAATGGGATGGGGTTGCAAACTCCTTTGTCTGACCCTTCGCCTTTATCTGGGCTTGGGAACGTCAGTAACCCTAGAAAGATTCCAGGAGGGGTTATCAATTAATTTTTAAAAAAAACCATAATTCACTTCATAATATAAAATCATATACACCTTGACATAAACTCTAAAATAATTTTAATACAGTTTGATATGTATCACACTAAAATTTAAGTGAGATGTTATGAAATTGTATGAAGTTATATTATTTTAGTCCCTGGAGTGTAAGATATTGTTGTAAGACAATGGAAAAGAGGGGAGTATCAAAATGTTTTTTTAATTATAAACTTGAAGCTACTGATGAATAATATTAGTAGATTATTTTGCACGTCAAATCTTTTGATTTTTTGGTTAACTACATTTTGGTGTTGGTCAGTATGATCTAAATAACCTTTTTACCTTTGAAACTATTCAGTTCATGTTTGCTTATCAAACTACATTAACTGATTAATTCAATAAGTAATCCTATATCAATTAATAGACACTGATGCACAGGTTTTTATGTACAGCCTTGCCTCGTAATGGGTAATCTGAAGTCAAAAGAGTTAAACAGTACACTTTTTATTTTTATCTCAATCTAAAACTGTTATGCCAACATTACTGTACCTAAGTGAACTATCAATGTGCTTTCCTCTTCCTTCTCGAACGTTCCTCGGTTACAATCACATATAGCATTTCTTATTATGTAGCTGGTCATTAGATATCGTGATGCTGTACGAATAAGGTTGATTCTAGTTTGTAAAGAAACTGGAGCGAGATACAATCTAACCCTTCTAATTTCAACATATCTTTAATCTAAGTGATGTTTATGTATGCTACAGTTGACAGTGACTCTGAAGAAAAGTAAATAGGCAGCTTATTTATCAGATATGCTATTATATATATCTTGGCTTCTTTTCCTACGCTTTTACGTAACTGATCTTTTGAGATTTCATTTTGCGGGTATTTTTTTTTGAGGATATAAACACTACTAATTGGCTTTGACTACGCCCGAACTTCAAGTTTTGTTTTATTCAGAATTGTCGTTTTTATGCTATCTTTCTTCACAACTGGAAGATGTGAGTAATATTTAGAATTTGACAACGCTTCTGTCCATAACTGCTTTCTAGTCTAGAGTTCCAAAACCCAGTCAAACTAGGAGTCAGGAATGAAGGGAATGGAAGGTGTATGTGAAGGATAGTTGGGATATTTAGAATCGAGCTATCTAAGCTGGTTAGTAGATACGTGAGGACACGCAACACGTCGTACCCAACGGTGATCTGGTGTTTATACGTGACTGTGAGCCTTCAGCTAGGATATGTCTAGTAAAACTAATTAGGTCAACATCAAAGACATACACAGAACTATTTATTTACCACTGCAAATGTGATTAAACAGAAACAGGTAGAAAAAACATATATGATACGATCCAATGTATATACTCATAAGAAACCCGAGTGTTACACCTGATAATACCAACACTCTACCTGTGGTGCGCGCTACTTATAAGTAGTATATGACGCGAGTAAAAACGTAATGTCTGGCAGCAGAAGATGGGGGAAGATCAAGAAACGAAGAGTGGGAACACAATGGAATTTGTATGAAACGCATGAACAGTGAAATGTCAGACAATGGATTGATGTTTTGCAAATTAACGCTTTACGATATGGTTTTCCTATTTTACCAATTAACTCTGTAATTTTCGATAAATACAATTCGGTTGCCCTCACCTGTGTTCTCCTTCACTACATACCGAGCGTAGTAGATCATGATGCTAGATACGAAATTCCCACTTACTCTCGAGAAGCCATAATAGAAATAAAATCCATAATTTTAGTGTCTCAAACATTCATCAAAACCTAGTACCTATCTTCGAACACTAGTCGGTCACGACAGATCATTATATCTTACCTACAATATAGATAGCCTAACTATGATCCACTATGACAACTCTTTCATTGTACCATATAAGACAACTCTTATGTACAGATTTTGACAATTTTCATTGATTCGACTACTATTATTAACCTTTACGACGTATTCTAAGCTTCAACTGTTAACTGCTGACTCTTGGAATTCATCCCAAAATTATTTCGAATCTTTCCAAAAAAAAATGAAATTTTTCCATTCATTGTTGTCATTCTATAATCACAACAGCTGTCTAATTTTGTGCACATATAGTTTTATAGATAAAAAATCATCTAACACGATAGGGCATTGTATTCCATAGTATTGGTTTACAGGTTATTCTTGCAAATCAATATAAGACAATAACTAGATTCTTAAAATGTTGAACAAAATACATTTCATTATCAAAGGAAGTATTGTTGTTCACGAAAACTCAGGTGAGGACATCAACATCTATACTGAAGAGAACATTACAGAGTTGTTAAGCATATGTACAAAACCTTCCCGTGAAATCATCATTTGCAAACTAATCCTTATTTGTTTCAGATTTCAGTGTTCTTTCATTTAGACTGTTCAGACTTCAATTCACTTGTACGTTACCTACAAATCGCCTTCTGTTCTCTCATTCTTTCCTTCTCGATCTTTCAGCTGTCAGACGTTTGATTTCCGTTTGATATCATATACTACTTAAATGAACATAAGCAGCTTACATCACAGTATAAATTAGTGCAAAATTTCGAATATGCATTTCATTAGAGTTATGACATGAACAAACTCTTCGTTCCTCTTGTGGTTTTTCGTTACATGAAAACAAAACCAGTTAGTTTGTGTTCCTAGTTCGGGGCATCTCTTTTTTGTCCGAAAACCTTCCACTTTTCTAAACCCATTTCCTTTTGTTAAAAAAACTTAAAAAGTCAAATGTATACAAGTGAGTTGACCTATTTATTGAAATTTATTCTGTGCCCCATATGTTACATCCTTTAAAATGAAAAATCTCTTCATTATCTATTAATTACATATCAAATTATAGAGGCTTTCATTCTATTTTTTACTAATACACTGGCCGGAAATCATTGTTCTTTTGATAAACAACTGATTTTAATTCTTAACTTAAGGAAAAAAAATTTGAAAGCAACGAGGTGTGGTCCTACTGACTTCACCTTCAAGTCATTATAAATAAGGATGAATATATATTGATTGTTATTTAAAATAACTTGGCATTCATCCTTAGAAATCACCAATATACTGTTCTCATTGATGGCACTTTTTCTTGTTTGTTTGTTTGAGAAAACCATCACTCAAAAAAAAGAGATTTCCTCTTTTCTTGATACACTAAATGCTTACAATATAGTCGTTTGTTGAACAGTTTCCATAGTTTCATGAGTTTAAATTAAATCAACTAAGTGGAAATAGGAGGAAGCAATTAGGAGCTGTTACAAATCTTTCTGAATAAAAACCCAGCTATTCCTATTGCTTAGTATTCTCTGACCACACAATACACTGAACAAGTTCCAAAGAATCAAGAACACGGTGGAACAGGAAATAGATTATATTCCAATTAGTAAGGTTAAATGGAAGTAAGAAGCCGAAGTGAAGGCGAAATAGAAACAACGTTAGAATCTTTATAGTTTTTACATGAGAAGCTTCTGTAATGTACTCCACATGTCGACTAGCACTGTTCGGATTAGATTTAGCCAATCAGGATGCAGCAGACAAGACGAGAATTTTTTAGAATACTCTCCATGTATCGACCAGTCGCTGATTGGATAGGATAACATATCGCTTCCTGTAAGATTGAAAACTAATATGTCACCTTCTATCATTAAAACTAAGGACACAATATATCCAATCCATTAAACTACTATCTATATTGCAACTTTATAAATAGAATCCCATCAACACCACAAACTGCACAAACATCATATTAGTGACTACTCATTGGTCAGTCAATATAAATATCTCAGTTTTAAGGACGATCAGTCAAGGTTCGAGTAATCTTGTGCTAATGTTGTAGACAATGAAACTGGATGGAATGTAGGTGTTGGGGACGTTAGATCTCTAGAACTCGATTGATAGATGCTTTAATTTTAGATTTTATGTTTCCGAGCATGGGCTGATCAGTTGACCTTGAGATTTCATTTCCAACCAGGAAAATCCTTGACTGTGATTGGTTGCTGTGTATTTTAGTGTGCTATTTTTATGACTGTCCCGAGGACGTTTCTATGATGTATAAATAAAAGAGATTTGTGTGCTTGAACGCATTTGTGCTTGCTGGGTGTTTGTAGAATACACAATCTACGTTATATCAGGACTTTTTGGTTAGTCGGTGGATCAGGGTAGCCTACCTGAACGCTGGTTCATTGTCTCATTCACGTTTATCGACTAAAGTGAACTCGTAATGGTTTCAAGCATACCTAGTGACGAACCTAACAGTAGGGCATCAGTTCCCTCAAGGCCACAAGTACATTATGTTGAGCAATATCATGTAGTAATGACCGAATTACGAGGATTCCTTCTCACAGTTCTAAACACTTAAAAACATTGATATTCTTTCAAAACAGACTAAATAGCCACTAAATATCAAAAAACGTAAGCTAATTGAATTATTATTATTTTAGGATATGAGAAAGGGTTCCACATTTCGAAAAAAATGACTATTTAACTTCTGTTACTTTGAATTCATACAGTGAATAATGTTAGACTTTCATTGGAAACTAGATCATTTGCCGGAAAAAATTATGTGATTTAACTGAACATAATCTTAAAGACAAAATTAATAATTAAAACTAATTAATAACCATCAAAAACTAAACAGTATTGTAGAATTGTTTCAGACTGAAATGAAGCAATAAATGAGCATTATTTTCTTGAAGAGCTCCGAACTGAGACGAAACACCAGTTCAGTGCTTTCTGTTTTGTAATAGGTGGTATACTGGCTGTTGACAATACCTGATGAAAACTACGTATATCTTTGCAAAACTGTTACTTGATTTAGAAATGTGTTACAACATAGTAATATTACACATTTGAAATCATCAACCAATCATTGTTAAACCACCATTAGAAACCTGGAAGCACTGCAAGACGGCCGTTTCGTCATGGTATGAGACTCATTGATTGAGGATTTCAAATGTGTAAAAACGCAAACCTCCAAAGCTCTGCCAGAAAATATCCTATCACTGCTCACTAGTGAGGAAATTCTCGGAGTTCTAGTTGAGAAGACGTGACCAATGGAGTTCAACCCTGTCGGGTGTAGGCAGTAACTACCAAAGACAAATGGGTGAGGTCACGCAAAATCCGTAGATCAATCAGAGTTAGACATTAACACCGTTGGATGCCGGCCCAGTGGTCCGATGGTTAGGCGTTCGCGCACAACACCGAAGGTCTCGGGTTCGAATCCTGCGAGGTGCAGGAGTCGTAGATGTGCACTGCTGATGAGTCCCATTTCAGAAAGAAACGGCCGTCCAGTGCTTCCAAGTTTCTAATAGTGGTCTAACAATGAATGATTGGTTGATGATTTCAAATGTGTAAAAACAGAAACCTCCAAAACTCTGCCCCAAAATATAGTAATATTATCTGACAGTATTTGAAATATGCATATATGAACATTCACATATAAATCTATTTGTCTGTGTATATGTAGTTAACCGTGAATTCTATCCCCAGTTTTGTTGATCTGTGTTATATATATATATAAATCACTTGTTTATCAATCATACAATCGAAAAATGTAAACAAAACTGAAATTACACTACCTAACTATTGTTAACAGTGGAATTAGGCCAATTCTTAATTTAATGAACCAATCAACTAGCCTTTCATTCACTGACTTTGCCATTGATCATTTTTACATTGATCAATTCACAATTCACCATTATTAGTTAGCCATAACAATTCTCACATAAGGAAGTTGACTTGGTTTGAATTCATTGTGTTCATTGACAAAATGTATCACAAGGTTTGTGAATATATATATCTATGAATTACTAACATAGTATAGTGATTGTTCTAAGCTTAGATTTAATGAATATTTATTTATGACAATTTTAATAAATGAAGTTATGATCTTATGGTTTACAAACAGTTGAAGGATTTTAATTTGAATCTCACTCTCAATAAATATATTTACAGCAAAAACGTTCACATCAAAACTAGTTTATTTTGAATTGTCAATAATATAACAGCCAGTGAAGATCAAATCATGTTCAATAACAGTTTGGTTCGACTGTTCATAATTTAAAAAGGACATCTAAAATGAGTCGAATGAATAATTGTTATTGTGATCACAAGTAACTGCTTTATTTTTTTAAAGATAAATTTTCAGACATTCTTGTAAAAACTTATTATTCATCTAGTTAGTTATATCATAAATGAAATGATTATTTACTGGGGACATCAAATGTACATGGCACTTTCTAACAGATTTACTGAAGTTGAAAGTATTATCGACGAGATGGTATTAGACTCACGGGAAAAAATCCCTTTATGTTCTAGATTTTATCTTGTTTCATAATTGTTAGTACCATAGAGGCAACTTTAATTAGAACAAAACAATAATTTAAGGCGCTATCGTTTTGAGGTTATTCTGAAGATGATTTTAGTTAGTGATGAAAGCGTGTTCGAACTGTACGAAGCCCGCAGATATTATTTACAACACTGTCTGATTGCCAGCTAAGAATTCATTATGAAGATTTTGAATATAAAGTAGGTTTTTGATATATGACTACTTGAGATGATCATTATAGTTCAGTAAATACATAGTCTGATTTTTTAATTGGATAGTTTTAGTCTATCTAGTTTAATATAGTGGGAAAATGAGGAAGTTTACACTAATCAGTCTATATAACCCTGTAGTGTAGAGCTTCGGTGAATGAGACAAACACAAAATCAAGTCTAATTGTTCAGTGTTTATGAGGAATTACTTATTTTTTTGAAATGATGTTTAGAAACTTAAGAGGACGACAAAAGATTTGTGACTTTTGTGAATGTCAAGATATCCTGTCTCAGTTATCACATTTTTAAATTATCTAGAATGTTATTGATCGAGAAATTTTGCTGAAACTCACTATTTCAAACTTATGATTGTTTGATCAATGTGTTTAACAAAACAAAAGGGAATAGGATTGTGTAGATACGCAGACGCAGAACATGAGATGATATTTGGTATCACTTAATAATGTTGGAAACTTCACTTTTCAGCTAGTCATTCAACGATATTATGCTCTAGTTGCTTTGTCAGACTATTTCTCGATGACCTGAAGGTCAAGTGTTGAATATATTATAGTCAAAGTAACCAGTTTCATAAACACAGGAATATCATGTGACAGACAACTAAACAGCTAAATTTAGGCGTATCAGACGGTATCAAGATAATGTTCATTTCTAATAGTATAAGGTGTGAGGTATTTTTATAGACTTGGATGTCAAAATGAGCACAGGAAAACAGTTGATAAAGTAGGCATCCAATGAAATGAACGATGAATCATATCAGGTGAAAATATCTTATGTAGGTTCATTGTTGTTATTACGAGCACCGTATCTGCTTAGGACCGATACTATCGTCTGACACTAGGAATGTACGATACACAGAATGGCAAAATTATAATTGGGTATCTATACACAGTACATTTATTTCGGACGGGTTTTGTCTGACTATGTTATTCAACTGAATGTCGTTCTACACAGAATTTTGAGGTAAAGCTTTCAAGATAGAACATGTTACACGTTTAACGTTAGATACCGTAAATGAACCAGACTGGGATGGGCGCTGTTTATTTCACACACAGATGTCTCAGATTTTTCTAAATAGACAATATGAATTTACTGATTTTTGACCTAAAACCAATGTCACACATTGATGATTCAGTTTGACCATAGAGCAAGCCAAAAGATTTTAGGAACAATGGATAGAAATCAAGATATTAACAAGGCATTGTAGTGATTTTAGAAAATAAACCACTTGACCAATCAGAGTTATCCATTCATGGGAGATGAATAAAAGAAATTCATTCAGTCTAACAATTTAAATACTCAATCTGACATAAATCGATATATATGTTCATTTGGTATGTCCTGGTTTTATATAAAAATCGCTTTTCATCCAATTATAAAATTTCCCTTCACATTTCATTTTGAGGAAGAAATTGTTACTTATATTTCTCTACTGTAGGGCTTATGAAAAATAAACAACGTTGTCTTGATTTCCAATTGAGTTTTAAATATTCTAGTCAATGTGTGTCTAGTTATCATCAACAAACAGCCCAATGGTATGTGTGTGTCTGTACATCCATCAATTTTTTGATGTACTGACCAGATTGTTAAAGCTTTGTTCACCCTTGAACGAATAAATTGAATCTTGTGACAGTAGTTGTTGTTCGATCGTTTTACTTATTGAATTTGTAACCCGAAGAAAAAACAAGGTGATCATGCATCCTTTGTTGAACACCCCTTTTTGGCATCATTATCGCACGTTCCAGCAACCCATTATTGTCTACAATATGTATGAGATAAATATAATTTCTCTGAATGTTTCTGTCATCCTTCTTCATTGATGCTTCCTTTCATTGGTTAATTTTCCCCAGTTGGAGATAATTATATTTATATTTTCGAATTTCGGTCAGACTCACCATAAAATGCTTTAAGAGTTGAAATTCTTTCTCTAGATCTGCCAATCAATATTTTATCTATCTTCCTCAAGGATGTGTTTGATAATGTGCTCTGCCTACAAGTTAAAATAATCATTGTTTTTCAATTTTATTAAGGGAATTATTCCCTTTGCTCATTATGAATAAATAACACGTAATAAATTGATTGGGATATCTAATTTGTTCGAAACAGCAACAAAGATCACCGGACATGAATAAAGTGGACGATACTAGTGTTACACAACCAATCAATAAATCTGATTTTCCAGGTGAGTTTAAAATTGATATCAATTCATGTTTTAAGTGGTTTATGTGTGATTTTTACTCATTTTCTTAAATTCATTTTTTTTATACATACTGAAATAATCAATCAGTCAATCAATCAATCATTGTTAGATCATCATTAGAGAAACCTGGAAGTACTGACTGGACGACTGTTTTGTTCTGTTATGTGACTCATTAGTGTGTTTCGATTATGTGAGCAAATGAAGCTGGTCATTCAAATGACTAACTTTAACCATGGCTATATATGGCAATATCATTCAGTCGTCTAAAGGTGAACTTTGAACACAACTTACTTACGCCTGTTACCGCCGATGGAGCATAGGCCGCCCACCAGTTTCCTCCAACCAACTCTGTCCTGGGCTTCTCCAGTTCTGTCCAATGTTTGTTCATTCCTCTCATATCTTTCACTATTTCTCGGCGTAATGTGTTCTTTGGCCTTCCTCTTTTCCTTTTACCTTGAAGGTTCCATGTGAGGGCTTGTCTCGTGACGCGGTTAGGTGCTTTTCGCAGTGTATGTCCCATCCACTTCCACCACTTCTTCCTGATTTCCTCCTCCACTGGAATCTGGTTTGTTCTCTCCCACAGTACGTTATTGCTGATGGTGTCTGGCCAACGAATCCGAAGTATTTTGCGTAGACAACTGTTAATAAACACTTGTATCTTCTGGATGATGCCATCCGTATTTTTCCAAGTATCCGCTCCATACAGTAGAACTGTCTTGACATTTGTATTGAAAATCCTGATTTTGGTTTTGGTTGAAAGTTGTTTGGAGTTCCAGATATTTTTCAACTGTAGAAACGCAGCCCTTGCTTTGCCAATCTGCACCCTCACATCTGTATCTTGAACACAACTAGTATAGATATATCAATTTCTTAAACAATAAAATGCAGATTCATTTCTTTGAGAGTATAACATTTTAAATTAGAACAATCTTAAACAGATTAGAATACACTAACGCTTACTATTCTACTACCAAGGGGAGTGATTGAAAAAATGGCCCTTTATTAACTTTTAATAAGTCAATTGGGATTAAAAGTCCTCATTTTTCACTTAAGTATGTTTTCTATATCACAATAGTGCAGCATTTAACGTGGATAATTACTACGATCCACTAATTACAGGAAGGAAATGTTAACATTAAAAATCGCTGTCACAGTTAGTTTCCAGTTTAACGTTTATGACAAATTCAAACTTTACTAATTAAGTGTAATATAATTAGAGGTTCATGTTCTCCGTCATAACGTTGACTGCTATCACTGATCCAATCAAATACCGTTATATGATATATAGACTTTGAACTTGTTATCGATTAGTTGAGTCAAATATGAGTTTCGATTTCTCAATTAATTCAGTCGTTTACTTGTTATACTCATAATCGTGTTAGAAAAACTTAGTATCATTATTACATGGATTAATGGAACCTGGCCACTATCGATCTATTCATTAATATGGAATTTTCTTCAAAATCAAAAAGTACTCATCTTTCCCGCATAAAAATAGACAGACAGACAGATACAACGCAGAACTTCGTACGTACGTACATCAGTTCAGGTTGCCATTCCCCATAAGGACAGGGACGCAACTGTCAGTTCAAATTCAAGAGTGCTAGCAATAGTAGAAGTATTAGCAGTAATGGAGAAGATTAGGGAGCGAAGATATGATTCGAGAATTATAATTCAGTAAGATAAATTTAGAAGGAGAAAGGTAGAGATTATGAAGAATTCAGACACCAGTCAGGTAACTTACATCTACCGATATGACTCAGTCCAGTTGTCAATGATTTCCTGGATTTGTGCCATGTTTTGGTTTGGCCCCCGCATAAAAATGCTTATGATAAACATGTTTTTTTCTGATGTAATGCATTCAACTGCATCGTATTCAGTTGTGATACAAACTCTCTCTGGATTCATTCTCATGCAATTCTAAGTTGCATTTTAATGTTTCTATCTATGAGTATTTTGGATTCACAAGTTTATTTATTATCATTTTTGCTATATGCTATACGTTCACTCCAGTTAGTCGTCTAAATTACTTGAATAGGTTGGACGGCCAGACCAAAACATGGCTAGAAATTCCATTAAGTCACTGACAACTGGATTGAGTCATGTTGGTAGGTGTCGACTACCTGGTTGGGGCCCGCGAGAGGATAATAAACGATGGTTAGAGACTCTGAATGACATGGCAATGGTGCAGGTACATTTGTTCTCTCAAATCCTAATCTTCTGGATTCTCCAACACCTCTAGATTCTACTTCTTGAATAATATCTTCTAATCCTAACCTATCCGACTACTGCTAATACCTCTACTACCTCTACTACTATGGGATCTGAATCGACAATTCGATCTCTCTGTGTTAATATGGTATGGCAACCTGAACTGATGTACGTACGTACGTGCGTACGTACGAAATTCTACGATGCTATCGATTGATTGATTGATTGATTGGTTGAAATTATTTGAAAATTTTAATTTTTCATGTTACTTCAAATCCTAATGTTTATCGATTCACTAATTGAATCGTGTAAATTATGAGCCGTGTTTTCTTTCTAAATTATTAAAGTTCATTATGACAAAGTATAATGTAACTTTACTTTCGATTAAAATAGGTCATTCTTATAAGTTGGGTGATATTGGCATCGGTATATATAATTATGTTGGAATTTATTGTGAAAAAGCTCGTGAATATTTATTGATCGACAATTATTTTATAAGTTCAAAAGTCACATTCATTGAAAATGTAACTTAGAATAACTAATCATCGAAACATCCACACGATTATTATACGGCTTTTCAAATTGTTCTACGCTTTAACAATACTAAAATGAAATATTGTTTAGACTCATATACATTTCTAATAGAATAAGCAGTATATAGATTTCATTTCAGTATGTCAATAACGTCAACAAGGTCGTAAGATGGTAGGATAAGTTAACTGTCACTTTCCATCATACCGAATGTAATATCGATGTTACAGTGATATTGTTAAATTGAAACATCAGAAATGACTATGAAATATGGTTAAATACTTCACTTCCTTACCAAGGTTAAACTCAGTAATTCTAAATAAAATGAACTTTCAGTAGGTTGTTAATAATAATAATAATAAAATAATGATGTATTTGTGAGTAGAAGTTAGAATTCTTGATGTTTTATGACTTAGCGTAAGGCACATATTTAGGAGGAATCGTCAACCGAATTCAGTTGATATAAATTTAAATATTACATTGAAGCGGGTAGTAAATTTAGTTCAATAGTGTCAATATTGTATCATTCATGGTCAGGATGATTCTACATAAAGTAAGTTTGTAAGATGCAAATATATGTCA
>OX103976.1:19517553-19587608 GCA_944470395.2 Schistosoma turkestanicum | reverse complement strand
CAAAGTCTTCTATTCGATTCTGGGATTCAGGGTAGCCTTCCTGGAAGCTGGTAAAAGTCTCGTTCGCGTTTATCGACTAAGGTAACTCGTAATAGCCTCAAGCATACTAAGTGCCGAACATATCAGGTAGCAATAATCCCAAAAGATCTGCGCCAGGAGATGATTCGTGAATGTCACCAGGTAGCGCACACGGGTATTGCAAGGACAACTGATTTGCTGCGACAAAGTGCGTACTGGCCGGGTATGAGAGACGATGTTGCGCGATATGTGTTATCGTGCCAGCGATGTCAACTTATGAAAGGGGGTCGATGCATACGACCGCCATTGCAGTCAATTCCAGTAACAGCAGTTGGTAATTTGTGGATGTTATGGGACCGTTCCCGCAAACGACAAGTGGTAACCTGCTGGTGATGACTGAGCATGCCACACGATGGGTAAATGCCGTGCCGATGGCGGACCAACGTGCAAGGATGGTGACTAAAGCGGTAATGCGGCACACTGTGACGGACCATGGAATACCAAAGATAATATTAACCGATCAAGGTCCCTGTTTCGAGAGTGATGAGTTCAAGTCCCGTCTAAAACAGTTAGGTATCAAGAGAGTACGAACAACGCCGTATCATGCACAGACGAATGGGTTAACGGAAAGGAATAACCGAATGCTAAAGGAATGGTTAGCATCTAAAGGGGGTAACTGGGAGAAAGAATTACCATTAATCTTGCTGGCACATCGTGCTTCGGCACAGGGAACAACCAGGAAGTCACCGTTTCAGCTGATGTATGGCAGACGGCCGAGACTACCAACGCATGATAAAACCAGACCGCAACAACAGAGATGGAATGCAACAAGATTGAGAACAGAGTGGAGATAGGCAATCAAGAATGTGAGAGAAAAACAAACATCAGACATGCCGGAGTCCGAACAGGGGCGAACGAACTGGAGACAGTTTGCACTGGGACACCCCGTGAAGTGTAGAGAACGGAAATGTACCCCACGAAGAGTGCCAGGGTCAGGTGAGCTGATCCCGAAGTGGGAGGGACCGTACGTAGTCACTGAGAGACGCGGCGCAGTGTATACGATCCAGAAAGGAAACAAACAGAAACGCGTGAATGCCAGTGAACTGCAAAGGTGGTTTCAAGTGCGCCAAGAGGGCGAGACACAAACACTGATAAAGAAGACGGCTGTACGGGGATCAGAAAGGCTGAGAGAGCGACTTGTTAAAGGGGGGACGAGTGTGGTGTGTGCTACTTGTACGAAAGATATAAATAGTATAAGAAGGGACGTGAATGAAGATGTCTCACGGTCAGAAGACGAAAACGGAAAGCAAATGGAGCGAAAGCAAGAAGTCAATGGAGTACCCTCTTATAGGCAAAAGCGCATCTTAAGGGATTAGAAACACTTTGTCTGTTTGGTTTAATTCCTTGTTCAGTCACTAACATCAAAAAGTCAAGATAGACTCCTCCATATGGGATGCTGGCCAGCTTAAGAATGGGATAATTCAAGAGAGTTGCTTAGGCCCCTCGCTTTTCTTAGCTTCTATAAATGATACTTACAACTGCGTCTATATAAGTAAGCCTCTTCCATATGAAATTAATCTTAAAGTAATATATTCATTCAAACGCAATGAAATGAACAGTACACAAAACTGTATCAGTATGTGGCTCAATCAAGGGGCCAATCTGGGCTGATTTTGGAAGTTGGAGCTTGACACTACCCAATGAAGAGGATCTGTTTCAATAATCCTTACTTATCCTAGACCTAACAATGAATGGTCAGGTGTTATCGAAACTTCATACAATAGAGAACTTACGACTCTAGCACTCCTATAATTTGTCCATCTAAGGAACAAGTATCTCAACAAACCCTCAAGTTTCAACGTCTTCTGGGCTGCATAGTTCGTAATCTGTATAACAATGAATCACGTATTTTAATGTACAGTTCATGTATTCGACTACTAGAATACTGCACGTTCATTCTTGGTAGTGTTCGTATTAGGAATAAATTTAGACTGGAATCCGTTCGAGGACGATTTACACTTGGAACTGATTGTACTTTAAATTATAAATCCAGATATAATAGACTTGAACTCGACGCTTTATGGAAGAGTAAACTTAATAAGCTATGTTTTACATCTAATGAAGCTATTCCATTTGCAAGAGCTCCCAGTTTTAACTTCCGTTTCTTTTTATCATTAGTGACATAATCCGATTCTAAATGTTTACTCTGTATGGATCGTTTTATCCGTAAATGTTCAAGATTCTAGAATGATTCACCGCGATCTATTCATGAAAGAAAATCACCTCCATACTTTATTCAAAGCCACCGGCCATAAGATACAAGTATTCATTAACACTCGTCTGAGCAAAATACTTCGGATTCGTTGGCCAGACACGATCAGCATCAGCCTACTGTGGGAGAGAACGAACCAGATTCCAGTGGAGTGGGAAGAAGCGGTGGAAGTGGATAGGACACACACTACGAAAAGCACCTAACTGCGTCACGAGACAAGCCCTTACATGGAACCCTCAAGGCAAAAGGAAAAGAGGAAGACCAAGGAACACATTACGCCGAGAAATAGAGAAAGATATGAGAAGAATGAACAAAAATTGGACAGAACTGGAGAGGGAAGCCCAAGACAGAGTTGGTTGGAGAAAACTGGTGGTCGGCCTATACTCCTTCATTGGGGGTAACAGGCGTAAGTAAGTAAGTAAGTAAGTAATGCTTTATTCGGTCTATTGATGCTTACTACTCCAAAAAATTACTTCACTATGTTTACAGATATAAACATATTTCATTCCACAAATGAAATTACTCTTAATGTCAGATCGTTTTATTACTTATCCTACTCATTAAACAGCCTTACTTGAAAATACTTTACACTGAAACTGTCCCCCGTCAATCTGATTATTAATTTGAATAGTATCTAGCACGAATAATAAAACATAACAAATAACCTTATACCTATGAATCGTGGTACAGTTGATAGATCACATTGATTTTTCTTGTCCCCTACTCTCTTATTCCATAGATGATTATTACTTAAAACATTACAGCATTGAAAACAACACTTAATACATCATTTATACAGAAATGAAATGTCTAATTATTTTTTACTTTTCAAAATATTGATCATTCCTAACTGACACCTTGCATTACGTGTGAAAAAATATACTACTTGAATAATTTTCAAAGTAGACCACTTCAAACAATGCAACATGATATGATCTATTCACTAAATTAACCATTTATTTTCATATCAAATTGATCATGACTATAAACCAACATGAATTTATTATTATTATTATTATTATTATTATTATTATTATTATTATTATTATGAATTATCGAATGTCATAACAACACAAGTTACATTATTCATTATTCGTCATAAACCATTTTTGTTATCATTTATACAACTTGTAACAAAATCTAAACATGAATACAGCAACAAAAAAAACCGGAACATACACATTGCGTTTATTTCATTATACGCTAATTATTCAATTATATTATTCTAACAATTGTGTTACATTCATTCATTCATTCATATTTATGCGCGATATCTGACAATGGTTGATTATTATTCAATGATCAATAAATTTTGCAATGTCAATGTAACTAAATTTAAATAAATTTCATTGTAGTGACCTATACAACAAATCAGACGAAATTTGAGCTAAATAAAAGAATATGACAATGTGAAATATACAAATATAAATAAATTGTAACTTTTAAACCGATAATGATAAATTTTAAGTCTGTAATTTTTTTTATCATCTACTTAACTACTTTCGTTTTTAACATTTTAAAATGTTGTCAATGTTTTATTGTTTAATTTGAATATCAACATTACGAATGAATTAAGTGCAATTAAACAAAATTATATGATTTGATAAAACCAATAATGTCTAATTAATTGGAAATATTAGACATTGAAACATTTGTTTTAAATGCTATAAATAAATAGACAAAATGTCAATTTTTTTTTGTCATTCAGACAATTAAGATATTTATTAGACTATAAACAACTTTTTGATCAGCAGTTACAGGCAAGTGTTGTTATAAATTAGACAAACAAAAAATGTAAATTTCATTTCCTATTGATAAAGTTATGTCTTTTATCATCGTTTTCGCATTACGATGGTTGTGAAGATTGTTAAGTTACACGTTTGAAATCATGTATCGATCAATGTTAGACCACCATTAGAAACCTGCAAGCACTAGACGGCCGTTTCATTCTGGTATGGGACTCATTATTTACATCATCTACTAACTAATGGAGAACCTATGTGACAATATGTATTATGCAATAAAATAGTCATAAGCGTTCCGAACAATGATCCTTTATGATGGAATTTATATACATTTTATTCTTGAATAACGAATTGATTGACTCTCATTGAAGTTATGGTATATTTATACAGTGAATAGTTGGGATTTCGAGTTTTTAATGAATTTTCGATATTTGAACTGTCATCTGGTTGGAAAGTATTATAACGGAAATGAACACAAGCTATGCATTCAAACAGTTAGTAGAAACTTTGAGACTCGACAGTGGAGTCTCATCAGCTCTAATGAGCTGGTGACTGAGGAAATCAGGGGGTGGATACGGAAGGTTCGATTGGCTTTTTCCAGCTTGCGTCACTAATGGCGTAGACGAGTATACCGCGCAGCAGTTCGCCTCTCAGTTTAGGTGGTTGGGATATGTGTTACGTATGCCTAACCACCGACTGCCTCGTCGACCTATGTTTTGTGGTGTAGGAATAGGTTGGAAGAAAGCTAGGGGTTCCCAAGCCAAAACATGGCAGAAATCCATGAAGTCACGGGACTGAGTCATGTTGGTAGATGTCGACTACCTGGTTGGGGTTCGCGCGATGATAGTAACTGATGGTTAGAGACCTTGAGTGACATGGCTCAAAATCGTTTGCAATGGTGCAGGTGCATCCACTCTTTGTATTCTCTTAAATTCCAATCGTCTGAATTCCACATCACTTCCATCTTCTTCTTTCTAAATTTATTTCACTTCTTGATTAACATCTTCGAACCTTAATCTTCTTCATTACGGCTCATACTTCTACTATCTCTATCACTATGGGATTTTAATTAACAGCGGTACTAACGTGGTATGGAAACTTGAACGGGTGTACGTACGTACGAAGTACTACGTTGTAACTGACTAACTAACTGACTTAAACTCATGCCATTATCGATGAAAACCAAAATAGATCACGTGAACTCCAGTTATCATAGTCTAACCAACAATTTAGAATTAAATTAGTCTAGACAATAGTTTATAAAAACGATTAGCAAAGAGTCATTAAAAATGAAATCTAAAGCAGAAATCCATGACAACAACAACAACGAATCAACAGTATTTTATTTGGTGCTGTGTATTTCGTTTAATTGGATGAATCTATCTTTGTTCAATTGCCAATTACGGTTTACTTTTTCTGACATATCAGTAATGAAGTGAATCACATATACAATAACAGAGAAGAAATTATACAGGTACAAAATTGATTAGTAATAAGATATTTGTGAAATACAATTAGTCACTATTGTTTTGTATTAAATTTATATGGTTGATATAATTATGATTTAAACTTTGTTGTTTAATAAAATGAATCCATAGTATACATTAGAGTAAATGATGTTTGATTAATACTAGTAAGGGACTCATCAGCAATGCACATCCATAATGCCTGCACGTGGGAGTTGAATGCATAAATGTCTAACCTCTAGACCCCTTAGCCGGCAGTCATGGAGATTAGGGTTTGACTCCAATAAATGAAGGGGTGCCCATCAAAAACATTAGACATAGTCGCGCGTGGCAGAAGGTCTTGGGTTCGATTCCCGTGGGTGAGGTTCGCAGATGCACAATACTGATGAGTCCCATACTAGGACGAAACAGTTATTCAGTGATCCCAGCCTTCTAATGGTTGTCTAGCATTGAGCGATTTAGAACTTCAATTAAACTGAACAATCTCCTCAATCCTGTATTGAAAATAATAAATTTTAATCTCGAAAAAATTAGGTTTTAATGTTTTATTTTAATAAGTATATATTTTGTTTAAAATTTAGTTAGCTGATGTGTATTTTTAGATATTCAGTCAGTCAGTCAGTCAGATACAACATAGAACTTCGTATATACGTATATCAGTTCATGTTGCCATACCACATTAGCACACAGAGATGCAATTATCAATTCAAATCCAATAGTAGAAGAGGTAGTAAAGGTATTAGAAGTAATCGGAGAGGTTAGGATTAGAAGATATTATTCAAGAATTATGTATGATTCAGTGAGAAAAGTTTAGAAAGTCAAAAACTGGAGATGTTGAAGAATCCAGAAGATTAGGATTTGAGAGAACACAAAGGATGAATGCACCTACGCCATTGCAAACGATTTTGAGCCATGTTATTCAAGGTCTCTAAACATCAGTGATGATGATTGAAAATAGTTATTCACTTATATGAGGAATTTCAAAATCAGACATTCCATTCTAGTTTTCACAAGTTGTTCAGTTGAGACCAGTTTTTAACTAAAAGTAATTTTTGACTTAACTCACCATATATCACCGCAAATATGTTTGATACTTTAATCTGTTAAAAGAAAATGTGATATTTTTGATAAACTGACTTTTTTGAATTCAAAATATAGTCGGTTTATTGATTATTATTCGTAAAAGCATCAAACTTATAGTTGAATTTGTAATTTAGGAGGAAAGATATGGGAATAAGTTATTTAGTATGTGATTAGTAACACTAAGAACTGCATATCTTTTTACAGTGAATTCAATTTTTCAACTAAAAGTTATTTTTGAAACCATGAATCGTTTCAATGTTAGACCACCATTAGGAACCTTGAAGCACTGAACGGCTGTTTCGTCCTGGTATGGGAAGCCTCGGAAGTGTGTATCCACGACTCCTGCACCCCATAGGATTCGAACCCGGGACCTTCGGTATTGTGCGCGAATAACGCCTAACCATCGGACCACTGAGCCGGTATCTGACGAAGTTAATGTCTAACTTGATCAATTCACGGAGTTGCTCAGCCTCATACACAGTCTTCAGTAGTTACTGTCTACAACCGAACAGGTTGAACTTCACTGGTCGCGTCTTGCCACTAAAACTTGGAGAAGATTCCTGACGAAGCTAGTCACTAGTGAGCACAGGTAATTTGCATTACGGGGTTGTGAAGATTGTTAAGTACGCATTTCTTTTGAAACCATGAATCGATCAATGTTAGACCACCATTAGAAACCTGGAAGCACTGGACGGCCGTTTCGTCCTGGTATGGTACTCCTCAGCAGTGCGCATCCACGATTCATGGTTTCAAAAAACTTAACAGTCTTCACAACCCCGTAATACAAACTAAAAGTTAGTCACTGAAATTCAAATCATACTTATTACCAACCCTTTAATAAGATCTTAATATCTTAACGAACATATGACATTTGTTCTTCATTTCTGTTAGAGCTGAACTTATTCCCATTGGTCAATAATGTTACTTTTGTCGGGCAATTTCTTTCAATAAGCTTGTGCTTTTTTTATAGTTGACCTTGATTTTCATTGGTTTTTTTTATAATTGTAGATCCCCCCACCCAGTTAAATTTCATTAAAACAAAATGTCAATGAGATGAATCATCAAATAATTTGAATCCTTCACTTCAATCTATTGAAAACTTGAATAAAAACAGATAAAATTATTCAATTCTCAATGGTTATTTTTTCTTTCTTTTATTTGATTATATTTTTCGGCCATTTTGAAAAAAAAAATGATATTTTCAAATTAAATAATAATAATAATAACTGTCATCATTCATACAGTAGCGCATAGAATAAAACTTTAAATTCAGTCTGATTGAATTTTTAACAATAAATCAGTTGATGTTTTGTTGTTCATATGAAAAGAAGTCATTTCATATCATGCATGAGATGATTTCTAGTCAAGAAAAACAAAATTATGAGTTATAAAATTATGAATGTTAATAGTGAAATAAAATAACTCACTGAAGTTGTATTATTTATCAAAAAACTATGTGAAATTGAATATGTGTATAATTGAATTTTGATCAAGCAGTTTAAAACAATCTTGACCTAATACTGCTGGTTAAGATTAAGGTGTCCTGAGAAAAAAATTCAGTGTCAGTTCACTGTCGAATTCCTTCCAGTGAATGTTTAATCTATTTTTTTTCCACTTATTGAAATTAATTCATGATTTCAAATGTTGTCTGCGTGAAAATTTTTCTTTTACTCGAATACTTACACACATAAGTAAACATACACGAAAATTATAATAATTGAAACAATACTATACAAATCACACTTCAATTCAAATCTCATTAAACAAATTTATCTTGGTAGAATAAATTTAGGGGCAGAGTTTTGGAGGTTTGTGTTTTTACACATTTGAAATCATCAATCAGTTATTGTTAGACCACCATTAGAAGGCTGGAAGCACTGGACAGCCGTATCGCCATGGTATGGGACTCATGAGCAGTGCACATGCACTAATCTTGAACCTCGCAGCATTCGAACCCAGGACTTTCGGTATTGTGCGCAAACGCCTAACCATCGGACCACTGGGCCGGCATCCAATGGTGTTAATGTCTAACTCTGATTGATCTACGGATTTTGCGCGACCTCACCCATTTGTCCTGTGGTAGTTACTGCCTGCACCCAACAGGACTAAACTCCATTGGTCACAATTCTTCTCACTAGAACTCTGAAAATTTCCTCACGAAGCTAGTAGTCACTAGTGAGCACTGAATAAATTTAGTCCGTTTTCCATAGACATATTTATCTAGGTTAACTATACATAATAAAGTTAAAATGTATCCTACATATGAAAGTAGATAAGCGTCTAAATGAAAACGTTAGTCAGTGTGAGGTGTGTGTATGTCAAAGAGGATTACCAGTTAGCAGTAGTAATCAGATTGATAAAACAAATTTGTTTCAATCTAACTGCAATATGTGTATATCATCTATTTTGTTTGTTTGTCTCTACTGGGTTTTTTTAAAACAAAAGTGATAAACTTTCTTTAATTGATAATTGAATTATTGTGAAATTAAAACTTACACATTTTAAATTAGAAATATTTTAAATGAATTCACTAAGTGTATGGTCTGAAAAAAATCAGAGTTTTATTCAATGAATAATCTAGTCGAAAAAACCTCTAAAAAAACATTATTTAATGAAATAAAATTTAATATTATATCTATTTTTTTATGGTTGAACTATACATTCAGATTTTATGACTAATAAAAATTCATCACATATGATATCATGTCAATAAAATAATAATCATACAAACTAATCACTAGCATAGTAACAGAGAAAGTAGGTTACAGTGAAAATTTGTTTCAGTTAAGGCATTTTTTTAAATTTAAATAAGTTTACTTCATTGAATCTTATTGAAACCATGAACTGATCAATGTTAGACCACCATTAGAAACCTGGAAGCACTGGACGGCTGTTTCGTCCTGGTATGGGACTCATCAGCAGTGCGCATCCACGACTACTGCACCCCGCAGGATTCGAACCTAGGACCTTCGGTATTATAGGCGAACGCCTAACCATCGGACCACTGAGCCGGTATCCAACAGTGTTAATGTCTAACTCGTTCAGTTATATTGAAACCATGAATCGATCAATGTTAGACCAGCTGTCCAGAGGTTAGACGTTCGCGCACAAGACCAAAGGTCCTAGGTTTGAATCCTGCGAGAGTCGTGGGTGCGCACTGTTAATGAGTCCCATACCAGGAGGAAATGGCCGTCCAGTGTTACCAAGTTTCTAATGGTTGTTTAACTTTGATCGAATCCGGATTAGAAAAATATTATCTATTAATCAAACAGGAAAAAAACTTCAAGGTCACACAAAAAGAGTTTTACTTTTGTTCATCATGATAACTTTAGCCAGACTTTGATATCTTTCCTTAAAAATAGGGCATGTATCAGTTTTGTTTAAAATCTAGAAAATAGTGCATAAATAAAGATTTTGATGAACATAAAGATTGAATACGACTTTTCTACTGGAACCTACGGATGCCAACCAATGTCTCTTCGTAATTTTAATATTTATGAATTACGAAGAGACATTGGTTGACATCTGTAGGTCTCAGTAGAAAAATTGTATTCACTCTTTATGTTCATATAAATCTTTATTTATGCACCATTTTCTAGATTTTAAACAAAACTGATACATGCCCTATTTTTAAGGAAAGATATCAAAGTTTGGCTAAAGTTATCATGATGAACAAAAGTAAAACTCTTTTTGTGTGACCCTGAAGTTTTTTTCCTGTTTGATTAATAGATAATATTTTTCAAACCCGGATTCGATCAACGTTAAACTATCATTAGAAACTTGGAAACACTGGACGGCCACTTCGTCCTGGTATGGGACTCATCGACAGTGCACACCCACGACTCTTGCAGGATTCAAACCTAGGACCTTTGGTCTTGTGCGCGAACGTCTAACCTCTGGACAGCTGGTCTAACATTGATCGATTCATGGTTTCAATATAACTGAACGAGTTAGACATTAACACTGTTGGATACCGGCTCAGTGGTCCGATGGTTAGGCGTTCACGCACAATACCAAAAGTCCTCGGTTCGAATCCTGTGGGATGCAGGAGTCGTGGATTCGCACTGCTGAGGAGTCCCATACGAGGACGGAAAGGCCGTCCAGTGCTTCCAGGTTTCTAATGGTGGTCTAACATTGATCAGTTCATGGTTTCAATAAGATTCAATGAAGTAAACTTATTTAAATTTAAAAAAATGCCTTAACTGAAACAAATTTTCACTGTAACCTACTTTCTCTGTTACTATGCTAGTGATTAGTTTGTATGATTATTATTTTATTGACATGATATCAGTTTATGATGAATTTTTATTAGTCATAAAAATTGAATGTATAGTTCAACCATAAAAAATAGATATAATGTCAAATTTTATTTCATTAAATAATGATTTTTTAAAGGTTTTTCGACCAGAATATTCATTCAATAAAACTCTGATTTTTTTCAGACCATACACTTAGTGAATTCATTTAAAATATTTCTAATTTAAAATGTGTAAGTTTTAATTTCACAATAATTCAATTATCAATTAAAGAAAGTTTATCACTTTTGTTTTAAAAAAACCCAGTAGAGACAAACAAACAAAATAGATGATATACACATATTGCAGTTAGATTGAAACAAATTTGTTTTATCATTCAGATAACTGCTGCTAATTGTTAATCCTCATTGACATACACACACCTCACACTGACTAACGTTTTCATTTAGACGCTTATCTACTTTCATATGTAGGATACATTTTAACTTTATTATGTATAGTTAACCTAGATAAATATGTCTATGGAAAACGGACTAAATTTATTCAGTGCTCACTAGTGACTACTAGATTCGTGAGGAAATTCTCGGAGTTCTTGTGAGAAGACGTGACTAGTGGAGTTCAATCTTGTCGTGTGTAGGCAGTAACTACCAAAGACAAATGGGTGAGGTCGCACAAAATCCCTAGATCAATCAGAGTTAGACATTAACACCGTTGGATACCGGCCCAGTGGTCGAGAAGTTAGGCGTTCGCGCACAATACCGAAGGTCCCGGGTTCGATTCCTGCGAGTTGCAAGAGTCGTGGATGCGCACTGCTGATGAGTCACATACCAGGACTTGACAGCCGTCCAGTGCTTGCAGGTTTCTAATGGTGGTCTAACAATGATTGACTGATGATTTCAAATGTGTAAAAAAACACAAACCTCCAAAACTCTGCCCCTAAATTTATTCTACCAAGATAAATTTGTTTAATGAGATTTGAATTGAAGTGTGATTTGTATAGTATTGTTTCAATTATTATAATTTTCGTGTATGTTTACTTATGTGTGTAAGTATTCGAGTAAAAGAAAAATTTTCACGCAGACAACATTTGAAATCATGAATTAATTTCAATAAGTGGAAAAAAAATAGATTAAACATTCACTGGAAGGAATTCGACAGTGAACTGACACTGAATTTTTTTCTCAGGACACCTTAATCTTAACCAGCAGTATTAGGTCAAGATTGTTTTAAACTGCTTGATCAAAATTCAATTATACACATATTCAATTTCACATAGTTTTTTGATAAATAATACAACTTCAGTGAGTTATTTTATTTCACTATTAACATTCATAATTTTATAACTCATAATTTTGTTTTTCTTGACTAGAAATCATCTCATGCATGATATGAAATGACTTCTTTTCATATGAACAACAAAACATCAACTGATTTATTGTTAAAAATTCAATCAGACTGAATTTAAAGTTTTATTCTATGCGCTACTGTATGAATGATGACAGTTATTATTATTATTATTTAATTTGAAAATATCATTTTTTTTTTCAAAATGGCCGAAAAATATAATCAAATAAAAGAAAGAAAAAATAACCATTGAGAATTGAATAATTATATCTGTTTTTATTCAAGTTTTCAATATATTGAAGTGAAGGATTCAAATTATTTGATGATTCATCTCATTGACATTTTGTTTTAATGAAATTTAACTGAAGGGGGGATCTACAAATATTAAAAAAAAACAATGAAAATCAAGGTCAACTATAAAAAAAAGCACAAGCTTATTGAAAGAAACTGCCCGACAAAATTAACATTATTGACCAATCGGAATAAGTTCAGCTCTAACAGAAATGAAGAACAAATGTCATATGTTCGTTAAGATATTAAGATCTTATTAAAGGGTTGGTAATAAGTATGATTTGACTTTCAGTGAATAACTTTTAGTTTGTATTACAGGGTTGTGAAGATTGTTAAGTTTTTTTGAAACCATGAATCGTGGACGCGCACTGTTGAGTATTCCCATACCAGGACTTGACGGCCGTCTTTCAGTGCTTCCAGGTTCCTAATGGTGATCTAACATTGATCGATTAATGATTTAAAAAATAACTTTTAGTTGAAGAATTGAATTCACTGTAAAAAGATATGCACTTCTTAGTGTTACTAATCATACACTAAATAACTTATTCCCATATCTATGCTCCTAAATTACAAACTGAACTATAAGTTTGATTCTTTTACGAATAATAATCAATAAACCGAGTATATCTTAAATTAGCATTCAAAAAAGTCATTTAATCAAAAATCTCACATTTTCTTTCAACAGATTAAAGTATCAAACACATTTAGCGGTTATTTATTGTGAGTTCATTCAAAAATTACTTTTAGTTAAAAAACTGGTCTCAATTGAACAACTTGTCAAAATTAGAACGTAATGTTTGATTTTGAAATTACTTATATAAGTGAATAACTATTTTCAATCATCATCACCAATGGTTAGAGACCTTGAATGACATGGCTCAAAATCGTTTGCAATCGCGCAGGTGTATCCATTCTTTGTGTTCTTTAAATCTTAAACTTCTGAATTCCTCATCACCTTTATCTTTCTCTTCCTAAACTTATCTCATTGAATTATACTTCTTGAATATTATCTTCAATTACTAATCCTCTCCATTAGCAGTAATACTTCTACTATCTCCGTCACTCTTGGATTTGAATTGACAATTGCGTCTTTGTGCTAATGTGCTATGGCAACCTGAATTTATGTACTTACATACGAAGTTCTACGTTGTAACTGACTGAGTGACTGATTGAATATCTAAAAATACATATCAGCTTATCATACAGAAAGCTAACTAATTTTTAAACAAAATATATACTTATTAAAATAAAACATTAAAAGCTAATTTTTTCAAGATTAGAATTTATTGTTTTCATCATAGAATTGAGGAGATTGTTCAGTGTAATTGAAGTTCTAAATCGATCAATGCTAAACAACCATTAGAAGGCTGAAATCAATGAATAACCTTTTTCGTCCTAATATGGTACTCATCAGTATTGTGCATCTGTGACCCTCACATGCGTGAATCGAACCCAGAACCTTACGTCACGCGCGACCATGTCTAATGTTGTTGTTGGGCACCTCTTCATTTATTGGAGTCAAACCTTAATCTTCATGACTGCCGGCTAAGGGGTCTAGAGGTAAGGTATTTATGGGTTCAATTCCCAAGTGCAGGCATCGTGGATGTGCACTGCTGATGAGTCCCTTACTAGTATCAATCAATCATCATTTACTCTCATGTATTTTATGGATTCATTTTAATAAACAGCAAAATATAAATCATAATTATATTAACCATATAAATTTACTACAAATCAATAGTGACTAATTGTATTTCACAAACATCTTATTACTAATCAATTTTGTACCTGTATAATTTCTTCGCTATTATTGTATATGCGATTCACTTTATTACTGATATGTCATAAAACTCAAACCGTAATTGGCAATTGAACAAAGATAGATTCATCCAATTAAACGAAATATACAAGACCAAATAAAATACTGTTGATTCGTTGTTGTTATTGTTGTTGTTGTCATGGATTTCTGCTTTAGATTTCATTTCTAATGACTCTTTGCTAATTGTTTTTATAAACTATTGTCTAGACTAATTTAATTCTAAATCATTGGTTAGACTACGATAACTGGAGTTCACGTGATCTACTTTGGTTTTCATCGATAATGGCATGTGCAGTCTATTATTGAGTTTAAGTCAGTTAGTTAGTCAGTTACAACGTAGTACTTCGTACGTACGTACACCCGTTCAAGTTTCCATACCACGTTAGTACCGTTGTTACTTAAAATCCCATAGTGGTAGAGATAGTAGAAGTATTAGTGGTAAACGAGAAGATTAGGGTTCAAAGAAATTATTCAAGAAGTATTGTTCAGTGAAATAAATTTAGAAAGAGAAAAATAAAGGTGATGAGGAATTCAGAAGATTACAATTTGAGAGAAGACAAAGAATAGATGCACCTGTGCCACTGCAAACGATTTTGATCCGTGTCATTCAAGGTCTCTAACCATCAGTTACTATCATCGCACGAACCCCAACCAGGTAGTCGACATCTACCAACATGACTCAGTCCAATTGTCCGTGACTTCATGGATTTCTGCCATGTTTTGGCTTGGGAACCCCTAGCTTTCTTCCAACCTATTCCTACACCACAAAACATAGGTCGACGAGGCAGTCGGTGGTTAGGCATACGTAACACATATCCCAACCACCTAAACTGAGAGGCGAACTGCTGCGCGGTATACTCGTCTACGCCATTAGTGACGCAAGCTGGAAAAAGCCAATCGAACCTTCCGTATCCGCCCCCTGATTTCCTCAGTCACCAGGCCATTAGAGCTGACGAGACTCCACTGTCGAGTCTCAAAGTTTCTACTAACTGTTTGAATGCATAGCTTGTGTTCATTTCCGTTATAATACTTTCCAACCAGATGACAGTTCAAATATCGAAAATTCATTAAAAACTCGAAATCCCAACTATTCACTGTATAAATATACCATAACTTCAATGAGAGTCAATCAATTCGTTATTCAAGAATAAGATATATATAAATTCTATTATAATGGATCGTGGTTCCGAACGCATATGACCATTTTGTTCTATAAAATATATTGTCACTTTGGTTCTCCATTAGTTTGTAGTGGTATACTTTTACGAAGAAAACACAATTGCTGAAATATAAACATTTATTATTGTACTTAATTCTGACAATAATTTTTATATTTTACATCTTTTGTTTGTCTGTACAAAAGGCTATCTCTAGCGCACCAAGTGTGTCTGAGGCTTTTCCGCCTTTTCTCTCCTCACTCGTTGTTAGCCACTCGTGTACCCTAGTCTCGTGATTATTTCGATATCACGGGGCTAGAATTGAATATACGTCTTCCTCTAGAATCGCCTTTTATGTGATTACTAGAGTAACGGGATTAACATTTGAAATCCCGCGAAGTGGTATGTTTAATAGGTACTACTACAAGTTAGTAGATTATATGAATAATGAGTCCCATACCAGAATGAAACAGTCATCCAATGCTTCCAAGTTTCTAATAGTCGTCTAACATTGATCAATTCATGATTTCAAACGTGTAACTTAACAATCTTCACAACCCTCGTAATGCGAAAACTATATTAAAAGACATAACTTTATCAATAGGAAATGAAATTTACATTTTTTGTTTGTCTAATTTATAACAACACTTGCCTGTAACTGCTGATCAAAAAGTTGTTTATAGTCTAATAAATATCTTAATTGTCTGAATGACAAAAAAAGAAATGACATTTTGTCTATTTTTATTTATAGCATTTAAAACAAATGTTTCAATGTCTAATATTTCCAATTAATTAGACATTATTGGTTTTATCAAATCATATAATTTTGTTTAATTGCACTTTAACTCGTTCGTAATGTTGATATTCAAATTAAACAATAAAACATTGACAACATTTTAAAATGTTAAAAACGAAAGTAGTTAAGTAGATGATAAAAAAAAATTACAGACTTAAAATTTATCATTATCGGCTTAAAAGTTACAATTTATTTATATTTGTATATTTCACATTGTCATATTCTTTTATTTAGCTCAAATTTCGTCTGATTTGTTGTATAGGTCACCATAATGAAATTTATTTAAATTTAGTTACATTGACATTGCAAAATTTATTGATCATTGAATAATAATCAACCATTGTCAGATATCGCGCATAAATATGAATGAATGAATGAATGTAACACAATTGTTAGAATAATATAATTGAATAATTAGCGTATAATGAAATAAACGCAATGTGTATGTTCCGGTTTTTTTTGTTGCTGTATTCATGTTTAGATTTTGTTACAAGTTGTATAAATGATAACAAAAATGGTTTATGACGAATAATGAATAATGTAACTTGTGTTGTTATGACATTCGATAATAATTAATAATAATAATAATAATAATAATAATAATAATAATAATAATAATAATAAATTCATGTTGGTTTATAGTCATGATCAATTTGATATGAAAATAAATGGTTAATTTAGTGAATAGATCATGTCACGTTGTATATATGGTTTGAAATATTCTACTTTGAAAATTATTTAAGTAGTATATATTGTTTCACATGTAATGCAAGGTAATGCAAGGTGTCAGTTAGGAATGATCAATATTCTTAAAAATAAAAAATAATTAGACATTTTAATGTTTTATAATTGATGTATTTAGTGTTGTTTTCAATGCTTTAATGTTTTAAGTAATAATCATCTATGGAATAAGAGAGTAGGGGACAAGAAAAATCAGTGTGATCTATCAACTGTATCACGATTCATAGGTATAAGGTTATTTGTTATGTTTTATTGTTCGTGCTAGATACTATTCAAATTACTAATCAAATTGACGGGGGACAGTTTCAGTGTAAATTATTTTCAAGTAAGGCTGTTTAATGAGTAGGATAAGTAATAAAACGATCTGACATTAAGAGTAATTTCATTTGTGGAATGGGATATGTTTATATCTGTAAACATAGTGAAGTAATTTTTTGGAGTAGTAAGCATCAATAGACCGAATAAAGCATTACTTACTTACTTACTTACTTACTTACGCCTGTTACCCCCAAAGGAGTATAGGCCGACCACCAGTTTTCTCCAACCAACTCTGTCCTGGGCTTCCCTTTCCAGTTCTGTCCAATGTTTGTTCATTCTTCTCATATCTTTCTCTATTTCTCGGCGAAATGTGTTCCTTGGTCTTCCTCTTTTCCTTTTTCCTTGAGGGTTCTATGTGAGGGCTTGTCTCGTGACGCAGTTCGGTGCTTTTCGCAGTGTGCGTCCTATCCACTTCCACCGCTTCTTCCTGATTTCCTCCTCCACTGGAATCTGGTTTGTTCTCTCCCACAGTACGTTGTTGCTGATGGTGTCTGGCCAAGGAATCCGAAGTATTTTGCGTAGACCACTGTTAATGAATACTTGTATCTTATGGCTGTTGACTTTGAATAAAGTATGAGGTGCTTTTCTTTCATGGATAGATCGCGGTGAATTATTCTAGAATCTTGAAAATTTGCAGATAACATGATTCATACAAAGAAAAGATTTAGAATCAGATTATGTCACTAATGATAAAAAGAAACGGAAGTTAAAACTGGGAGCTCTTGCAAATGGAATAGCTTCATTAGATGTAAAACATAGCTTATTAAGTTTACTCTTCCATAAAGCGTCGAGTTCAAGTCTATTATATCTGGATTTATAATTTAAAGTACAATCAGTTCCAAGAATGCAAAGTGAAAATGGTGTCCGAACGGATTCCAGTCTAAATTTATTCCTAATACGAACACTACCAAGAATGAACGTGCAGTATTCTAGAAGTGGTCAAATACATAGTTTGTACGATAAAATACGTGATTCATTGTTATACAGATTACGAACTATGCAGCCCAGAAGACGTTGAAACTTGAGGGTTTGTTGAGATACTTGTTCCTTAGATGGACAAATTATAGGAGTGCTAGAGTCGTAAGTTCTCTATTGTATGAAGTCTTGGTTGAGTAAAGGATTATTGAAACAGATCCTCTTCATTGGGTAGTGTCAAGCTCCAACTTCCAAAATCAGCCCAGATTGGCCCCTTGATTGAGCCACATACTGATACAGTTTTGTGTACTGTTCATTTCATTGCGTTTGAATGAATATATTACTTTAAGATTAATTTCATATGGAAGAGGCTTACTTATATAGACGCAGTTGTAAGTATCATTTATAGAAGCTAAGAAAAGCGAGGGGCCTAAGCAACTCTCTTGAATTATCCCATTCTTAAGCTGGCCAGCATCCCATATGGAGGAGTCTATCTTGACTTTTTGATGTTAGTGACTGAACAAGGAATTAAACCAAACAGACAAAGTGTTTCTAATCCCTTAAGATGTGCGTCTGTCCATAAGAAAGTGGTGGTTACCCATATCGAAAGCTCTGGAGAAGTCAAAGTACAATACTAACACCAAGTGTCTTCAATCACGCTGAGTAAAGACTATATTGAAAAATTCATAGTGACAGGTCACAGAAGATCGATTTTTAACAGAGTCATGTTGAGAATAGTTAGGAAGTTTGTCACTAACAATTTTCTTTTCGTTATCTTAGAGATAACCGGATTAATATTTATGGTTCAGTCATAATTCCTGATTTGTAGAGTGGTGTGATGAATGAGGTTTTCGAACAATCAGAGTGGGTACCAGTCTCTAGAGAGAGAGAGTAAACAGTTTCAGAAGAAGTACTGGTTTATCAGGTCCACCATATTTGAAGAGAATGGATAGAATCTCGTCTACTTCATGGCTTTTTGATACCTTACGGAAGTTAAAAGCTTTCTTTATTGCTAGATAAGTGAACGAAGTGGAATTGATTGAAATACTAGTCAAAATGACATTTAAACTAGTGTCGGTTGACAACTCATTATTGATCGTAATACAACTATTGGAAAAGGTTTGTAATGGTTTTAAAGTCGTTTATAAATGTGTCATTATGCAAGAAACATGTTATATCATCACTCTGAGAAGTTCTAACGCGTTAACTGAAAAGGAGTAGCAAGTTTTGTAATTTTGTATTATTATTATTATTAATTGATACCGATTCCTCACTGATAGCTTTTAACTTATGCGTTTCCTTAGTTTGATTAAAAATTTCGGTTATTTGTAGAGCTGCTGCAAAATAATTAGACTTAAATTCACGTTTCTGTAGACGTCTTAATTTATAACGATATTTAACTGGTATCAATAATCTGCTACGCTTCCTAGTCCGATATGTTTTTAAGCGGTGCAGTGGAATCTAAACATGAGTTAATCATCTGGTAGAATGTGTCAATAACATCCGTGAGACTGTTACTTGAGAAGAAGGTATCCCAGTCAGAGGATCTTACCATGGCATGCAAGAGGTCCCATTCATGATATTGGTAATCCATACTTTGACTAGTTTTGTGTATAAGATAGGGAGAGCACCAGCTACTATTTTATGGTCACTACTTTTAAATTCATTGTATACTTGTATATATAGGGGAATGATATTTTTACAAAATATTATATCTGGTATGTCATCGTGACTGCGTCACAAGACAAGCCCTCACATGGAACCCTCAAGACAAAAGGAAAAGAGGAAGGTTAAGGAACAAATAACACCAAGAAATAGAGAAAGATATGAGAGGAATGAACAAACATTGGAAAGAACTGGAAAGGGAAGCCCAGGACAGAGTTGGTTGACGAAAACTGGTGGGCGGCCTATACTCCATTGGGGGTTACAGGCTTAGGTAAGTAAGTAAGTAACGTCATCATGTCTCCTTAGCAAACGCACTCACTGTGTCCAACAGTGCATGTTAATTATTGAAAACACTTCATCATTACTTGATTGACTGACCACTACCAGTATTCGAATTTATTCGATGCTAATTTAAATTTCCTGTAATAAACGTTGTATCGAAATTTAGAACGGATGCATGTACAAACGCATTATTAATATGACCATTTGCATTAGCTGGCGTCAGGTGCTCTGTAGATATATCCCAGGAGAAGACTATAACTCGGTAGTGTTGACTAATATCCATACTGATTCAGAAAAACTATTCAAGACACTGTCTTCAACTCTGTTATTTGTTAGACAAAGTAGGTCATGCAAGACAGCCATCTTCATGTTCAATTTCTTGGTTATAACGATAGATCTGTAATAAAAAAGAAACACGTTAAAATAGTTTTCACTAAATAAATGGTTGTTTTTTTTCCCATTTCAGTTAAACAATATTGTTCTTAGAATAGTAGTGTATATCACGGTATTAGTGTGAGTGGTGTCCAACTTTTAGATCGATAAATCCTACTGTATTTTAACATATACACAACATAAAAAATACCGGAAGTTCAACTTTATGCTCACTTATATATATATATATATATATATATATATATATATATATCCACCAGTAACAATCTACTGTGGGAAAGAACAAATCAGATTCCAGTGGAGGATGAATTGAGGAAGAAGCGGTGGAAGTGTATAGGATATACACTGCAAAAAGCACCCGACTGCCTCACAAGACAAGCCCTCACTTTCAGTCCTCAAGGCCAAAGGAGGAGAAGACCAAAATCACACTACTCTGAGAAATGGAGACAGACATAAGAAGAATGGAAAACAGGACTAGAAAGGAAGGCCTAGGACAGAGTAGGCTGAAAAATGCTGGTCGGCGACCAATGCTCCATTGGGAGTAACAGTTGTAAATTATATATATATATATATTTATAACTATTGATTATTACTAATAACATTATTCACGTGATAACTCCCTGTAAATAACATACCTTTAATCCGTAAAAATTCCCTCCGATTAATTTATATCAAGTCTAATCATGAAATAATACTGGTGTTTGCGTTATCTCAATAAGTATAAATTAGAATTTCTGACTTTTCGTCAGTTGATGCATATCACTTCTTTGGAGTTCATAAATAAATAACTAAAATTCATGAACAAGAATCTCTTTTCATTCCTAAATGAAGGTTAGCAGACTATATATGTTTCTTATGACACTAAATTGCTATTCTTTTGATAGCAAAGAAAGCATGATAATCCATCCGACTTGAACTGTTTATTTAAACAACCATATTGAATCCTACCCATTTTGTACACCGTTAAGACACGTACACATCAGTTTCAACTCTAATTATAAATTTACACAATTACTAGCATACTAGAATAATAAGCACAGTGATGTTTCGCCCAAAATCACCTTGACCAAAAATGAAATGACATTGACATTACTTACTTACTTACTCCTGTTACCCCCAATGGAGCATAGGCCGCTCACCAGTATTCACCAGCCCACTCTGTCCTAGGCCTTTCTTTCCAGTTTTGTCCAGTTTTTGTTCATTCTTCTCATGTCTTTCTCTATTTCTCGGCGTAATGTGTTCCTTGGTCTTCCTCTTTTCCTTTGACCTTGAGGGTTCCATGTGAAGGTTTATTTTGTGATGCATTTCGGTTTTTACCGCCATATGTGTCCTATCCACATCCAGCGCTTCTTTCTAATTTCCTCCTCCGCTGGAATCTAGTTTGTTCTCTCCCACAGTAGGTTGTTGTTGATAGTGTCTGGCCAGTAATTTAGACATTATCAAGATTATTTTTATTTTTTTTTGAACTCAATATATATTCTGCTTCTTCCGCTATAAATATTTAAACTTATGTTCATTGAATTCAGTTATATATTTATTTATTAGCCTTGAAGAGAAAATAGTTTATATATTGAATCAATAAACCTCAGAAATTTTGATTTCTTTTTATTATAATATCAAAAATATTTCATTACTTATTTAGAGTTTATTTTCAATTAGAGTGATGGAGATTAGTGTTTTAACACATTTGAAATCATCAGTCGATCATTGTTAAACCACACCATTAGAAACCTATAAGCACTGGAGGGCCGTTTCAGTCGTGGTATGGGACTCATCAGCAGAACGCATCCTCGCAGCAATCGAACCTAGGACCTACGGTCTTCTGAGCGAACACCTAATCTCTGGACCACCGGGCCGGCATCCAACTGTGTAAATGTCTAACTCTGATTGATCTAGGGACTTTGCGCGACCTTACCCATTTGTCTCTGATAGTTACTGCCTAAACCCAACAGGGCTGAACTCCACTGGTCATGTCTTCTCACTAGAACTCCGAGGATTTCCTCATGAAACTAGTAATCCCTAATGAGCACATTTTACGATATTTTCAATTAGACTTATGGAGATTAGTGTTTTTATACATTTGAAATCATCAATCAATCATCGTTAGACCAGCATTAGAAACCATTAGAATTATTAAATTATAACTCTAGTAATTATACTCATCGGAACTTTGATATCATATTATAAAAATTTATGAGATTTCTTCTTGCCTAATCTTAAATTATGATGTGAGCTAATGATATAAAACATTGTCTGACTAAGTTCAAAATCAAGAATTTTTAAACTATCGAAAATTTACTTCCTATTAATTACAAAAGTGCAATTGTATAAGAATGAATCATTGTGAACAATGAAATTCAGTTTTTTTTTAAAAAAAAACTTTACATTGATTTGCACTTATGTACATTACATGAATAAATTCATATCCTAATAAGATAACCAATTGGATAATGAACATAAAAATTTGTTCACTTAAAGTGAACTGTTAGATTGTTTAAATCAATGATAGGAATGAATTTACAACACTTTCTTACATATGAATATCAACTGTAACTTTAGCCTTTGGTTGGTTTACGTCTAGCCCGAAGGTACCTTGTGTGCTAGGGGTGGGGAGGAATGTGAGGAGCAGCCTGTGAGATTATCTGGAAGAAGAAAGAACAAGAGGAAAAGATGAGCCGACCACTCGGTAAACACATAGAATGATGCACTTACATGCAATATACAAATAAAATAGACAGCAACCAGATATAAAGCCAGTGTGAGATTAAGACAAACTGATAAACGAAACTAAGCGATAAAAGAGTTCGGTTTCGAATGCGTCACACAACTAATCTTTATAATATTAGTTCATTGTTGAAATCAGATTTAATTCCAGTTAAATCTGTTAATTAAACATGAACAGGATTTTTTTCAAATTCTACTGGAAAGTTGTAATTGACTGAGTTTATTCATGTTTGGTAGGGAAACAATCATAATTAAACGGTGTTAGATAGTAATTATTTTGTTGTATAGAAATATTTAAAAAAAAGTTACAACCATCTCACTGATTTTGATGCTATTTTAGTTAAAAAAAAAACGGAAAACTGTAACAAACTCTGTTTATTAGATTGAAACACTGACTTATTTATC
Source organism: Schistosoma turkestanicum (assembly GCA_944470395.2). Taxonomy (NCBI): domain Eukaryota; kingdom Metazoa; phylum Platyhelminthes; class Trematoda; order Strigeidida; family Schistosomatidae; genus Schistosoma; species Schistosoma turkestanicum. The sequence continues at coordinate 19,563,918 of OX103976.1, read as the reverse complement.
ATTTAAAATTGTTTAATTAGAGTTATGGAGATTGTTGTTTATTACTGAAATCATGAATGAATCATTGTTAAACTACCATTAGAAACTTGGAAGTGTGGTGCGAGCTACTTATAAGTAGTATATGACGTGAGTGTCAACGTAATGTCTGGCAGCAGAATATGGGGGAAGAGTTAGAATACAATGGAATTTTTTATGAAACACATGAACAGTGACAATTGATTGATGTTTTGCAACAGGAACAGTCCAGTTCGATTTGACGGACTGATATTTTGCAAATTACCGATTTACGATATGGTTTTCCGATCTTAATGAGTAACTCTGTAATTTTCGTTAAATACAATACGTTTGCCACACCTGTGTTATCCTTCACTACAGAAGCACTGAACTGCCATTTCGTCCTAGTATGGGACTCATCATTAGTGCGTCTCCACAACTCCTGCTACTAGCAGAATTTGAATCCATGACCTTCGGTCTTGCGCGTGAACGTTTAACCTCCGCATCACTGAGCCAACATCTAACGGTTTTAATGTCTAACTTTGATGTGAGGTTACGCAAAAATCCCTTGACTGATCAGAGTTAAACATTACCGTCGTTTGGTGTCGCCGGCTCAGTAGTCCAAAGATTAGGCTTTCGACCGCAAGACCGAAAGTCCTGGATTCAAATCGTGTGAGTGGAAGAAGTCATATATTCGCATTGTTGATGAGTCCCATACCAGGACGAAATGGCCGTCTTTTTTAATACTTCCAGGTTTCTAATTGTTAGGTTCGTCACTAGGTATGCTTCAAAATATTAAGGGTTCACTTTAGTCTATAAACGCGAACGAAACAATGAACCAGAGTACATGTAGGCTACCTTGAATCCCAAAACTGCAAAACAGAAGTCTTGATAAACGTAGAAAGTATATTCTACAAACACCCAGCAAGCACAATACAATCAAGCAAACAAATCTCGTTTATTTATACATCATAGGAACACCATTAGGACAGTCACAAAAATAGCACACTAAAATACACAGCAGTCAATCACAGCCAAGGATTTTCCTGGTGGGAAATGAAATCTCAAGGTCAACTGATCAGCCCATGCTCGCATACATGAAATCCAAAATAAGGCATTTATTAAGCGAATTCCGGTGATCTTACTTCCCCAACTCTACTAGTGGTCTATCAATAATTCATTGAATGATTTCAATAATTATTATTTCCAATAATATTCATGGGAAATTAAAAAATGCCATCATTAAATGAAGAATTTCTCTCTTTTCTAAACTATTCACATCTTCAACATGTATAATAGTAAAAATCAAATCTGGTTATAAACATGCCACTAACATTATGTTTTTCTCAATCGTTTAATATTTTAACAATAAATCTACTCATGATCATTTTTTGTTCAAGTTTACTAATATCATACATACTAAACAACCTTCTGTTTTGTAAAACTATTCGTTTTTTATATATATATATCTCTCTCTCTCTGTGACATTCTAGATTAATTTTTTTTAATTCACCTCTATAATATTTCCATTTTCAAATTTCTCCTCTTACAATTTATGTATACTTTTACTTAAATGTACTACTAATATTACTTACTTGATCTATGCTTACAATTGTATATATAATTTGATAAATGTATTTGTTTAAAAAGGTAATCTACACATTGTACTTAATCTATTTTCTTCTTCATATCTCAACACATATGATTACCGGCTTATACTTTATTCATTCTGTTTCAAATATTATAGGATGGAATGCAGCTAGCTAGCTAGCTGTTACATTGACACACATACATACAAACATTCATACATTCATTGTTCAACAATTGTTGAACAATGAATGAGAAATACTATGCACTATATTTGTTCAAAAGGGCGAGAATATGAAAAAGGGCATTTGATTTTTTTCTGGAAAAATGCTCCTTTTTTAATAAGAAAGAATGTAGTTAATTGATTAACAGTTGTGCTAAAGGTTTTAACCTTCCTGTACTTTATATATATTCGGAATTGTAATTGACTGATCACTATCTATTTTGCCTTATGTGGATCCGAGGTGATTTGTCTCAGAATTGTTTTACACTATGATGTCTAGCATATACTGGAATGTGGTTATCAGTAAGCTGTAGAGCGAACCGTTCGTCCTATTATATATATATATATATATATATATATATATAACGCATCCGAAACCTTATTCTATCAACTTCTAGTTTTGTTTATCAGTTTTTTCTTGATCTCATGTTGGCTATTTATTTCTTTATCGAATGTAAGTTCATTCTGTGAGCTTACTGAATCGTCAGCTCACCTTTTTCCTTTGCTCTTCCAGACAACCTCGCACGCTGCTCCACTGACACCCCAGTGCACAAGGTACCAACCAAAAGCTGAAGTTACATATATACCATCCTAACAGTTTAACAAGTTAATAGCTATATGGATGCATTAGTTCAGTGGGTAACTTCAGTCAGTCAGTCAGTCAGATACAACACAGAACTTCGTACGTACGTATTTACATCAGTTCATGATGCCATACCACATTAGCACAGAGATATAATTGTCAATTCAAATCCAATAGTAGAAGAGGTAGTAAAGGTATTAGAAGTAATCGGAGAGGTTAGGATTAGAAGATATTATTCAAGAAGTATGATTCAGTGAGATAAGTTAAGAAAGTCAAAACTAGAGGTGTTGAAGAATCCAGAAGATTAGGATTTGAGAGAACACAAAGAATGAATGCACCAGCGCCATTGCAAACGGTTTTGAGCCATGTCATTCACGGTATCTAACCATCGATTATTATCATCTCGCGGACCCCAACCAGGTAGTCGACAAGTACCGACATGACTCAGTCCACCCGTCAATGACTTCATGGATTTCTGCTAGTGGATAACTTATTAGCCATTTTAATAGAAGTTACTAGATTGAAGTCCCATTATGAGATACATCTCTGTTTGTCTAATAAATTCCAAATGAAACAATACACAGACACTAGATTTATGTTCTAACTTCTTGTTGTTTCAATATTTTAGTCGAAAAATCAACAAAGAAACGCATACTGATAACACCAAGAAGGATTGAAACCATCTGATACTTTCAAGGTTTTATTCCTTAATCGAAATAATCCAATCAGTTGTAATTTTTTTCATCATAAGTAATATATGATGCGAATTAATCTTGATTGATAATCATTTACATAGTTTTCATCATGAATTGTCCTCAGTTTTTAGAGAAAACTATTGAAATTTCATTTTTTATACACATTTGACTATTATTATTATTATTTACATTGTCGTTTATTTGTTTATCTGTTTATATGGTCGATTGAAAATTGAACCATTTCTATGTTTTTCATATTGTTTTCTAACTAGTTTGCTTATTTAACTTCCGTTTACAAAGTTTGTTTACTAGTTAAGCAAAAAAATATATATAGTTTTCATGTTTATTTTAAAACAGTATTGTCTGAAAAAACTATGAATCAATAATGTTAGTCAATTTGAATATTTGTATAATCATCTCGGACTATTACAATTTGAGATTTTATTTAGGTATACAACAACGAATGTCAGTGTGATTGCTAAATATTCTCTAGTCATAGAATAATTAATTTACAATAATCTTATCGATAACTCTGCTTGGAAACCTTCTAGGGTTATTGGCGGTCTCCAGCTCGGAAAAAGGACTAGGGTTGGGGATGGGGTTAGTGACTCCATCCCGTAGAACTACACATGGCTAAAAGAATGCTAACCAGAAAAATAATTCTGTGGTCGTTGGAGATAATTCTTTGAGTTCTTCTAGTGAGAAGACTTGACCAATGAAGTTCATCCCTGACAAGTGTAGGCTGTAATTATCGAAAACAAATGGGTGTAGTCGTGCGAAATCTCTAGATTGATCAGAGTAAAACATTAACACCGTTGGATGCCACTGGCTTAGTAGGGCAGAGGTTAGGCGTTCACACAAAAGACTGAATTTAGCGAGAGTTGTGGATACACACTATTGATGAGTCATATCCCAGGAATAAACAGCCATCCAGTGCTTCCAGGTTTCCAGTGGTAGTCTAACAATGGTTGATTTTATGATTTTAGAATTTATAGTCAGACAAAAATAAGATTGACATATGATAGGCGATGAACATACACAATCAGGTAACAATAACCAAGATTATAAGCGAATAATAGACAAGGTTGAAAGATGTGTGAACAACTAGAGAAGAATGAGTTAATTTGTCCAAAGGCTGGGCACAAGGCATATGTACTTGACATAGTATACTAGCATATTGAGCATTGCTTACCGCCTATACACATATTCATCCAATTCGATATAACGTTGACCTCTCAGTTAGTTCGATGACTCATTTCTTTCCTACTCACTAACGCGCTCGCTCTCACTTCGGGATTCTCATGTCATTTTCACTTTTGCCTCGTATGCCTATGGTTTTGTGATCTGTGTGTGTTGGGGACGTTAGATCCCCGAAACTCGCTTGATAAATGCCTTATTTTGGATTTCACGTATGCGAACATTGGCTGATCAGTTGACCTTGAAATTTCATTTACCAACAGGAAAATCCATGGATGTGATTGGCTGCTGTGTATTTTAGTGTGCTATTTTCGTAACTGTCCGAAGGACGTTTCTATGATGGATAAATAAACGAGATTTGTGTGCTTGATTGCATTGTGTTTGCTGTGTGTTTATAGAATATACTTTCTACGTTTATCAAGACTTCTCTTTTGCCGTTTTCAGATCAAGATAGCCTACCTGGAATCCGGTTCATTGTCTCGTTCGCGTTTATCGACTTAAGTGAACCCGTAATAGTTTCAAGCAAACCTAGTGACGAACCTAAAAGTATGTGGTGCAATAATAAACGTCTACAACACTTCGTATTCGTCTTGTGATTTATGCACCGTTTAGTGTTATCTAATGACGTTTATCAGGATGAGCAGTATACGAAGTTTACGAATGCACTGAATATCGACCATCACATGGTGTTCTAAATTAGCAAATCTCAGTATTTTCGCATTTTTTCCAAATTTTAATAGTAATAATAATAAAAATAATTTACGGATGACGAAAGCAAACTTTAAATTAATTAACTTTTTAATTTTTTGAAAATTTCTTGATTTATGATTTATTAATGATCCTTCAGAAGAATAGAACTTTCTCATTAGTATAGAGAAAGGATGATGACGTAAGTGAGTTGTAGAAATGTATTTTTTTCCGCAGTTCGTTATTTCCCCAGATTTCTTATTTCAAATATATAAAACTTACTACTACTACTACCATACTTGTATGGTTAATCATGAGTGAAATAACTTTCGCTTATCCAGAATCAATTCTCTACATTATTCACATCTCAGAATGCTAACCATACGCATGGCTATTTAGTTCCGATCGATTGAGAACTGACCTACTCACACTAGTTCAGTTCAACTAGGTGCCTTGGAGGACGCTAACACCTTTACATATTTGGGCAGCATCATCGACAATCAAGGTGGATCCGATGCAGATGTGAGGGCGCTGATTGGCAAAGCAAGGACTGCATTTCTACAGTTGAAAAATATCTGGAACTCCAAACAACTTTCAACCAAAACCAAAATCAGAATTTTCAATACAAATGTCAAGACAGTTCTACTGTATGGAGCGGAAACCTGGAGAACTACGAAAGCCATCATCCAGAAGATACAAGTGTTTATTAACAGTCGTCTACGAAAAATACTTCGGATTCGTTGGCCAGACACCATCAGCAACAACGTACTGTGGGAGAGAACAAACCAGATTCCAGTGGAGGAGGAAATCAGGAAGAAGCGGTGGAAGTGGATAGGACACACACTACGAAAAGCACCTAACTGCGTCACGAGACAAGCCCTCACATGGAACCCTCAAGGCAAAAGGAAAAGAGGAAGGCCAAGGAACACATTACGCCGAGAAATAGAGAAAGATATGAGAAGAATGAACAAAAATTGGACAGAACTGGAAAGTGAAGCCCAGGATAGGGTTGGTTGAAGAAAACTGGTCGGCGACGTGTGCCCCATCGGGGGTAACAGGCGTAAGTAGGTAAGTTAGTTCTACTACCTTACTTGTTTGGTTAATCATGAGTCAGAAATGTTTCGCTAATCCAAAATCTATTCTTTACACTATTCACATCTCAAAACGCTAACCATATGTATGCATAGCTATTTAGTTCTGATATACTTAGAATTGATCTACTCACATTAGTTCAGTTCAACTAGGTTCTGATTCGTTTCTAATATAAACATCTGTTACTGTTATTTTTGTCGACTAGTTAAAAAAACAGATGGAGTTTAGACTCGATCAATATTTTTCATAATGATTTTCCATTATTCATCATCATTGTCTTGTTGTCATTAAACTGACACGAACATGTATAGATCGATAAAAAATTAAGCTGGTAATTGAACATAGATACATCAACCACAAAACCTAGATTTGTATGACCTTGGAATAAGGAATAGAGGTTAATAAGTAAAGTGTAAATTAATTTATATCATATTATCAATGAAATTATATATACAAATAAATGAACACATTTACATGTATACATGTTTCAAGGGCTAAAGGTTATTTATAGTTTTAATTCATACGAACAAAAATACTCTACAAAAGTTGAATGTACAAATTTTCGCTAGGTGATAATGCACACAATGACCTTGAAAGAGCACTAAAAAAAATTTGTGTCCAATTAGAATGAACTAATTTCATAAGGAATTAGTTTGGGTTATCAGAAAAAAAAATAATGGTCTTTTATTTATTGAGTGAAATATATATATGACTATTTAGTAAACATTGATAAGACAATAAAAACGGATGATCGATATCTCAGTCAGTCAGATGCAACGTAGAACTTCGTACGTAAGTAGATCAGTTCATGTTGCCATACAACATCAGCACACAGAGATATAATTGTCAATTCAAATCCAATAGAGTAGTAGAGGTAGTAAATGTATTAGAAGTAATCGGAGAGGTTAGAATTGGACAATATTATTCAAGAATTAAGATTCAGTGAGATAACTTACGAAAGTCAAAACTAGAGGGGTTGAAGAATCCAGAAGATTAGCATTTGAGAGAACACAAAGAATAAATGCACCGGCGCCATTGCAAACGGTTTTGAGCCATGACATTCAGAGTCTATAACCATCGATTATTATCATCTCGCGGACCCCAACCAGGTAGTCGACAATTACCGACATGTCTAAGTCCACTCGTCAATGACTTCATGGATTTCTGCCATGATTTGGTTTGGTCGCCCCTAGCTTTCTTCCAACCTACTCCTACACCACAAAACAAAGTTCGACGAGGCAGTCGGTGGTTAGGCATACGCAGCACATGTCCCAACCACCTCAACTGATGAAGTTTCATTACTTCATCTATTGATCTGCCATTCTTACCTAGTACCTGTCTCGTAATAACAGCGTCGCTCAGTCGGGTGTCCCACGATATACGAGCAACGTTGCGAACACATCTATGATCGAAAACCAGGAACCTAAGTATATCTTCTACTCTCACTGGCCATGTTTCACAGCCATAAAGTAAGACGGAGCGAACCACTACATAGTACACTCGCCCTTTAGTCAGCAAACGGATATCTCGCCTACGACATAAGTGACGCAGGTTGGCAAAAGCCAGTCGAGCCTTCTGTATCCGTGCTGAGATTTCGTCAGTCACCAGGCCATCAGCACTGATGAGACTCCCCAGATAAGTGAAGCGGTCAACACGCTCGACTACTTCACTCCCTATCATTAGTTCAGGTGCCGAAGAAACCCAATCTTGAAGCAACATTTTGCATTTCGACGGGGAAAGTTCGATATCTATTTAACTCAACATTTTTCACAATTATATAGAAATTAACTCTCTATTGTCACGGGCAATTTTACACAAGTTTTCAGGAGAACCAAGGAGACTGCTCTCAAGTTACCATTTTGACATGAACAGTTCGGCTCAATTCCTTAGTATAACCACACAAGGTACCTGATACCCTGGTGGACCATTCACACCATTTATATATACACTAGTACATGTATAGTGATTATTTCCGATCCATGATCGCGTCAATCACTATGCATAGCATGAAAAGGCCAATCTGACTCATCCCGCTTACATGACTGTCAAACTCATTATTATTAGCTGTGGTGATATGCAGCAATACAACACCCCAATGACTATGGCCCTTCGGGAATGTTGCAAAGCGACTACTAGTACTATAGATGAAATCGGTCGCCCTGCTAACTAATTTTGCATATGGACTGTTAGCGATGCTTTGTAAAGCTATATCAAACCATCTACAATGTTCACGGCGAACCTCTGGTCTAGTTGGAAATCTTCAGCTCTATATAACAGTATAGCATATGGTATACACGTAGTATGGCGTAGGATAGCAGAAGATACACTCCAACTTGATGCGAACAAGCCCAGACACTCTTAATACCCTTTATCTCATTTCGGGTAATGATTGTATCGCAATAGCGAAATTTTCATTTTTCGACCATATGAAATCTGAGTTTTTTTGGAGCATAGTATTCCTCTATTCAACTCATAACTATTTTAATAAAAATGTTTTATCCTAATAAAAAGCGGATATTTGCATTCAGTTGTAAACATTTTTGACTCCATTGTTATCTTTATTGATTTTGTCATCTGTATGAGGCAGTAATAATAAAAATTGTAATCAAATTGAAGTTTCACACTAATGGAGGAAAAGAAAAGTATAATACTCCGCGCATTGTATTTTTGCAGTAATTAAACTTTTATCAACTTGTATGAGCGCATACAGTTTGCATACATAATCAACTAGTCAAAACTAATTTAAACTTTTTTTTGTACAGTTGAGAAAAGAAGTTGACTCAAAAATTTGAGCAAAAATCCAGGGTTGTTGCAAAAATTCAAATCCATCCAGGGTAAATGAATAATGTAATTTTTAAAATCAATAAAACCAGTACCTGAGAATATAATGAAGAAAAGTTAGGTGATGATATTAAATTATTTGTGAATTGAATGAAATCTCTAGCTTAAGTAGGTTCAAATTTCCAATAAATTCATTTTGAGCTTTAATTACTTTTTTTTTTACTTACGCCTGTTATCCCCAATGGAGCTATAGGCCGCCCACCAGTTTTTTTCCCAACCAACTCTGTCCTGGGCTTCCCTTTCCAGTTCTTTCCAATTTTTGTTCATTCTTCTACTGTCTTTCTCCATATCTCAGGCGTAATGTTTTTCATTGGCCTTCCTCTTTTTATTTTACCTTGAGAGTTCCATGTGAGGGTTTGTCTTGTGACGCAGTTCAGTGCTTTTCGCAGTATGTATCCGATCCACTTCCAACACTCCTTCCTGATTTCTTCCTCTACTGGAAACTAGTTTATTCTCTCCTACAGTAAGTTGTTGCGAATGGTTCCTGGAACAGTTTGAGCTAGAAATCGTTATTTATGGGATGCGATTTATTGCATCAGTACATTTAAATGAAATACTATTAAAACTGAAAGATCTGTTGTTTTGTTCTGACAGAAAATGCATTTAGCGCAAAACAATAAGTATGATATAAGCTTTGACAATAGGATGCGTTATTCAGTTCGCTAATCTGTCAATGAAATTAAGTCATGGGTAGTTTGTGTATATTATGCCTGGTATACTAAGTAATTGAATTCGAGATATTCGTTATCAGATATCTCAGTTGCACGATTGATATACAACTGCTTAGCTACTAATATTTTGATGAACATTGTGTTTATCACATAATACTGATAACTGACTGGAGTTGAAAGCATCCACTACCAGAATTCCAGTCGAGTGGTTTACTGCTGTGCGCTCTGAATAAAAAGTCTGAACGTACTAGGTCTATTTACTTGACAGAGTCATGCTTGCTTACTATTGAAGACCCTCAAAGGAAAGTATAATAGCTATCTATTGTTCCCTGGTTCTTGACAGTGCTTCAAATGATTCCAGACCACAAATGAAGAATAATCAGTAATATAAGTGGACATAATCAAGGCCTTACATCTCAGGTAAACGAGAAGCGAATAGAAAAATGCTATTAGCTTGCAACAGTCCTACCACATAATGAATTATGACCAGAATGCTTAGGAAACGTTACTTTTGTGTTGTGTCCTAAAACTGTATGACTCATGATACTCCCCATTGTTCTTAATCGGATATATTTAATCATAAAACACTTTTAGTGCATTTAACCTTTCTCGACATTATAGGTCAAACAATAAAGCTGCTGATTGACGTAGACATTGGCCTTTTTTGATCTGACCAATTAGAAGTAAGAACAATGATTGAATTAGCCAATCAGAAGGTTCTGCTAGATTTATCTTGTTTCATGTGAATTTTTTAGGGGGCTGACTACAGCTTACAACAGGTGATTTTTTCCTTCTAAAGAGATGGTTAGCATTACAAAATCAGAGTATTACTGTATCGTTTCGGACAATATATTTTGATTATACTAGCCAAGGAAGTATTTGAATATTTCTCTATGATATATAACAATTCATATACTCTATTTTAACATACATTCAAGTAAATGATATTCATGTCCCAAGGCTTATTTTCAACTTCATGTTTACTTAAAAGGTATGTTTGATCATAATTAACAGATAGCTAGGTTCATTTTATGATGTATTAGTAAACATGATTTTGTTTCAATGTTCTATCATCTTTTTTATATATATTTGCATACACAAAGAACAAAACTGCTTTCGGTATTATTGAGTCCTCTGAATAATTAAGAAACCGTCATTGTTGTATAAGTAGACACTGATGATGTTATGTAGTTGAATCGTTTAGTTTAGAGAACGCGGCACTATTATTTTAAACTTTTATACCATTTAACTGTTTTGCACTAAATAGTGTCACCATACCAAAATATTTTCCTTTCCAAGAAAAGACAAGAATTCTAATAAATTTAACTCCCAGTACAGTTTTCACTATGAATTAATATCAGCCTTAAAAACTGCTGGATGTCAGAAATGCTAGACATATGTTTCTTTGTAGTTCAAAACTAATCAAACGTTTGTACGTATAACATTTCCAGAGACCGAATCTACAACCTTAAGATTCTCAGACAACATTATACATGTAAAGCTGTTATTTCTGGTTACAATGAATCACATTTCTATTCAGCTGAGCTATAATACAGTGAGATCCCTAGTCGATTCGACAATAAGGCAATAGATTATTGGTGACACCGACTCGTGAATGTAGATTTTCTCTTTTTTTGAGGCTATCATTGTTCAGAGATGATCGAATCTGTCACTGATAACTAGTTGATTTTAGCATAAAGTCAAAATTATTCATAACTTGTCACACAGTTTGTGATTATTCTCAGATACTGCAACAGATAAATTTATATTTGTAGGGTAAATACCTAATGCAAGGTATTTCATAGAGTTCTAGCGAAAAATAGTGGTCAATGAAGTTCATTCATGTTGGACATGAAATAACTGGATAGTGAATATAAACAAATGTATACCACTTCCATGGCCTGAAGTTTAAACACTTGTTGCAAGGTTTGAAAGTACTGGGCTCGATCCATGAGGTGGTTGTAGATGGACAAGGTTAAATATTTCATACTTGGTCCAAATAGTTGTTCATTGTTCACTGGTCATTAATGACTATCAAACCAAAGCCTAGTCTATAATATAGAACTATGAATTTAAACTTTTCACAGACCTTTGTACCTTAAAAAAGTTCAATAGTAGCCATAATGCGGTATGGCAACTTGAACTTATGTACTCATGTTCAAAGTTCTACCTTGTAACTGACTAACTGATCACAAATTCATCACAATTTTAATATATCGACTTGAAATTTATTGATACATGCATACATATTGGTATGAGTCATATAAATACCTCTTTACTTACTTACTTACTTACTGACGCCTGTTACCTCCAATAGAGGATAGACCGCCCACCAATGTTCTCCAACCAACTCTGAGCAAAATACCTCTAGTTATTAATTATTATATATTCAGTGCAATTAATGAGGATGGATTAGTTGTTTGAAGCGAAGAAGGAAATTCCAGTTTCAGCTTCAATTTTATCTTTAACACTAAGGTGTATTATTTACATTTACGTGAAGAGTCACATACTGGATATAGACGCCCATCCTGGATTCTACATTCCAAGGTATAAACCAAACATATATTTATACACTAGTTCAAATTCACATTTTTAAGATTTGAAGTAATAACTTTGAAGTCATTCATTTTCAATAACATAGACTTTCTATCTGTTCGTAATTTTTTCATTCTAGTATACTTCAGTACAAGTGTTATAGTTGTGTTCATACTCAAAAGATGCTAAGATCCTTTTAGAATAAATAAACTATTGTATGAAGTTTATAATTTTTCTCTTTAATATTTCAAATGAAGTTACTCAATGTGAAGTTGATGCATAGACCTTAAAAGAAATTCTTCATACATTTTGTATACATGTTCAATAAATTTTTTGATATCGATTTGCAGTTAGAGCTTTAGAGATTTGTGTTTTTACACATTTGAAATCATCAATTAATCATTGCTGGACCACCATTAGAAACTTGGAATCACTGGAGGACCGTTTCGTACTGGTATAGGACTCATCAGTAGTGCGCATCCACGACTCCTGCACCTCGCGGGATTCGAACCCGGGACCTTCGATCTTGCACGGGAGCGCCTAACATCTGGACAGCTGGACCGGATCCCAAAGGCAGTAATGTCTAACTCTGATTGATCTAGGGATTTTGTGCGACCCCATCCATTTGTCTTTCGTAGTTACTGCTTCACCCGAACAGGTTGAACTTCACTGGTCACGTCTTCCCACTAGAACTCGGAGAAGATTCCTCACGAAGCTAGTCACTAGTGAGCACTGCTACGATATTTTCAGTTAGAGTTATGGAGATTAGTGTTTTTACACATTTGAAATTACCAACCAATCATTGTTAGACTACCATTACAAACCTGGAAGCACTGGACTCATTGGGACTCATCAGCAGTGCGCCCCAAGGACTACTGCATCTCGCAGGATTCAAACCCAGGACCTTCGGTATTGTGCACGGACGTCTAACAATGATTGATTGATGATTTCAAAAGTGTAATAGTTGTATTTTACAGATCCGTTATTCGAATATATCTGGAATATCAAAATATGTTGATAGACGTTAATCAGTTGAGTTATGCATAAAAACTATTGGAAAGTTCATGCTCACACAATGAAACTAGGACTTAAGAATCACATTGTTACTTTAAGAATACATCGAGCTTGACTTTGTACCGTGCTTTTATCATAATATCCTCTCTGACATATTCTAATAATTCAAAGATACCTTGGACAAAGTTTTGAACAGGATAACATGAATTTATTTTATTCTACTCAAATCTTTGTTCTTGTTATCTTCAAAATGATGAAGGAAACAATGTGTATGAAATTTGGACAATGAACAGTTATTTTGTCCCAGTATTTGAATCCTTTAAGAGTGGAAAAATTTCGGAGCAACACAAGATGGGATTTCTTAGTTTTTAGTTTCTGGTGGATATGGAATCACCAATTCCATGATGGTCGGTATTCGATATATTCTTAAATTTCGTGTACTGCTCTTACAGATGTCCACACCAGATAACACCAAACGGTTTATAAATTAGACGATTAATACGAAGCGTTACAGATGTTTATTATCGCATCACACACAGATCACATAACCACATGCATACGAAGTGAAAGTTGAAATGAAATCAGAGTGCCGAAGAACAAACAAGTGACAGAGCGAGTGAGTAAACCAGTGAGCGCCCTAGTGAGTAGGATTAAAATGTACGTATACATGCGTAGGAAAATGAATGAGTCATCGAATTATCTAAGAGGCTAACATTAAAGCGAGTCGAAAGAATAAATGTGTAAGCGGAAGAAATGCTCAATCATGACAATAATAACACCACAATGGTATAGATAAGTTTTCGTTATACAAATGACTGTATTAAGTTAATAAAAGGGCTTAAGTAAACTACTTACTTACTTACGTTGTAGCTGATGGTGTCTGGCCAACGAATCCGAAGTATTTTGCGTAGACAACTGTTAATGAATACTTGTATCCTCTGGATGATGGCTTTGGTAGTTCTCCATGTTTCCGCTCCATACAGTAGAACTGTGTTGACATTTGTATTGAAAATCCTGATTTTGGTTTTGGTTGAAAGTTGTTTGGAGTTCCAGATATTTTTCAACTGTAGAAATACAGTCCTTGCTTTGCCAATCCGCGCCCTCACATCTGCATCGGATCCACCTTGATTGTCGATGATGCTGCCCAGATATGTAAATGTGTTAACGTCCTCCAAGGCATCTCCATCAAGAGTGATTTGGTTGGTGCATGTTGTGTTGCATCGGAGAATTTCGCTTTTTCCTTTATGTATGTTGAGACCTACTGCTGCAGAGGCTGCTGCTACACTGGTCGTCTTCTCTGGCATTTGTTGTTGAGTGTGTGATAGAAGAGTCAGGTCATCTGCGAAGTCCAGATCGTCCAGCTGCGTCCTAACTGTCCAGTTGATACCGTGCTTTCCTCCAGATGTTGACGTTTTCATAATCCAGTCGATGACCAGGAGAAGGAGAAAGGGTGAGAGTAAGCAACCTTGCCTGACACCGGTCTTCACCTCGAAAGAGTCTGTCAGCTGACCTCCGTGCACGATTTTGCAGTTGAATCCATCATAAGAGTTCCGTATGATGTTAACTATTTTCTCAGGCACACCGTAGTGTCAAAGAAGCCTCCACAGTGTTTTCCTATCCACGCTATCGAATGCTTTCTGGTAGTCGATGAAGTTGATGTAGAGTGGTGAGTTCCATTCAATTGATTGTTCCACAATGATCCGTAATGTTGCAATTTGGTCAGTACACGATCGATCCTTACGAAATCCGGCCTGTTGATCTCGAAGTTGGGCGTCGACGAAGTCCTTCATTCTGTTAAACAATACCCTGATGAGTGATGCCTCTGTAGTTCTCACACTTGCTGAGATCGCCTTTCTTTGGTATTTTGATGAGGTATCCTTCTTTCCAATCTGATGGTACTTGTTCCTCATCCCAGATCTTCTTGAAGAGGATGTGAAATATTTTCGCATTTGCTTCTACTGCTTTCATTGTCTCTGCTGGAATGTTGTCTGGTCCTGCTGCTTTGCCGTTCTTGATTTGTCTGATGGCCATACTGATCTCCTCAATCGTAGGTGCGCCAATATTAATTGGGAGATCCGTGGATGCTGCTACGATGTTGGATGGGTTCTTAACTAAATTAAACAGGCTCAAATGTATGTGAGATGCTACAAGTTATCATGACGATCATGATTACAATTGGTCATTAATTTTCATTTGACTCTGCATTATCCACCTAAGAGTTTCTATGATTACATAATAATCTGAGTGTTTATACCTAATTGATTAACAGAATGAATGGTGAAGGAAAGCAATAAAGTCCAACTATAATAGAAACTTAATATGAGTAAAACTATTCGATGATCACAATTAAGATTGGGATGTCAACAAACTTCATCATCCATTGACTAATGCTTTATTAAAAATCAACAAAAAATCTTAGAAATCAAAATGAGATCACAGATTTTTTCAACCTCAAATGACTTAGTAAATCATTCCAGTCGAATTACCAACTGTCAACCAGTCATTCAGATATTATACAATCAATGTTCCTATCTTGATTTGGCGACACTTTCATCCATTTATGGTTTAGTTAAGTGGATATTTTTTTTCAGTATTCTTTTCTTATCAACAGAAATCTTTACAAATTTCATCTAAAAATCAATGTCTTTCATTCTCGTTGACATTAATACTTTTAAACTGATTTTACATTTTCTTGAGAAGTGTTTATTTTCAGGCAGAGCTTTGGAGGTTTGTGTTTTTACACATTTGAAATCATTAATCAATCATTGTTAGACCACCGTGAGGAAATTCTCGGAGTTCTAGTTAAGAAGACGTGACCAATGGAGTTCAACCTTGTCCGGTGTAGGCAGTAACATCCAAAGACATGGGTGAGGTCGCGCAAAATCCGTAGATCAATCAGAGTTAGACATTAACGTCGTTGGAATCCGGCCCAGTGGTCCGATGGTTATGCGTTCGCTCACAATACCGAAGGTCCCGGGTTGGAATCCAGCGAGATGCAGGAGTCGTGGATGCGCACTGCTGATGAGTAGTCCCATACCAGGACGAAACGGCCGTCCAGTGCTTCTAGGTTTCTAGTGGTGGTCTAACAATGACTGATTGATGATTTCAAAAGTATTCATTTGTTGAGGTTTTATTTTCCGCCAAAAAGATTGTCATATATTTAAAAAGAAGTTTAGCTGATCCACATACTCAATTTTCATTGGTTTTTATTATTTGAAAAAAATAACAAACCCATTCGTTGTGATATTTATTTTTCGGTTAACCAATCAGATTGCTCACAACTTCTGATAGAAAAGTCAAACAGATAATCATCAGACTAATTTTTCTATGTGACTTAAATTAATGCGTTACTGTAGATTTTTCGCCATCTTTGACAAACTTAAATAAAATTTGACATCGTTTATTGTTTGTCTCTTCTTCTTCTTGTTCCCCTCCTTTTCATTTATTATCAGAACAAAAAATCTCTTTTCAAAATTACTATCCTTTCACATATTTATACCACATAGTGAAATTTATTTGAAAAAAGCTCAACATAAGCTCATCATATCAATATCTCCAGGTTAGCGGGATAAAATTATGATCAATATTTTACAATATTCATAACAGATAGCGCTTCGTTAGACTTTAGCTATTGATTGGTTATATATATATATATATATATATATATATATATATATATATATATATTGTTGAATATTGCTGACAACTAAGCTTCTTAAAAAAGAATAATCTTGTCGATTTTGAAAATACTGAACTAACTTACAGAAAAATAATCCGTTGATATTTGGATCTGTTCTTAAACCTAGTTCTTCTTATTTTTTTAACTAAACTATAGATGTTTAGTCGAAGGTTGTTGACTTTTAGTTATTATATGCAAAGGAATCAAATGTTAGATGTTCTTGATGATAAATAAAATTTAGTTTTGTGAATAGAGAGAGAGTCTTGGATAGAATTACCAGTTGAAATCATTTAAAATTTATTGTTGGATTCATTGGTTAACCAATGGTGTCTATGAGTGTCTATGAAATCTGAATTATTCGCTGATATGTGAATGAGTTTACTGATAAATTTATATATTATTCCAGCTGTCATACAGATCAAAATTATCAGAATGGGGGGAAACTGAATGTAAAGTCGATTTTTTCCAACTTCAAATTGCTGTTTATTGCTAATGATCTATTGGTAGCAGCTCTTTACGGATCAATATCAGTTGGATTACAACTAAAAACTAGGAGGCACTGAATATTTGCTTGTTTCTAGTATGGGATTCTTTAACAGTATGTACTCAGTGCATTATGATTAGTTGAATCCGAGAAGTTCCGGTCTCTTGAAGAGGGCTTAACCGACGGATCGTACGGTTCTCATTCACTTCAGTTCTTCCTGCTGTTCAATGGATTATAGTAACTGATGTACATTTGAGTCTGTATACTTTGAGTTTGGTTAAGCTCCTTTTTGATTAACGTATTTAACAGACAGAATCATTTGTATCTCGACAACTTATCTATACCATTGTGCTGTTATTATTGTCCTTATTGTATGAGCAGTAGGATTGGGCATTGCTAATCGCCTGCACATATATTCTTTCCACTCGCTTTAATGTTAACCACCTCAGTAATTCGATGACTCATTCATTTTCTTATGTATGTACATGTATATTTTAATCCTTCTCACTCACTTGCTCGCTTGCTCTCCGGCACTCTTATGTCATTCTCACATTTGCTTCGTATACCTGTGGTTTCATGATCTGTGTGTGATGCGATAATAAACGTCTACAACGCTTCGTATTCATCGTCTGATTTATTCACCGTTAGGTGTTATCTAATGATGGTTATCAGGACGAGCAGTATGAGAAATTTAAGGTTATATCAATCGCCTACCTTCACAGAACTGGCGGGCCCATACCCATCACGGATTGTTCAATAAACTTAGTTTGTGATTCAAACTATGATATTCAACAATCTTTGCAAACTCGTAGACTTGTTCTATATTGATGTTGTATCAGTTTCATCTTAATGATAGGAGTAATTTTACGGTTGTTTTGATTTTGGTTAATCGCGAGTTTCTGCATTATTGTATTCCTTATACTCAGTAATGACTTTTTGGTGATAACAACCTCTTAAGTCTTTGAGCCGTCGATCTTAGAACTGTGGATAAGGGATTTAATGTACCGAACCAATCAGAAGTGGCCTGTTGTGAAGGTCACTAGGTTATATTGAGAAAAGGTCCTGAAGGACAAATGCATATCATTGGTTAAGAAAAGGTTTTCTACGCTAAAGAAATGAATCTGTATATGTAGGCGAGTCTTTGTCCATTTGGTTTGGCAGTCAAATAGACATTCTTTCCTGCTGTTCATTTTCTCGCCCAGTTAGCCATTCTGGAGGTTTGTGGGTGTGCTAAAACCATTTATATTGAACATGAAATCTGAAATATACGGTTGCACTGGTTCAAGTTGTCACATACACACTGTACCAGTACAATGAAATAAATTTCTTATTTATTAATTAAGAGAGAGTATAAAAGATTTGCGTTGTTTGGCAGTTTGATAAACCAACAAGGTAAATCAAGAAAATTCTATTCACCTTCAGACTTTATATCTCTACACACAGATGGTTTATCACAATCACTGTCAATATTGATCTATAGCAACTCATATACATTTGAGTTGGTTTGCGTTTAATTCGGTTAAGCCCTTCTGACTGAATTACTTAACAGACAGTCATTTATAGGCCAACAACTTGTCAGTACCATTGTGCTTTTTTTACAGTCGCGTTTGTATGAGCAGGTATGATATTGATCATTGATTACCGCCTACGCACATATTCATTCTACTCACTTGAATGTTAGTCTTTTAAATAATCCGATAACTCATTCATTCTTGTATATATGTGTCTATGCATTTTAATCTTAATCACCAATGTGCTCACTGGTTCTCACTTATTCGCTAGCTCGCTCGTCCGCCCGCTTGCTTGTTTGTTCTTCGGTACTCTCTTTTGATTTCTATTTTATTTCGCCTCATGAGCTTGTGGTTCTCTCATCCGTGTATGGTGCGGCAATAAGCGTAATAAACGCTTCATATTCGATTTCTGATTTACTTCTGATTTAAACACACCGTTGGGCGTTATCTAGTAACGGTAATGAGGACGAACGGTGTACTACGTTAACAAATAAATTAAACTATCGGACTATCACGGAATCGGCGAGTCCATATCCACCACAGATATCCTTCCACAATTATTACTAATATTACGAACTATCGTTTCATCACCAAATGAATGACACAATTTCCATTTTTATTTATAGTCGATCCATAAAATTTATGTTGACTTTATGAAATTGTATATAGTTTCAATTTATAAAACTCTAACTTCAGGTCGATGTCTGGCAGATAATCTGTTTATTGAAGTTCATACATGTGACAGAGGAAAAAATTAATTGGTTATTTGTGATTCATACTTGTCATCACTAATTTGTTATCCAGTATGCTACACTGTCTTTATTACATAACAGAAGATTTGGTGTTATTGCATTCCAATTCAGGAGATACTACCCATAACTCAGTTCTCATATGGTCGAAAACTAAAAATTTCGCGAAAAAAATCATTACCCGAAATGAGAAAAAGGGTAATAAGAGTATTTGAACCCATTTGTATCAAGCTAGGCTGCATCTTTTGCTATTCTATGTCATACTGTGTATACCATATGCTATCCTATACTGCCATATAAAAGTGAAGGCTTCCTATTACACCAGGCGTTCGTTGTGAACGTTATGGATGGTTTGACATTACTTTGGCAAGTACTGCTGGTAGTCCATACTACAGGGTAACCGATTTCATTGCAACACTCTCAAGGGCCATCGTTAGTGGTAAGCTGTATCGCATCTCGCGATTGCTAATAATAATGAGTTTGACAGTCATGTAGGCGGGATGAGTCGAAATGGTCTGTTCATGCTGTGTATATTGATTGACGCGATCATGGATCGGAAATAATCATTATATATGTACTGGTGTATACGTAAGTGGTGTGAATGGTCCACCGAGGTATCAGGTGTCTGATTGGTCGCTCCACGGGATTGAATCAAACTGTTCACGTTGAAGTTGTAAACACGTGTGTAGTCGTCTTGATTCTTCTGGAAACCAATGTAAAATCACCTTTGCCAATAGAAGATTAATTCGTATAACTGTGAATTTTGAAAAAATAAAATTTGCATTCCGTTTCATTCTTCTGATGTTGTCATTTGTTCGGGACACTACGTATAATTTATTATTATTAAGGTATCCATTAAAGTTAAGAATTTAAATCATTCTATACTAACTAACTTGGTATTCTGTAAAGTGAACGTTAGAAGAAAGACATAACATTATCTTCGTCTGAATTTTCAAAAGTAGACCTTCTACCAGAAGGTTCGCTTACTGACTTAGAATATGCCGATGACAGTTCGATTCGGTGAAGATGCTGACAAAATGCAGAGTCTTCTGATAACCTTGAGAAACGATGCAAGCATGTTCCGGATGCGGTTTTCAACCTCGAAATGCAAAATGTTACTTCAAAACTGGGTTGCATCAGCACCTGAACTAGTGATAGGGAGTGAAGTAATCGGGCGTGTAGACCGCTCCACTTATCTGGGAAGGCTCATCAGTGCTGATAGCCTGTTGACTGACGAAGTCTCAACGCGGATACAGAAAGCTCGATTGGCTTTTGCCAACTTACGTCATTTATGTTGTAGGCGAGATATCCGTTTGCTAACCAAAGGACGAGTGTACTGCGAATTAGTTTGCTCAGTCCTACTTTATGGCTGTGAAACATGACCAGTCAGGATAGAAGATATTCGTAGGTTACTGGTTTTCGATCATAGGTGTCTCTGAAGCATTGCTCGTGCATCGAGTAAGCAATGCTGTCGTTAGCAAACGAGTATTAGGTAGGGACGGCAGATCAATAGATGAAGTGGTGAAACTTCATCAGTTGCGGTGGTTGGGACATGTGTTACTAATACTCATCCAGCGACTGCCTCGTCGAGCTATATTTTGTGGTGTATGAATAGGTTGGACGAAAGTTAGTGGCGGCTAAACCAAAACATGGCAGACATCCATGAAGTCACTGACAAGTGGACTGAGTCATGTCGGTAGTTGTCGACTACCCGGTTGGGTTCCGTGAGATGTTAGTAATCGATGGTTAGAGACCCTGAATGACATGGCTCAAAACCGTTTGCAATGGCGCTGGTGCATTCATTCTTTGTGTTCTCTCAAATCTCAAACTGTTTATTTCTTCGTAACTTTATCATTTTAAGTCTATTTCACTAGTTTCTACTTCTTGAATAATATCTTCTTATCCTAACCTCTTCGATTACTGCTAATACCTTTACTACGTCTACTACTATTGGATTTGAATTGACAATTACATCTCTGTGCTAATGTGGTATGGCAACATGAACTGATTTACGTACGTACGAAGCTCTACGTTGCTTTTGATTGATTGATTGACTGAGCAGAAAGATCAGAACGTCTTGGTCTCAACCAACTAGCTGGACGGATGGATTCTTACAGGCTGAGTACTCCTAGATTGGGTCTTCTTGTTATCAGTGATTGTCTAATCGTATTCACTGTTTGATGTAAAACTTCAGATATAAATAATATTTTTATGCTTATTTATTGGCTTATTTAATTAGTTGACATATAGGATTTAAAAAGATCAACAGGTTTATATACACACGTCTATTTCAGCGACTGTAATCATATTCAAACATTGTGTTAACTTCTTTAATGTACATCGAAGTGTGAAGCAATCTTGATTAATTGAAACATTCTATAGTGATAACATACTTTAATCGTTAATCTGTTCTTTTTTTTCTTCATTTTTTTTTATTTGTAGATTATTTCTATTGATTTTAACATCTACATCACCATCATCATCAGCATCATCATCGTCAATATTACATCCAATGAATAATTGAAATATTCATTGAATTATATATAAATAATGAAATCAATGAATATGAACTTACCTTCAATCAGAAAAGATATTGCTGTAAGATAACTATTGTTTTACACTTTTTATTTGATTCTACGTTAATGATTATCAAATTTTGAAATCGTAAATCGATCAATGTTAGATTATGATTAGTGGTAATAACCTGGAAGCAAACAGACAGACAGACAGACAGATACAACGCAGAACTTCGTACTTAAGTACATCAGTTCATGTTGCCATGCCCCATCAGCACAGAGACGCAACTGTCAGTTCAAATCCAGGAGTGATAGCGATAGTAGAAGTATCAGCAGTAATGCAGAAGATTAGGGAGCGAAGATATGATTCGAGAAGTATAATTCAGTGAGATAAATTTGTAAAGATAGAGATTATGAGGAATTCAGAAGGTTAGAATTTCATAGAACACAAAGAGTGGATGCACCTGCACAAACGATTTTGAGCCATGTCGTTCAAGGTGCCGAACCATTGGTGACTATCGTCTCGCGGACCCCAACATGATTCAGTCCACTTGTCAGTGACTTCATGGATTTGTGCCATGTCTTGGTTTGGCTGCGCCTAGCTTTCTTCCAATCTACTCCTATACTGCAAAACATAGCTCGTCGCGGCAGTCGGCGGTTAGTCACACGTAACACATGTCCCAATCACCTCAACTGATGAAGTTTCACAACCTCATCTATTGATTTGCCATCCCTATCTAGAACTCCTCCTAACGACAGCATTGCTTATACGGTTGTCCTAGGATACACGAGCAATAGTTCGGAGACATCGGTGATCGAAGACTAGTAACCTACCGAAGTCCTCTACTCTTAACGGCCAAGTCTCGCTTCCGTACAGTAGGACGGAGCGAACTGCTACACAGTACACTCGGCCTTTGGTTAGCAAACGGATATCTCGCCTGCGCCATAGGCGACGCAGGTTGGCAAAAGCCAATCGAGCCTTCTGTATCCGAGCTGAGATTTCGTCAGTCACCAGGCCATCAGCACTAACGAGACTCCCAAGATAAGTGAAACGGTCTACACGCTCGACTACTTCACTCCCTATCATTAGTTCAGGTGCCGATGAAACCCAATCTTGAAGCAACATTTTGCATTTCGAAATAACCTGGAAGCACTAGATGACTGTTTCATCATGGTCCTGGGATTCATCAGCAGTGCATACTAGTGACTAGCTTCGTGAAAAAATTTCTCCGAGTTCTAGTGAGAAGTTGTAATCAGTGTATTTTAACGCTGTGAATTAGTACTCACTAAAGACAGCGGATGAGGCTGCTCAAGGCCGTGGATTGATTGAAGGTAGACATTAATACCGTTGGATGCAACCGGCTCAGTTGTCCATACGTTAAGCGTTCGCAGGCAAGACCAGCGGTTTTGGGTTGGAATCCTGCGAGTAGCAAGAGTCGTGGATACACGTCACTGATGAGTCCCGTACTAATACGAAGCGGCCGTCCAGTGCTTCCATGTTTCTAATTGTAGTAACTCACCGCTCTCCTGAACCCTGTATTACAGATTATCAAAACTGCAAAAAATGAGGTCACAATAATGCCAAAATTATTAACACTAAACAGTTATAGACAATGAAATATTATTTAATTAATGAAGCTGTCATTGAAATTTTTCATATAATACTAAGTAACAGCACATTATTCAAAAATCACACTAGTATTATGACTATTATTAATAATTCATTTCCGTATTGCTCTAAATAAATCTCATTGATGAGACATACTAATTATCAATCACACAAAATTCATAGTTCAAATTATCATGTTTGTCTGTCTGAAATTTTTTTTTTTCAAAAATCACTTAACATTTAAATGAAGTGTACACAACAATAATGGAAACAATAGTTGCTATATATTAGTTAGTAACTTGAATTCTAGTCTATACAATACGACATTAATGTACTATTGTACGATGAATTATTGAATTTTTTTTTCAAATCAATATATAAATCCATTGGTTCGGTAGTCAACTAGATCTTCCTTTTCCCGCTCTTCAACTTCTCGCTTAGTTAGCCAGTTGGATGGGGGGAAGAGTGGGTGTGCTAGAATCAATTCTAATCAACATATATTTGTACTGGTTCAAGTTATCACACACACTGTATCCCTATTTAGATGCCAGTGTAAAAGATGAGTATCCTTTTATAGTTTGATAATCCAATGAAGTGTATAAGTCTCTGCAATTTTCAGTTGTCAAGTTTTAGTTTTGATATTGAAATTGATCAAGAGATAAGAAGATATTTTCAAGTCATATAGTTCTATATAAAATTGTACATAATTTCAAGGTAATTTTAATTGTCAACTATTATGAATTGGTATAATTAGTACGAAAACTAGCTTTTATCAGTTATTTCAAACTTCTCTATGTTTCAATGTGTATATTCTCTTGGTTTCTGGATAATAGAGATTGTTGTAACAATACTTTGATAGCAAGGATAACAGACAGTTCTTTTCTCTTCTAGTCCCCAAACTACTTCAAAAGATATAAATATTGTAAATATGCCTCATTATCGAGAGAGACTAATGAAGATTGATTTTATTACCAAGTTTAAATGACAACCATTGAGAACCGAGGTGGTCTGCCAAAAAAATGTTTTGTTCTAATCCGAGACTCATGATGACTGAACATTTTCGATCACACTAGGTGTAGTGAAGGAGAACACAGGTGAGGGCACCCGAAATGTATTTATCTCAAATTACAGAGTTAATTGGTAAAATAGAAAAACGATATCGTAAATCGTTAATTTGCAAAATATCAATCCATCATATCGAACTGGACTGTTCCTGTTGCAAACATCAATCCTTTGTCTGACATTTCACTGTTCATGCGTTTCATACAAATCCTATTGTGTTCCCACTCTTTCTTTCTTGATCTTCCCCCATCTTCTGCTGCCAGACATTACGTTTTTACTCGCATCATATACTACTTGTAAGTAGCGCGCACCACATACTGACCTTTGATCCTTAAGCAGACGCTTAGTGACTATGGTAAGGTAACTTGAACTCATCTACTTACGTACGTACTAAAGTGCTACGTTGTAGCTGACTTAATGAAATGGTTGAGCATTCACTGCTTGTCATTTTTTCGTGAATTTCAGTCACCTACTTATTAGGATAAATTCATGATTTGAATATTAAAGATTACTATGAAGTCCTTAAACCGTCTACCCGCAAATGCACAAGAGATAATTTTGTCTCGATCTAGTTAAAAGGTCTTGACACTATCTTGTATCTAGTCAACCTTGAGACCAGTAGTAATACCGATTGTGATTAAACGGCCTTACGCAAATGAAACAAAACTATTCTATCACCAAACAGGCTAGCAAGCGAGACAAAGAGAAAAGACTCATCGACTGAAGCACTACTTCACTTATTTCTGATTCCATTGTAATTTAATAGATACTCAACAAGACTACACTGCACAGAGTTAGAAAATTACAATTACCTTCAAACTAGGCATTTAGGTTAGAAAATAAAGTTAAGTTAGACTAATTTTGAAAAAAAAACAAAATATACTATTGAATTCCATACATTGAATGAAAGCTTAACATTTATAGAATAATAAGATAGGAACAAAAATAAATATTAGTAGTACTATACAGACAGACTTCAAATGATGTTCAATCATATTTGGTAGAATAAACTTCCGTTGTCTGTCACTACTTACAACCGCTTTATTTCTCTTCTCATATTGATCATTCATGAAAAAAAAACTTAGCCAATTAAACAATGATCATCATTTTAACACAAAATCAATCATGGCTTATAAATTCATCTCATGCAAAAATATACTATGCATTGAATCTGTAATTTCCTTCCTATTGAATTTAATTTAAGTTAATATGATAGTCATAAAAATTCCCTGAAAATCAATAAATGAAACTTATATTAAAATTCACTTTTGAACAGAAGTAAACAAACAAAAGTTACCTTCATTTTATATATGTATAAATTTGAAAATTGATTTTTTTTTCACTAAATATTCGTTAAAGTTTTTCAGGGTTTAGAATCCTTGACCAAAAAAACTAATTCATTAATGAAAGAAAACTATT
Organism: Schistosoma turkestanicum; assembly: GCA_944470395.2. Classification (NCBI taxonomy): domain Eukaryota; kingdom Metazoa; phylum Platyhelminthes; class Trematoda; order Strigeidida; family Schistosomatidae; genus Schistosoma; species Schistosoma turkestanicum. The sequence goes on along the minus strand of OX103976.1, from coordinate 19,537,770 downwards.
ATGATGATGTATCTAAACAAAATGGGACTATTTCTGCTTTTTACATAATTTCTCGTTTATTTTAACGAATTGAAATCCTTAGATTAAGCAGAGTTAGACATGAACACCGTTGGATGCTACGGGCTCAGTGGTTCAAAGGGTTAAGCGTTTGTGTGCTGAACCAATGGTCCTAGGTTTGAATCATGCGTGCAGCAGGGGTCTTGGATGTTCACTGCTGATGTGAGTCCCACTCCAGGATGAAACGGCCTTCCAGTGCTTTTAGGTTTCTTAATGGTGGTCTAACATTGATTTATTCATGAGTTTAAGAACTGAAAATCTACGACCTCCATAATACTTCTATGCAAAATCAAAAAATGTGCTCACTACTGACTAACTTCGTGAGGTTTTGACAGTTTGAATGAGAAGACGTGACTAGTGAAGTTCTCAACCCTGTCAGATGTAAGCAATAGCTACCAAAGACAATGGGTCGGGTTGTGCGAAATCCGTAGATTAATACAAACACTATTGGTCAAACATTATTGATCAAAATAATTTAAGACTAATTAAATGTCTATTTTCAGTTAGAGCTTTGGAAATTTGTATTTTTACACATATGAAATCATCAATCAGTTGTTGTTAGACCACCGTGAGGAAATTCTCGTAGTTCTAGTTGAGAAGACGTGACCAATGGAGTTCAACCATGTCGGGTGTAGGCAGTAACTACCCAAAGACAAATGGGTGAGGTCGCGCAAAAAAACCCTAGATCAATCAGAGTTAGACATTAACACCATTGGATGCCGGCAGCCCAGTTGTCCGATGGTTATGCGTTCGCTCACAATACCGAAGGTCCCGGGTTGGAATCCAGCGCGATGCAGGAGTCGTGGATGCGCACTGCTGATGAGTAGTCCCATACCAGGACGAAATGACCGTCTTTAAGTGCTTCCAGGTTTCTAATGGTGGTCTAACAATGATTAATTAATAATTTCAAATGTGTAAATGTCTATTGTTTACCGACTTAGTCACTGATAGTAGTCATTATATTCATTTTTATTATTATTTTATGTATTCATGGCATTTTTTTTGCAGGAGTATCCTCAAGTTTGCTAATAATAATAATAATAATATTAAAAGATGGTAGCAATGGTTTGAACTGACGTTTCCTTTGCGTTGTGCAATATATATATATATATATATATATATATATATATATATATGTATATAACCGAATGCTTATTATGAAGAGTGAAATTTCATCTCTAGACATGATGTCATACTTATGTATTGATGTCAGTGAATAAAATTGTATGCCGCCTGTATATATATAGGCAGCTTTAGTAAAACCACTGGTTATTTGATTATAAATAAAACGATAAACCAACTATGAATGGGAATGAAGAACGACCGTTTGATGAAGCTATAAATTCTTTCGTCTAGCAATAATAACATTAACAATAATATGACTACTATTATTTCTCATAGTAGTGTTGTTTTCATCATAATTTACACTCATTGGTCTTTTCTTATTTAAATATTATAAGAAACCATAATAATAATAATAATGCGGTGTCTAGGTGTGTGTGTGTGTGCGTGTTTGAAATAGTGAACGAATGATGGATTCATTGAAAATAAGTAGTATATAAATATTCTTAAAATTTTTATGAATACAATTGATACTTTTTCTATTTGTATGTTAGTTGTTACTTGGTATGCTTGAACGAACATGTGAAGAAGAAGGTGTGTATGTACGTTTGTTTGTACTTCAGTTTGTTTTTTCTCTTCAGATTTTTAAAGTCAGTTGTCAGTAATGGCAACCAAAATTTGTAGAAGCTAGTTACTAGTTACTATATATTAACAATACCGGTAAAAAAAAACGGGAATGAATGAATGTCTTACCTCATTTTCTCTGACCATATTTTTGTATGGTAAGGTAACATCAACGAGCTTGCACACACGCACAACAAAGAGAAAGAAATTAAAATTTGTAAACTCTATATATATATATATATCTTTCTAACTGTTGATTCGTTTTACAAGTAACGTAATATTTTTTCCTAAAAGTTCGTTTAATGTACTATGTCTATGTCTATGCAATATTTCGGCAATATTTTTCTGTACATACTTGTTTAAATATAAAAATTTGTGAAATTTTTTTTTGTTGTTAAAATGACATACAAATTTCTCCCCCTTATTTCAATAGAGAGATCTTCATTTAAATTCTTAATTAATAAATGAAAACGAAAGAATTTATTTATTTCAGTCTAGAAGAGAATTTAAATTTAAGAAAAGAAATATATTAATAGTAAGGTTTGTTTCGAGTTATTTTTTTAAAAGAATTGAAGAATAGCTATTGTGCGTAGCCGGTCCGAAGCTCGGATGAATGGAAACTGACTCGCTAAAAAACTCTAGTCAGAAAAAAAAATGATAAAAACTATTTAAACTCTGCCCTGGGAATTGAAACGTCTTCATTTAGGTTAGTTATGCCGAGGATAGTTCATATATTCGCTCCAAGTGAAGACCGGTGTTAGACAAAGTTGCGTACTCTTACCCTTTCTATTTCTCTTGGTGGTCGACTGGATTATGAAGATGTCAACATCTGAGGTGAAGCACGAGATTCAGTGGACAGCTGGGATACAGATAGACGATTTTGACTTCGCAGACGACCTAGTCGTTACATCTTTCAATGCAATACAACATGCATCAACCAAATCACTCATGATGTAGAAGCTTTGGAGGATGTCGAAACTTTCACATACTTGGGAAGCATTATTAATGAGTGAGGTGGATCTGATGCAGATGTGGGTACGCGTACTGGCAAAGCATGGACAGGATTTCTACATTTAAAGAACATTTTGAACTCAAAACAACTATCAAAAAACACTCAAGTCAGAATTTTCAATACAAACGTCAAGACAGTTCTACTGTATTAGGCGAATACGTGGTCAATCATGAAACTCATCATTCTAAAGATACAAGTCTTTATTTTAAAGGATACTCCTCATCCGTTGGTCAGACACCATCAGCAACAGCCTACTGAGTGAGAGAACCTGGAATCTTCAAGACCAAAGAACACATTAGACTGAAAATCGGAAACAGAAATGAGAAGAATGATTAACGATTGGATAAAACTGCAAAGGAAGACCAAGGACAGAGTAGTAGGTCAGAGAATTATGGTCTGAGGCCTTATGCCGGACTAAAGGTAACAGGCTTAAGTAAGTGAATAAGTAAGTAATGTGAAAGTCATAATTAGCAATAGACTAGATGATTTCTTGTCTGTGTATAATCGTTCACTGCACCTTTTAGATATATGAATGGTCATTAGTTAGTCAACTATTTACAAAAATATGATGACCATTCATATAAATTACTGAAAACATGTAAATGCCACAGTTTGATTATGTTAAAAGTAAGGAAGTTGTCACCGACAGATAATGTTATGAATTAAAACAGCTTTATATTACAATCTAACTGGATGTTCAAATGTGAACTAGTGAAATTTCCAATTCACTAGTTCACAAGGTTGTGTGTGTGTGTGTGCCTACTGTGATATCTAGATTCGATCCTTTGTTAGGTTGTTTGACTTAAGTGGTTTCAATAACAAATGAAATATTATCATTTGTCTGTTCTTCAACTGTTGACCAGTTCCATGAGAAGAGCTATCTGCAAAACCATCATGAGTCAACGGATGATATAATTTACAAATGAGGACTAATAAAGATTCGCGTTTGAAGTTATAATGATTCTGTAGTGAAGGAGAACACAGGTGAGGGCAGAGTTAATTGGTAAAATAGGAAAACCATATCGTTAACCGTTAATTTGCAAAACATCAATCCATTGTGCGACATTTCACTGTTCATGCGTTTCATACAAATTCCATTGTGTTCCCACTCTTTCTTTCTTGATCTTCCCCCATCTTCTGCTGCCAGACATAGCGTTTTCACTCGCGTCATATACTACTTATAAGTAGCGCGCACCACAATTCATCAGTTAAATAAATTCAGATAGATAACTTGTTTACAGTTTATAGAGTTAGTTGTAGGGCGTTTCGACGAATTATAAAATATAAAAAGTCAAATATTACGATTTAGTCTCTCTAGAATTGTAAATATCTGGACTTTTTTATAATCAACAATATGACTCATAATTCATAGACTGATATGAATTGTATGATCAGGTTTATGAAGTTTTTACTGATTTAAAACTCATAATACAGATATAAATGCAAACGAATATTCATTTGGTTTGCTCTTATATTTTAAATTGGTATAAATAACTTTATCTACGGAACTACGAAGTGACTGATAAGTGGATTGAGTCATGTCAGTAGATATAGACTACGTGGTTAGGGTTCATGAGACGATAGTAATCGTCGGTTAGAGAGACCTTGAAACACATACCTCGAAATCGTTTGCAACGACACAGGTGCATCCACTCTTTGTGCTCTCTGAAATTCTAATCTTCTGAATTCCTAAAGACCTTTTATCTCTTACTAAATTTATCTCACTGAATTACACTTCTGGAATAATATCTTCGAAACCTAATTTTCTCCATTACTGCTAATACTTCTACAATTGTGGTGGTGGTGTTTGGTTCTCTGAGCTGGGTGTTTTGGTTGTGGAGCTTTCATTATTCTTCTGAACAACAACTTCTACTATCTCTACCGCTATGGGATTTGAATTGACAATTGCGTCTCTGTGCTAATATGGTATGGCACCTTGAATTGATGTAAGCACGTATAAAGTTCCACGTTGTAACTGACTGACTGACTGACTGACGAGACTGAAAAGTTGAGTATGCTTACTAAATAACTATCAAAACATAAAAGTAACCGTTGTAACTATTCAAACATGATAGAACAATGCTGTAAATTGTTTTAACTAAGCAGAAAAATCACATTTACTTTCAATGGGGTGTATTTTTCATTTGATTAGACTGTTTTGTTAAAAAAAAAACTATCATTTGTAAATGACTCAAATTTTCGTGACATTAAATTTATTTTCAATATGAAGTTGTACACTATTCTGAAAATTGGTTATTTTATGCCTAATATACACATACACCCTTAATGGGTGTTGTCAATTTGTGTAGAAGTGGATTCGGAAGGAAACAATCAATGAACTTATTGATATCTGGTTTGCTCTAAACAGAATCCTTCGTTCTACTCCAATAGGTAAACACATGATCAATAGCTTGAGACTTTGGATAATAAAGCTTAATTACAATCTGTCACAACAATAACAGTACAGATACATTTAGTTTCTCGGTAGATTTCGTTCACTCATATTCTTCCATACATACTTTTCCATTACTACATTCCGATCAAAAATTCTAGGTGAAATAATTAAAATACAATACAAGTGATATTTTTTATTTATTATCCACATTACTTACTTACTTACTTACGCCTTTTACCCCCAATGGAGTATAGGCCGACCACCAGTTTTCTCCAACCAACTCTGTCCTGGGCTTCCGTCTCCAGTTCTGTCCAATGTTTGTTCATTCCTCTCATATCTTTCTCTATTTATCGGCGTAATGTGTTCCTTGGCCTTCCTCTTTTCCTTTTGCCTTGAGGGTTCCATGTGAGGGCTTGTCTCGTGACGCAGTTAGGTGCTTTTCGTAGTGTGTGTCCTATCCACTTCCACCGCTTCTTCCTGATTTCCTCCTCCACTGGAATCTAGTTTGTTCTCACCCACAGTACGTTGTTGCTGATAGTGTCTGGCTAACGAATCCGAAGTATTTTGCGTAGACAACTGTTAATAAACACTTGTATCTTCTGGATGATGCCTTTCATAGTTCTCCAAGTTTCCGCTCCATACACAGGAGAACTGTGTTGACATTTGTATTGAAAATCCTGATTTTGGTTTTGGTTGACATTTGTTTGGAGTTCCAGATATTTTTCAACTGTAGAAATGCAATCCTTGCTTTGCTAATCCACGCCCTCACATCTGCATCCGATACACCTTGATTGTCGATTATGCTGCCAAGATATGTAAAGGTGTATACTATTATTCACATTAGTGAGAGTTTATTTTGTTAAAATCAAGCAATCAATAATAAAGTACTAGTCGAATGCAAATTGTACTTATTGATTATTGAATAATTATTTTCGAATAGAAAAGGAATCTTAGTCTTTATAAATCAACTTTATATACATGTACATATATTCAAAGGATCTGTTTATATATATTACCATTATTCTAATTAATATTTGAATTGATTTTAGCGGTAAGTCAGCCATATTGGTTTATTTTTAAATTTTAACAAAACAAATATTCTTTTTCAAATACTAAGATGTGACTATTATACAGTTGATGATTTTTCATCTACCTTCAACTTTGATTTCATGTAATTTATGATGAAAATGTAACTTTAAAAATTCTTCTTAACACAATTGACATTGGTGTTTTTTCACCTTTTTAATGTTTTTTGTATGTGTGTCTGTGTGTGTGCGAGGCAAAGGTATGCAAATCAACCAGAAATCTGAAATCATTTTATTTTACTTAAATATGTAGACAGATATTTATGTATTTGCCTAGAAATATTACCAATAATAAAACTGTATAGTGAACTAGTAAATGTTTAAATAACAGGAGTTGAATAAGAAATGAGTGAAAGAAAAGTTACCCTAGACAAAGCTATCTGGCTAAATATTAAGTTGATTGTAGTTGTTGTGTTTTAGTAATTCAGAGGATAAATTTTCAGGATGTGACGATAAATACTGATAAAATAGTGAAAGGTTTAAATGTGCTCAATTTGTCGGTGTGCACACTTTTTTTCCGTTAAAATAATCATGTAATTGGTTGTAAACTATATCAACGTACCATTTGATTAGTTCGGATTTCATGAGAATCCTTTAGTGTTGATAAGATATGAGAGTGTGTGACAGTTGGGCCCAAAGGATTATAACTGCTTGAGACCGGTCACGTACGGCTTTTTCATGGAAAGTTGATATGCTAGCTCTGCTCTTCCAAAGGTCTTACCCTCGAAATCCTTTGGGTAAGGTGAGATGTGACATTTTTACGGTCTACATTTTCTACTCCTTCCTTCCTTGTCAGAAGTTGGCATCACTGTAGATGCTGGTTGTCCGAGGTAAACACCTTACCTCTGTCACACCTCTATACACTCAGCAGTATGACTTCTCTCTCAGAGCTTGAGTGGCTGCTTTAAATCTTACCGTTCTCTAGTCGGCCTGCCTGACATCCAAAGGACCATATGACCCCAGCCAGTATAGCTCGGCTGGGTCATGGGAATCATTTAGTTCTGATTAGACGTGGAATTTTCTTAATGATTTGAAAACCACTTGTTTTAAAATTTTCGAAGAAAAATCGTTTCATTGAATGCTGAATAACTTATTATTTCTTTTGGGAGCTGCTTCACATTAAATACATAGTCATAGTATCCGTATGATATCATCTCTATACCAGCCAAGTATTTTAGTCATACTACAAAATCCCTAGATCAATCAGAGTTAGACATTAACACCATTGGATGCCGGCCCAGTCGTCCAATGTTTAAGCGTTCTCGCACAATACCGAAGGTCCCAGGTTCGAATCCTGCGAGGCGCAGGAGTCCTGGGTGAGCACTGCCACTGATGAGTCCCATATCAGGACGAAACGGACGTCTTTCAGTGCTTCCAGGTTTCTAATGGTGGTCTATTAATGATTGATTGATGATTTCAAATGTATAAAAACACAAACCTCCAAAACTCTGCTCCAAAATAGTATATCATTTTGAATTTTTTAATTAGGTTTTAATAAATTGCGTCAAATTATATAAGTAGATAAAAAGTTATGATAAAAATGTTTACATTAAAAATAAAAGTATATAAAAAATATGAACTGAAAATAAACAAAACTTTCTTTTCAAATAAAATCGTTACCATTTTTTATAAAATATTTAGTTGATAACATTTAAATCAATAAAAAATCTGATTGAACTTTGTTTATAAATGATTTAGGTTTTGATATTTTCAGTCGTAACAAAAATAAACAATAAATGATAATTGAAATCATGAATTGGATCATTGTTAGGTAACCTTAAGCAACCTGGAAAGCACTGGATGGCTGTTTCGTCCCTAGTATGGAAATCATCAGCGGGACTCATCCACGACCCCCTGCTTGCGAGATGAATACCAGCTCAGTGGTCTAGAGGTAAAGCGTTCATGTGCGAGGCCCTTAGGTTCTGGGTTCGATCCTTGTGAGCGGGGTTCGTGGATCAGTTCTGATGATGAGAGTTCCACATTAGAACAAAACAGCTGTCCAGCGCTTTCAGGTTCCTAATGATGGTCTAACAATGATCGTTTCATGATTTCAGTCAAACTGAACAATCTTCACAACTGTTTAATGGAAATAAACTAATAATTATTCACTCCAAACCAAAATATAATTATAAGATTCCATGATTGTCTCCTGGCATTCTGTGCAATGAAACATTTATCACTAAAAATTTATCATGGTTAATTATACTGAGTAATATTATCAATACATATCAATATAAACATGTATTTTTATAACGTTGTCCATATAATAATAAAATACTTTGTTGCTTTTCAATGTAATTCTCTTAAATATTTATCTTTATTCAAAGTTTACACTGTTAGCTTTATTCAATTGTCAATGTATAGTCATTGTTAAAACACTGGTAATTCCCACATTGAATGTAGATATGATTGAGAAATGTCTCAAAACAGACATTAATTCGATTAAACTATTATTATTATTATTATCTTATATTAGTGTCTTCCTTACATCTAGATATATTCATTACAATCTGCATTAGGTAGTTGCGGAGATTGTTGAGTTACTTTTTGAAATCATGAATCGATCAATGTTAGATCACCATTAGAAGCCTCGAAGCACTGAACGACCGTTTCGTCATGGTATGGGATTCATCAGCAGTGCGCATCTACGATTCTCGAAACTCGCAGGATTCGAACCCAGGACTTTCGGTGTTGTGCGCAAACTCCTAACCACCTAATCGCTTATATCCAAACTGTGTAATTATCGTCAAATAATATTGATTAGTAAACTATACAATTCAACAATTTTCACAAACCCGTGTAGTACCAATCATCTTTTATAAACATACACTTATAAAAAGAAACAATACGTTTGTTATTTTTTGAACTATCTCTTCAAATTTCACCTGACTTCTCTGTATATTCTTTCTATTCCCCGCCCAAAAAACATCTAGATACAAACAGATTCAGCATCTGAATATTCCAGTGAAACAGATGGTTCTGACGAGTCCGAAACAAATGATTATTCAGGTTTTAATTCAAATTCCATATCGAAATTGTCAACAAATTCTTCTTCTCAAGTTATACAACAATCTACTATGATCGAATTAAATGATGGGAATAATAATAGCAACAATAAAAGAGTTAATGCTTCATCACATAATCTATCCGGCTGTGAAGTGAATGTCCCGTCGTTTTCAGTCGAGACAACTGAACAATTAATACAACAATCACAAGTACACAAATCGAATATGATTGTAAAATCTAATTCTCAACAAGTCTATTTCAATTCATCAGTCGATACTCACAGTATTAACAATCATCATACTAGTAATAATATTAACAGTAATGTCACCATTAATCATGGTAATTTAACAGATTGTGATAAACGTAATAGTTCAGCTAGTCTTGACAGTGGACGAGACTCGACTTATGCTACAGGGAGTGAAGGCAGTAGTGGGGTAAGTTTGAAAAAAATGATTGTTTTGAACACTTTTTCAGCTATTATTTTGTTTTTCAATAAATTATGTTATTCAGTTTGATAAATTCAACTGCAACACAAGTGAGGCTTGGTAAAATGCCTCTTCAATAGGGCATAAATGGTTCACACCACGGATACATTTGAAGACAATCCAAGATTCTTAACTGAAACATTGGTTTCAAATGGTTATCCGCTGAAGTTCATCAATAGGTTCAGAAGTCAGTTAAGATAAAAGCCTATTTTTCATTCTGCTGAGAAGAAAAAGGGTTTATATCAATTTACCATTTAGAGGTTGTTAAAAAGACAAATGATCCAGTGACACGATAGGTTATTCTAATCCGAGCGTCTCAAGGCCCCACTAAGTAGAGGAAGAATTCTTGACAAGATGTAGAAAGTGTATTCTACAAACACCCAGAAAATATGAAGTTTTCAAACACGCAAATCGAGTTTATTTATATATGATAGAAAAGTCCATGGGAGAGATACAAAAACTGCGTACTAAAATAATACATCGACCAATGACAGTCAGGGATTTAGCAGGTGGGAAATTTAATCTTTAGGTCAACTGCCCAGTCCATGCACGAAAACATAAAATTCAAAATGAGGACCTTTATCGAGTGAGTTCTGGGCAAATAACGTCCCCAACAGAAGTGAATCAAATGGTCTAATCTTAAAACAGCGACTAAAAGCAGCCATAAAGAAAACATACAACGATGCTAAACTGATTGTAATTGAAAAGGCTAAACCCATGATTGCACATAGACCTAAACGTTGCTCGAATGATTACGTCACATCCCAATGCATTTATCAATGTACATGTTTGTGTGGACACATACATAGGGAGGAGTAATCGGACTTTGCCATCAAGGGTTATGGAACATGTACCTAAGAGGCTTTAAAATCAGTTAACGTCAGATGAACCGATAAACGTGGGAAACAGAAAACCATGTTCATCGATCGCAAAACACATAATTGAGACAGGGCAAAAGATTGACATCAAGACATCCTTCAGATGTTGAAGGACGAATTTTGAGGTTTTTGGAAGCCTTGGCTATTCGTGAATTAAAACTCACCTTATTTGTACGGAAACCTTGAATTTACCCTGGTAATCTTTAAGCCTTGGGCGATGTGACAATTTCCTACCCTTTCTTATTCTTTTCATATTACGTTAATTTTCTCTCTCCTTTATTTACAATTATCACCTTATGTCTATTTGAACTTTTATTTAATTAACCTTTTATAAATCTTCATATAAAATGCCTTGACAAGTAAATATGTGTGACCAGACTGTTCGAAATGTCTAGCGCAAATATATAACATTTTTCAGATTAATTAGGTTTTCTCACTGTCCTATCGAATTTCAATATGCTCCAATTGCCATTTATAGACATGGCATGATTCTCACTTAATAATCTTGGCCGATAACTGACTTTTGACTCCAACTTGGTTTTGTTTAATGTTAAAGCATTTATAAATATATAAGAAAATATTCTAATAGTAGGCATCGGACTGCAGTATTGATTTTTACACACAATTGAAGTTCTAAACATTTCAACGTGTGAACATTTTCGAACTCCGCTTCATTTGTATTGGTTGTGTGAATCTGTCTCGAGATATTTAGAACTGCAATCGATCAGTGTCATTTGACTTATGTGTATCTTGTGTGTATTACCTTAATGTGCATATTGGTTCACAAGTAATAAAAAACAAAGCTAGATAGTAGTTATTAGGTGCGTTCATCTGACGAGTCTCAAAAACCATGAAAGGCGCGTCCTTTATTATACTGCAAACCACCATCTAAATGTTATGCTCGTCACTTGATATGCTTGAAACTATTACGAGTTCACCTTAGTCGATAAACGAGAACAAGACAATGAACCAGTGACACAGTAGGCTATTCTTATCCGTTGTTCCCGGCCCGGTTAACTATATCAAGAAGTTTTAATATGGCATAGAAAGTGTATTCTACAAGCACCCAAATCACGTTTATGTATACATCATAGAAACGTCCTTGGGAGTCACAAAAATAGCATACTAAAATAACACATCAGTTAATCAGAGCCAAGGATTTTCCTGGTGTTAAATATGATTTCAAGGTCAACTGATCAGCTCGTGAATAAAATCCGAAATCAAGACATTTATCAAGCGACTTGTGGGGATCTAACGTCTACAACACTAACTCTCTGTAATTTTCAAATTCCGTTCTGTAAACTGATGATACTATTATTATTACTACTACTATTACTGAATATTATTATTATTATTATTATTATTATTATCATAAGATTCATGAAATTAATACACTGAGCTACAGACTGTTGCGTTCACAGGTCAGGTCCAAGTTTTACCCTTACTTAATTATAACTTATTCGCTCGACTTTGATGTATGGGGGGTAACCTACCGAAACAAATAAAATTGTGTAAAACCTACTACCTGATAGCCCAGGACAGAGTAGGTTTGGGAACACTGGTCGGCGGCCTATGCCTTATGGGGGATAAAAGGCGAAAGTAAGTAAGTAAGTACTACCTGACGGTGGAAAGCCTAATAGTCATGATTCATAGACGATTCTACAATTCAGAAAATATTTCAGTAATAAAATTTGTTATATTGAAAATAAATAAATGTACTTTTTTTTCAAAAAAAACAAGAATACAAATTAATTTTAAATTTAGATTTTAAGAAATGAACTTGACGTTTTGTTTTTCTTTCTATATAGAAAAAAAATCATCTTTTCAATGTGTGTGCTTTGTAAAAAGTTGAATAATTCATGTTTTCTCAAAATTAAAATTAAATTAGAGAAATTTAATTCATTAAGGATTAATGGACAGGAAATAAGTCGTCATCATGACCTTTGAAAAAAGTCACTTCTAGAGAGTATTCATGTTAAGTTGTTCGTACTTATTATACATTTAGTTTTTTTCTGGTGTTTTTTTTTTTTAATGAAGATTAATCCAGTATGAAGTTCATTTACATGAGATGGTCTACTATCAATTGGAAATAATTGAAAAAAGGTCAAATCCTAATGACTGAATGATAATAGATTGGTTTGTTTCATTAAAGATAACTGATATGTATAACAGTTTTGGAATAGGGAGTAAAAACTGACAACGTATAAACAAACCAACGGAAGAACTAAGTTATTTAATTGTTGGGGACGTTAGATCTCTAGAACTCACATGATAAATTTTAGATTATATGCTTCCGCGGATTGGCTGATCAGCTGACCTTGAGATTACATTTCCCATTCTGCAAATTCTTGACTGTCATTGGTCGATGTATTATTTTAGTAGGCTATTTGTGTAGCCCTCCCATGGACGTTTCTATCATGTATAAATAAGCTCGGTTTGTGTGCTTGTTAACCTTGTATTTTCTGGGTGTTTGTAGAATACACTTTCTACATCTTGTCAAGACTTCTTTCTCTACATAGTGGGGCCTTGAGATGCTCGGATTAGAGTAGCAGCCAATCGTGTGACTGGATCATTTGTCTTCGCTCTCGTTTATCGACCAAGGTGAACTTGTAATAGTTTCAAGCATATCGACTGACGAGCATAACATTAACATTGTCAAAAATCAAGGTTAACTGTTGAATGTTCAATTGTAACAAAAGTGATTTGTGTTCAAATTAGCGGTCAAACATTAACAATGAATTGATTTATAGTTTTAAATAAGTAGTTGGGAAGTGGCGGTGTTAACGTTTAAAATAAATCCTGATACAAATCAAGTGTTATTTTGAATTTAATCAATATAATAAGTAGGGAAGTTCACAGATGTGATGGATCAATATATGTTCCAGTATTTTTTTTTCTTAACTGTACATTTTAGTGGACATTCTTTCAGCACAATATATTATATTGAGACAATTTTGTTTTAACGATTAAAATTTACAAAAATTTTATTACATTCATTTTGTAATTTTGTTTTTTATTGCTAATAACAACAACAACAACTACTACAAAATTCATAAAGGCTAAAAATACTTTATTAAGAAGTACGTTTACCTGTATATTAAGGATAAGGGTTAATGAACTTGAACTCTTTTCTGTGCACTTTTTGATCAGTAAGTTGAAATCAATGTGGTCTTTTGTTTATCGAATTCTAGCCATTGAGCTACAGTTAAGCCACTAGACTAAATAACTCAATAATGCTTGTAATTTGCTTTGGTAGTAATTTGTTGTATGTAATCGTCTGTGGTGCAGATGGACGATTTAGACTCCGGAGATGATCTAGCCCTTCTATCCCACCTACACAACAACCAATGCAGGAAAACACGATCAGTGCAACAGCAGCAGCAGCAGCCTCTGCAGCTGTATGCCTCAACATACACAAGGGGGAAATCATGAACCTCTGATACAACACGGTATGTACCAACCAAATCACAGATGATGAAGAAGATTTGAAAGATGTGGAAACCTTTAAGTTATCTGGGCAACATTGTTCATAAACAAGCTGGATCTGATGTGGCTTTAAAACACGAATGTCATAACCATCCTATTGTATTCAGTGGAAATTCGGAGAATCATAAAAGCCATTATTCAAAAGATACAGGTGTTTATTAACAATTGTCTATTGGTCAGAAATCATCGGTAACAGCTTATTGTGGGAGAGAAAAAATCAAACCACAGTTAAGCAAGAAATTAAGGAAAAAGGTCACATATTGCGGAAATCACCCGACAGCAAACCCTTAGTCGGAAGACTGTGGGCCAAAGAAGAAGAGATAGATCAAGGAACACACTGCGCTGAGAATTGGAGAAAGACTTGTGAATAATGAACTACAATTAAACAGAACTAAACAGGAAGGCTCAGAACTCAGTAGCTTGGAGACTGCTAGTCGGCATCCTACGCTGCATTAGGGTAAAGGTAACAGGTGTAAGTAAGCAAGTAAGTCATTAATCATTGCAAATACATCTAGCAGTAGGTGAGGCACAATTCAAACAACTCAGTGATAACAACTATACAAATTCTATTCCTATTTTCGTAAGATCTAGGTTAAGTGTCTCCCGCCAATTAAATCGAATCAGACCAATACATATAAGCGAACAGTATTGTTTTCGATTATATCGTCATTAGGCATTTTACTCTAATATACATGAATATTTATCATGATGAAAATGTTAAACCAATCAAAGCAATTTATAAGTCAATGATCACAATGAAATGAAATAGATTATTACGTCACTACACATAATTGGCAAAAGTACAAAATTTGATAGTAGGAAGACAGGTATACTACTGATAGTAGTGATAAGAGAATTAAAATACAATAACAAAAGTTTTATCACTAGTAGGTCAAACGTCGATAAATAGACTTAAAATAGTCACTACAAAACATTTAAAACCATTACGTAATAAGAAGTGTGCACATAATTAGATAGTAAAGAATATAAACGGAAAGAGGCAGAAAATACAGGAGGTGAAAATAATGCTAATGACAACAAAAATAAAATTTACATTACGGGGTTGTGAAGATTGTTAAGTTACACATTTTTGAAACCATGAATCGATCAATGTTAGACCGACAACATTAGAAACCTGGAAGCACTGAAAGATGGCCATTTCATCCTGGTATGGGACTCCTCAATAGCAGTGCGCATCCACAACTGCTGCACCCCGCAGGATTCGAACCCAGAACCTTCGGTATTGTAGGCGAACGCCTAACCATCGGACCACTGAGCCGGTATCTAACGGTGTTAATGTCTAACTTGATCAATTCACGGAGTTGCGCAACCTCATACACAGTCTTTGGTAGTTACTGTCTACACCCGAACAGGTTGAACTTCACTGGTCACGTCCTCTCACTAGAACTCGGAGAAGATTCCTCACGAAGCTAGTCACTAGTGAGCACAGGTAATTTACATTACGAGGTTGTGAAGATAGTTAAGTTACACATTTTTGAAACCATGAATCGATCAATTTAAAAAAATTTGTAAAACGTTGGTTAAGTCACATCTTTTTCTTACTACTATCAGTACTCACCTGTCTTCTTACTATCAACTTGTACTTTTACCGATTATGTGTAGTAACGTAATCTACTTCATTGTTGATGATTAGTAACTCAAATTGCCTTGCTTGATTTAATATTTTCATCATGAATAAATATTCATGTATATCAGAGAGTAAAGCAGCCTGATGACGATATCTAATTGAAAACAGTAATATTGTTCACCTATATCTGTGTTGTTGTTCGAATTTTCACAATGGGAATCTTTAATATTCTTAAATCGAATCATCTAATGTTCATTTCTGCTCAACATAAAGTAAACTAACGGTTTGTTGTAATAGTTAACTTTTCAATAAATTTGACCAATTTGGTCTCGTGTGCTGTTACGGGTATGAGGGCGGTTATCACTTCCCGGCTGAAAGGAAGATGGATTAGTGTTGGTCTCGGAGACCTGGATGCGTGACCGCCAAGCCCAAGCGATAACTGCTTGAGGCCGGTCACACTCAGCCTTTCTATGAAAGTTTTTTAGAGTATTAGCTCCGCTCTTAAAAGCCCTTAGTGGGCACCCTTACCCAAGGAGACGGAAATCCGTGAGGTAAGATGAGGTGTGACATTCTTAGGGTCGACCTTTTCTAACCGCTTCTATCCATGAGAGAAGGCAGCATCGCTGCAGATGCTGGTTGTCCGAGGGAAACACCTTACTGCTGTCACACCCCTCTACAGTTAGTGAGCAGTACGACTTCGCGCTCGAACCTTGAGTAGCTGCTTTTAGTCTGATCGTTCTCCAATCGACCTGCCTGGTATGGTAGAACCTACAGGAACATAAGTTCCAGCCAATATAGCTCGGTTGGGCCATCACGATAGGCAAGCGTGACCACCACGTCAAGGTAACAGCTACGGCCGGGTTTCAATAAATTATATCTAACATTTTTATTTATTTGTAATTGTTAAAGTTAGTTCTTACGGCAAGTCGATTTCACTTAAATTTGATTCTCAAACACTAATTTCAAATCATACTCAAAATAATTCGAATTCAAACTAACAAACTAATTTTCAGTTAGTTTTGGAGATTTGTATTTTTTACACATCTGAAATCATCAATCAATCATTGTTAGACTACCATCATTAGAAACCTGGAAGCACTGTTTAGATGGCCGTCTCGTCCTGGCACATCAGCGGCAGTGCGCATCCATGACTCCTACTGCTCGCAGGATTCCAACACCGGGACCCTCGGTATTGTACACGAACGCCTAACCATCCGACCACTGGGCCGACATCCATCGGTGTTAATGTCTAGCTCTGATCGATCTAGGGATTTTGCGCGACCTCAACCATTTGATTTTGGTAATTAGCGCCTACACCCAACAGGGTTGAACTCCATTTGTCACGTATTCTCAACTAGAACTCCGAGAATTTCCTCACGAAGCTAGTCACTAATGAGCACATGTTACGATATTTTCAGTTAGTTTTGGAGATTTGTGTTTTTTACACATTTGAAATCATCAAAGAAACAAATATTCTAATTTCTGATTTTTATCAAACGGCTGTGAAGATTGTTGAGTTTTATCGAAATGATAAAATCGATCAATGGTTAAACCAACCAGGTTTCTAATGTTGGTCTAACAATAATCGCTTTGTCATTTCAATGATATTCTAATTTCTACATTATTTTATAGTCTTATTTTCTGTGCAAAATAAATAGCTTGAACAGTGTTCATTTCAGATATCTCAAAAGTCTCATCCGTGCTGGATGGCCTGATGTTTGACGAAATCTCAGTACGGATAGAGAAAGCTCGATTGGCTTTCGCCAACCTGCGTCACTTATGGCGAAGGCGAGATATCCATCTGCTAACTAAACGACGAATGTACCGTGCAGCACCTCTCTCCGTCCTACCTAATGTTTATGACACATAGCCAGTAAGAGTAGAAGATATTCGTAGGATACTGGTTTTCGATCATGGGTGTCTTCGACGCACAGCTCGTTTATCTTGGGACTTTCGAGTAAAAAATTATGTTGTTTGGAAATGGGTACTAGGCAAGGGTGGCAAATCAATAGATGAAGTAGTGAAACCTCATCAGTTGAGGTGGTTGGGACATGCGTTATGTATCTTTAGCCTCCAACTGACCCGTCGAGCTATGTTTTGTGATGTAGGGGTAGGTTTGAAGTCACTGACAAGTGGACTGAGTCATGTTCGTAGGGTTCGACTCCCTGGTTGAGACCCGCGAGATGATAATAATCGATGGTTAGTGACCCCAAAATGATATGGTTCAAAACCGTTTGCAATGGTGTAGATGCGTCTATATTTTGTCTTCCTTCAAATTGAATTCCTCATCACCTTTATCTCTCACTTTCTAAATTTATCGCACTGAACTATACTTCTTGAATAATATATTCGAACTTTAATCTCTCTGATTACTGTTAATACTTCTATTACCACTCCTACTATAGGATTCGAGTTGACAATTACGTCCTTGTGCTAATGTGGTATGGAAAATTGAACTAATGTACTTACGTATGAAGTTTTACGTCACATATATATATATATATATATATATATATATATATATATATATATATAGGTTAAACGTTTTATATCTAATTACAAGCAGCTTGAAGTGGTACTTGTAATGTTTAACTTTCAGTAACCTTCGTTAGTTATCTTTTGAATTGAGAATTCTATTTGTTATAAAATGGATGTAAAGTTTAAATGAACAATTACTGTATAGAATTTCGATTGTTTACCTCATTTTCAGTTAATCTTTCTTAGATTGTATCAACAAAACCAACTATATGTAATAAACAATGTATTCGTAATCATTACTACTACTACTAATAATAATGATTAAAATCAATACCATTCTATTAAAATGAAACATATCTCTAAATGTGACCCAAAACAATTTGATGACAGTTACTCTGACCAATGAACATAAAGATAACTTCAAAAGTAATATTAGTAGTGAACACTTATTCAACTATATATATATATATCTCTTATACATCATTTACGAGTTCGTTATGATTTGTATTCAGTTTTTTAATCTTCATATCAAAACACTCATGATATGATTCTATCTGCTTTTAAGTATACTTTAAAGTTGTAAGTAGTAGTTACTCTAAAAACGATTCATAGTCTAATGAAGAATTTGTCCCTATTGAAATATGCTTCTGTGACAGAGTTATTAGTACAATTTAGTTATCTTGAATATCTTTTGCAGTCACATGATAACACTTCTATGCAATATATTCTTTATTATTATTTAAAATTAACTGACTGTTCATATATTTAATAAATCCGGTATATTTTTGATAGTCACTTATTAACCGACTGATGAAAGGTTAGAAATCAATGAAAAAGTTTGGTATATTCAAGTAGTTGTACTCGTGTGAATAAGAGAAAGGTATTTTTTTCTATGTTTAGTCAAAAAATTAGAGTAGCGGTATACTAACTGAATATGTACGATGTATATTCATGTTTAACACGACACTGTCTCTATATGATGTGATTGGGATTAGGGACCATTTATAGATGATACGTTTCAACGTCAGTCAGTGAATAGAAGATTAGTACAGTTTATTTTTTTATTCATAGGGAATATTCTATACTACACAATTTAATTATGTGGTTGATTGGTTGGTTATTGATTGTCGTTTGCTACTATCAACCAATCAATCAATCTATTTGATTGTGACCAATTCGGTCTCGTGTGCTTTTATGGGGTATGAAGGCGGATGTAACTTCCCAGCTGCCTACACAGTGGAAGGGTTCTGGTTGTCATAAGGGACATCGGCCTTATGACTTTCAAAGGAACTCGGCTTTCATCATGAAACGTCATAACTCTTCTAAATGAAGACCTTCTAACTCCTAGATTAGAGTTTATATGGTTTGAATAGTTTTTTTCTTGTTAGGGTTTTTTAGCGAGTTAGTTTTTCTGCGGAATGGGGTCATCAACCCTCATGCCCAACCCTCCTCCCTTTTATCCGGGCTTGGGACCGGCACTAGCCTCGGAAAGGCTCCAGTTGGACCTATTTGCTACTATTATAATTAGCTAGACGGAATAACTTGAAAGTTAACTGTTGATGCACCAAAACTAAAAGTGATTAATCTTCATGCTTCTTTTCTAATCTTCTGTTTGGATCTAAATACAAACACCTTATCTAGGTGTGTCCATTTTTTACTTCTTACTACTGTGTGTTTTCTTCTTATCTTCAATGATATCTCTATGGGAAATATGCAAATCCTAATTTTTAAAGTGTATTTTTACGCTGATATTGTTGTTTTACAGCCACAGTAAACTACATTTGATTCAATATAGCAATTGTAAATGAGCTATTGTTTGTTATCTTTTATTATCTGTTTAAAATTGATGACTTTCACTCACGCATCTGTAAACATACATTTTCACACTGGTCTTGTGACAGTGATCTTCTCATGATCAAAGTATACAGTAATATATTTTGTTTATATCGCAAAGAATGAATAGTTTTCTATTTATATGTGGGTGTTTTTTGAAGAAAGTTTTTGCCTTGAGTTTACTCTCAACTTATTCAGTTTGATTAGATTTAAAGCATAATGCTTTGC